>JADLZN010007734.1:0-594657 GCA_018155175.1 Sinocyclocheilus anophthalmus | reverse complement strand
AAACGAAAAAGGATATTTAACAGTTTTAGTTACAATATCAAACTGACTGGATGTTTTGTTTTTGACATGCATTAAGGTATAGTATTAAGGTATAAAATGAATGTGGAAAACAGTTCAGATCATTTGGATACATATGTGAAGTATTCATACCAAGGTCTCTAAATTGATTGCAAACTTTTGAAACTCTACGGGATTACTGTACTTTGTTTTCAGGGGAAAATGTGCAATGCAAGAGTAAGACTCATTTGCTCTCCATCCAATCTCAATGTTGTCTAGCAGAAATCTCATTTAGGATCTATGGGAGGCATAGGTTTACATTACAGGAGGATCATGTGCTAAGCATAGAAGGGAAAAAAACTTTTTATTACTTCACAATGTCCCGCATAGGTTGACAGGCTACGCAACCTATGCAAAGCCTTCCTGCCGGATTGCGGGGTATAATATCCCTGGACGAGAAGAGTCCCCATAGGACCTGCGAACCAACCCGCTGGCGGATTTTCGTTTCTAAGTCAATCAATCCCTATGGTTATTTTTGATCTATGCTCGTAATCCGCCTCTGCTATCCTGCGAGTTTAAAATGACAATAAAAGGGCAGGCAATAGATTTTACGTATACTTCCGGCCGGTGACCTGAGATTCAGGCGAGGATTTTGTAAACAAAATTACTTGCTATTCCTGAAGGGCGTACGGTTCAGTTTTTTAGAACTAAGTTTTGTGTGACTGGGCCTACGTATGAATACTTTCCTGGGAGTTGAGGATTCTCTCCTCCTGACAAATATGACATCCAAGTTTATGCTCGACTTGAAGTGGGCATAGTCTGAAAGAACTTCAAATCAGTCCAGGAATTAAAAATTGAGGGTCTATTGAGAAGCAATTATGTCTTCATAGCAACGTGCTGCCATTTTTTCTGCAACAACATCAATGTGCTCGAACCTCATCAAAAGTGTCTTGATGTTCGGCTGTCACCACTCAATTTTCCAGCCACTTAATTACACTTCCTTTCAAAAATATCTACGACCTGAATGTGTAACTATTGGTAACTCCTGTCCCGCAGGACTGGCCAACTCCAAACGAGATGGGCAAAAACCCCCTAAGCAATTAACACTCCATCCATTCGGTTAAATCATTGCCATAGATATTTGGCAATTTCTCTCAGGGTCCTTGCTCACGCTCTCTAAGAGTACAAATATATATTATTCCCTAAGAGAGTTTGATTCTACTAGTACATAAATCAAGCAGCCATACCTTGAATTCTTCAAAGCAGTGAATTCAAAAAGCCATAGTCCAAGAAACATGTTCAGGCCATTTTTCACCACAAAACCAAAAGGAACCCCTACTCTCTTGTGGCTTTTGTGCATTCACTTGTATTGTGGAACAGGCTATTCAATTAAGAGGCATTATTTCACTTCTTTTTGGTGTTACTCATTGACTTTCTTATACTTTGTGTATTTTTTTTCTGCAGTTTTTCACTCTCAGTCAGTTATGTCTGCAGTGTCACTCTCATATAATCTACCACTTGGCAAATAGTCCTTCTTTTTACTCTATATTAACAATAAAATACTACACAACAATAAATCTATGGTGTTCGTTCTCATATAGTATGATGCTTTTAAACCAAACCAATTCGTTTTAATTTACATATTTTGCCTAGGGTTTATTTATTTCTATATTTTTACTCGACTGTGATCACTTGAACTCAGGATTCTTAAGTCTTGACAGGTTCATCATATAAAAGTTGACAGCCTAAAAACACCCTGTCATTTAATAAGTCTTACAAGTATGAAAATGTAATGGATTCAAATGATACATTAACCCCCTTGTAGTCATCGTCAGCTGCCAATTAGATCCGGTGAAGCACAGTTTCTAAAAAGTGATACTGAGCGAAATGTTATTCCGCATCGAATGCCCCAGGCAGGAATTACCGTTTGTTGTGAAAAACTAATACACAGGACAGATGAATGAATGACCAAAGACACCCCCTCAACGGAGGCAGATTGATGTTACGTTGCACAAAGAAGCCCTGGTCTTATCCCGTCGAAACGGCCACAACCCCGCCAGAAATCCAACTCACGCTTAATTTGACCAGTAGCCCATTGCTATGAAGCACCAATCCACAGCCATCCATGAAATGACATAGGACCCCTGTTATTCTATCTAATGAATTAGCCGACTACATATCCACCCTGACTAAGAAAATAAATGATAGCACAGGACTCTAGACACGTGTCAGTATTATCCCCAAGTCCTAATGTGCCTGCAAGGATCTTTAATACAGAGGGGTACACACATTATTTGCGAAGGGGCGGGAGTTAACTGATACACTGTATTTACTGTCCTTGAGTATTCTTTTCCGGGGTCACCACCAGTTCTGCGATGTAGCGGTTTACCTGAGTATCAAACAGATACTCTCATAAACTACTTTTACTCACTTCTATTTCACCGTCACCCAAGCCTTTTTGACGGTATACTAGTAGCTCTTTTAAACTGCCTCTACATTTTGCACGTCATTATTGGCGATATGACCCTCGGTCCAACTAGTCGCCGATAGGCTTATTGTTTTCTTTTCCTTTCCTCTCTGTCCTGCAGGTATTTAGCTTAGAATTTCCTTCTTCTTAGTGTCCTATACAAAAGACGGATACAACGGCGACGCCAATCATATACCAGTACTCCAAGCTATGCGGAAAGTCCATTCACGCAGTTGTGGCTGGGCCAACCGTCTACACGGACCACCCCAGCACAACCAGCCAAAACAAGGAGTGTGTCCAACCAAGGCTACTTCTGATAATGTGAAGCGAGCGGCTCTCCAACCACGGCGGGGCATCAAGTACTAATTGTGGAGCACCAACAATTTAGGATGTAGTGGGGACTCAGTAGCGTATTTGTTAAAAAAATGCTATGGAGAATGAGGACAAGGACTGCTGCGGCAATGATGCCCAAAACCCCACTCCACTGCAAGAGGGCTTCGGCTTTTTAAGGGGACGGCATGAGGTTATTAATAATCCATTCTACTGAGAGGACCGTTTGGGAAAGAGATGTTTAGTTTGTGTTGCTATTGTTGTAATGCTTTTTAAGAAGGTGGTCATTTTAATTTTGGGTTAGAAAATAAACCATGATTTGCGCTCCCACAAATCAATCTGGACTTTTATACTGGCTCTTCTCCGGTCTCGCCGTGGTGTTTGTGTCAGGATTTGTAGTCCGGTTTGTTCATTGGTTCCGGCCTTTATTAGGTCTCAGCCCCCCAGTGTGTCTTATCCGTTGTTAAGGTTTGTTAGGCCCCTATTCCTACTTACAGGGAAACCCGAGATCAATTGGTCGTTTAGTCTCCTCGTGAGTTGATTGAATGGAATGGTTTTGTCTAGCTTCTGTGTCAGATCAGCTGTTCTTGGGGTTTTTCAACTAAACCCATTCCTTGGTTCGTGTTCTGTGTTTTGTTTCCTTCCATGAAAAATACCATCACATAAGATACCTAGGGCCGTCAGCTGTGCTGTTTTTAACAAAGCCACCGCGCGCAGCTAATCTACACAACCAAAACCGTTTAAATCAGATTTTTCACTGCTGCATGTCTCTTTGACTAGAGGCGCAAAGACTCTTTTGGCTATATTTAGTATAAATTAAAATACTTGTACCTAGAGTTAAAAAAAAAAAATCATAATGACCTCTAGCCTCGAAGACTTTTACTCAAGTTTTAATATAATTCAAAATGGGTAATTGGTGCTTGGTGTACACGGATACTACTTAGCTGTGGGGGGGAGAACTAAGAAAAGTGAATGGATTCACCACTAGCAAAAAGGTACACATCTGTAACAATGGATAGGAGGGACCGCAAAATCAAGTATGGGTATATTTAGGTACAGACGTCTGGGTTGGTACCCAACACCTCTGCTTAATATATATCTTCTGCATGATTTACTCCTCTACACTGTATTTTGTACATCATGAATTCTGAATTTCGTGTGAGTAGTGGAAGCTGTTTCCAAATTTAGAGGACTGTTTGATCGCTATAGAATTGGATAGAGCTTATTTTATTCGCAATTTATAATTCAGGAATGATGTCCATCTTATCTAAAGCACACTGGCACATTTCCACATGCTTTCATGAGACATACTGCAATAGTCAGTCTGGCATCTACAAATGTTCTCTCCAGTCTGACCACTTACCAGACAAACAAACAGTCTGAGGTGAAGAACATCAGCTTACATAATGCATTTCTTCAGCGGCCTACAAAAAAGCAGCGTTGCATAAGTAAAAAATCCCGATCTGCAGTAATGCAATTGTTTGGTGACAGTAAGACATTACTCTTGCGCTCGCTTTGCAGGCTCGTGTTCTTCTGCGTTCCCTCTCCACGTCTGCAGTCTGTTCTGTTTCCAAATGCTAGAAAGGCTAAAAGGTGGAAAAAGGGAACAAATGCATCCATTTAGGGGCACAATTGAAATGTGTATAATGCATTTTGAAAGTCACTCTGTGAATAATTGGTAAAGTACAGGCTGGAGGAGAAACAACAGGCAAAGGTGATGTGAGGTCAGCTTAGGAAATTGCATTGGCTTCCTTGAGCACTTAAGTTATTTTCTAATAAATTAAGTTATACTTTTCTAATAAAATGAAAAAAGGCACAGTTCATTTATATTCATGTGGCAGGCTTCATTAATCAGGTCACTGTTCTCCCAATTACAAGATACCACATCTATAAGAAATGATTGCATATGAAACGTGATCTGGTCATATTCTCGACAGATTTTGTGAAATGCACCAAAAGACACCCCTGAGATGGTATTATAGCCTACAGTATATTTACTTTTTATTATTTTATTATAATTGATCATGTTTTATTGTACTTTATTTCCGTTTTTATAGTAAGTTATTTAGTTAGTTAGTTAGTTAGCTAGTTACGTGATCTGGACATATTCTTGACGGGTTTCGTGAAATTAACCAAAAAGAGATGCATTATGGCGTATTGGTGTTTATTGTTCTTTATCATTTTTGCAATAATTAATTAATAATTTAATTATATTTCTATTTTATTTGGAATATTTATATATTACATTTATTGTGTTGTTGTTGTGTTTTGTTGTTGTTGTATTATTTTACAGTGACAGTGATATGAGACTTGAATAGGCTTTCGTGTGAAAGTCAGCCCAATAAGAACCCCGTGATATTTTATAGCCTATATTGATTTTTTTATTTTTAATATATATATATAATTTTATTCTTTCTTACAGAATTATTTTTACTATTTTAGTTTTATTTTCTATTTATTTGTAATATTATTATATGGCATATTACACATATGCAGTGGTGGTTTGGTTTGTTGTGTGGTGGTTTTTTTGTGTGTCTCATTATGATATGAATTACTATTTAATAAGCTTATAAAAGACATGGGCAAAAGTGTTGTGAGGTCAGGTTTCTAGAGCACTTATGTTGCAAGCTATTTTTCTAATAAAATGGAAAAAGTCCCCCCAAAAAACAATTAAAAGTGCACAGTTTAACATTGCATAGTGACTTTTTTATTCAAGTGACATGATTCATGAATCAGGTCAGTGTTCTTCTCCCAATTACAAGATAAGCAGTGGTAGCATGTCTTTGATAAAGGACCCTTCATTACCGGTCCCAGCGCCCTCTGTTCTGTGTTGTATTAAAACTCTAGTAGTCAGTGTTAGACCCCCGATACTTAAAGCAGCACAGCGGTGCTCACACAGGAATATAAATGATGAGAATCTGGGCTGAATGGAGATCCAGGTCACACCGTCTGAATTTAGGCACATCAAGGCCACCGTCTGTCTCAGGCAACTCTCTTTTTCGCCATTCACTTTGAATATATTAGGTTAATGAAAGAGCTTGAGAGGCAGTGAAATGATGGCTCTGTCCCAAACTGCCTATCGATACATCATACTGTACTGTAGATGCACTCCAATCAATCCCAAAATGCACTGTGACATTTTTTACCCATATTTACATCAGACAGTACAAGAACTGTTCAGTCTGCAAAAGTAAATATGTCATTAAAACCAAACAACAATAGTTATTAATGTTAGCACTTCACAATAAGGTTTCATTTGTTAACATTGGTTAAATGTATGATAGGTGATTTCAAAAAAGGCTAGACATAGCAAGCTAGTTTTGAAAGCATAAGATCACACCTTCCCTGCAAATCACTCTCCAAAGCCACGCCTCCTCCAAACCACATGAATGCATACCAGAGGCAATTAGCAGCTAAATGCAACGCTGTCATATTAACTCATGTCTTATTCACCAGTGAGAAAACATTACAGTACAAAGTGCATAATATTACAATAATAACGCCTTCTATTCTCGCTCAGTCTGCAATAGTGTAATGTAATACATATCATGTCTGCCCGAGCAGGGTGCACAGAGGTATGCAAATACTGTACATACACTGACAGGCAGGTACGACAGCCTGAGCCTATCATAGTCCTTGGACCGAGGAATATGACTGGACGAACATTTTATGGTCCTACGCATTCCAGAGACAACATAAATACACATACATACATTTAGATCAACTTAGACTTAACTTAGTGATTGCTATCAGGATGTGAAGATCAGTGGCGTAGCGAACAGTCATGCAGGGCATGCACTGTGGGGGGGCCCCGTGATACACATGGGGTTAGCGTTACAGACGTGATCTGTATCGACAACAGCCAGGATTTGTCAAAATGCATTAATTGTCATTATTAGGAGTATTTAGCCTTCTATTCACCGCACTTCCCATTATATGATAGGCCTGTTACATCTGCTATGATATATTAGTAGGTTACTTTTATTATTAAATTAATATTACAATTAATTTGCTCCGCAATTATTTCATAGCGCATCACCGCATAACTACCGCGCTGTGAGGATATTAAAAGATTAGGCTATTAGCTTAGGCTGCTACTCATTGAAAATGTTTTAATTATAAATGTTCTATTATAGCCTACAATGAATTATATTCCTATAGCCTAAATAAAATTGTTAACACTTCAGTCATCAATGAAACTTAAGAGCAGCTTTATTTTAAGCACCGACTTTCAAAAACAACCTGTTCAATACAAAATAAGTTTATTCTCATTGTTTTCACTGTGTTCAGGCCCCAAGAGAAACATTAAGGAAATAATATGCTGTATATTACTGCTTTAATTTAAGTAGGAGATTTGTCTCTCGTCTTCTCTGAGAGTATATGTGCTGTTAATGCGTGCGTCATCAAATGCCGAAAGCGCAGCAGTTTTTACTTTCACTTTCATGGTAAAAAGACAATCACCGGCGTAAGCCTTGCACAAAGTTTTCACGTTGCTTGTATGATATCCACTGACTCGCCTTCACAGTTTAAAACAGAAATACTTCCAATATTGCGACGCTGTCACGGTGCTACTGAGAGGAGGTGAGGAATGCGGAGATGATGGAGTGTAACTAGTAACCGTCTTTATTGATCCAAACAGGGGTAACACAGGGCAGACAGGAACACTCACGGAGCACATAATATAGACGACACCGAACAAAGGAACGGACAACACTTTAAATACAAGACTGAACGAGGGGAATGGACAAGACACACCTGAACCAAATGAATGTAATCAAACAAGGGGAGAAACTGGGTCACGGGGAGCACATGGGGACAGAAAACACAACAAAACAGGAACATCAGTCTGACATTACCTCCCCCTCCCAGAAGGCACGTCCTAACGCCACTTAACTTCCAGACGGGAGAGGGGTTGGGTTGCCTCTAGGGCAGTACCGGTTCCGGAAACCATGGCAGAGCATGCGGTTCAGGGGGCCATGGCGGAACAGACGCACCCCGCAATTCTAAGCTTTCCATAGCTTTGTTTGAGGAACAGACCAAAATGTAAGTATTTTTGCTATATACAGCAATTCACAGTAGAATTTCTTTATGTAGACCATATACCGTAGTAAAGAACCAAAAAAAACTTAGGAAGAGACTCAAAATGGGTGCCGTAATTATGTAATTACATTCAAAATTCATGTACTAGATTCTGTTTTTCCTGTTTCTTAAAAACTTTTTAAATTAATATAAAGATACAGCTTAATATAAGTTACTTATATACAACAAGCACATTCTGAAATAGGCCCAGGTCATTTCATTCCAGCGATTAGACATGAAATACCACAGCATACAGAGAATATTAAAATACATATACAATGTCCTCTCAACATTTGGGCTGCATCGTCATAAATTTTGCGGTTTCCTTTTTTTATTTGTACATCAAAGGTGACGGGGAACCGTGAAAAAAATATACAGCCCGCTTTACATACAAATAAAAGGCCAATGACAACTAATAAGGCATGAGAAAATAACACTGAAAAGAATGGACAAACAGCAACGGAGCAAATGAAAACACAAATAGGTCGGCTCACTTGACTTTGGCTGCATTATGCATGTGCATTATGAAGAGATGCAAGCTAAAGTACAGCAGTGAAAATCATGCGCTTTCAGAAAAAAATAAAATAAACAAATACTGTCACTGGGCCAGTGCCTTTTCAAAAGGTAGCCTACTAATATGTACTTTTAAGGTAATATGTAACATTTAGAGGTAAAAAAGGTACACTTTTCGCTTTTATACATTAGTATTAGGGCTACAAAATCGATTAATCAATTAAAATCATGTTTTAAAATATATTCATGTATGTGTGTTTTTTTATGTATGCATATACATATGTAAATATACACAGTACACACACATATATTATGTAAACAAAAACTTATTTTGAATGCGATTAATCACGATTAATCGATTTTACAGCCCTACTTGGGATACTGTCCCAGTGAGGGGGCATTTACGCGACCCTATTTTCAACTAAAAATGGAAACTTTTGCGTTCATTTACATGACAATGGTGTTTTGGAGGCCTGAAAATGCTAACTTTTGAAAACCATGAAAGTGCACTTTTTTTGAAGAATGATACATCATCTCCGCAGGGCGTTTTCTCCATTGGGGCGATTGGGCAACACAACCACCACAGCGCGAAAGGGAGCGTTTTTTTTTTCTTTCACATTTAACACATGTTACGCCAGCTTTCACTATCTGGACTGTTTGTCTCTCTAAATAGTCCAATCTCGTCGAGTTGCGGTTTTGTGTAGTACCGTACGCCCCCGGCCCCCTTTTTTGCATGCGTCACCTTAACTAGTTCAAGGATTGGTGGGAACAGTGGACATCCCATAAATTTAAAGCTATTTAGAATGTTTAATAAACAAGCAAAAATGAAAACTACTTTACTTATCAAATGTGAAAAAAAAGAAAAAAAAATCAGAGAACGGGGATACTACCCAACTCAATTCAGTCGTCAGTTTGGAAACTTGATAGACATCATGCGAACGTTAACGTTACCAGATTAATTCTATCGTGTCATTGAAAGAAATACCATTCAGTCGTCGTAGCAATAAGGATAAATTGGCAATTAAAGAATTAGGACCACCAAGACCAAATTTAAACATCAAACATGTATCAACAAAGGGCGGGAAGTCGTATAAACTGGGATTTTCGAGGACGTGGTATGAGTGGAAAAAATGGCTAGCGGGCTGCGAAGTAGCTAACGCTTTATTCTTTCCTGCTACCGTCCCCCTGCATTTTGTTCCATCCCAAGAGCGTGACGGACATCGCATGGACAACTACAGATGTAATGTAATATAAGTGAGCAATGTGATGTAAGTGAGCAGTGTAATGTAAGTGAGCAGTGTAATATAAGTGAGTAATGTAAGTGAGCAGTGTAATATAAGTGAGTAATGTAAGTAAGCAGTGTAATGTGATATAAGTGAGCATGTGTACTAAAACGGCGTATAATATAAAGATGATTAACTGTTGTAAATTAGGCAGTGTAAATATAGTGAGTTTGTGTAAATAGTGATTTATGTGACTTCAGTTATTTTATTAAACTGAAATTGAAGTAAAAAGTTTTTCATGTCTTCATTTGCTGCTAAATTGTGATAACATGCATATAGAAACATAAGGACAGCAAGAGATTGATTGTTAGAGTCAGTTTACTTTTAATTAATACTATACTAGTTCAGTTTCCTTTACATCTTTAACTAGCTGTTAATTTATCAATTGAATGGGTGACCTATCCTCATTAATCATGCAAACATTTGCCCCCCCACTGAGAGAATTGGCAGGAGCCGGAGGGGGGGCCGTGCGCGGAGTGCATCTCGTGTAAAATTTAAAAACTGATTGCCAACTACTCGCCTGGCATGAATAATATTGCAGTTTTAGTCATTTTTGCGGATCCGTGTGAACAGGGATTGTTTTGACAGAATTGTCTTACATACGCAAAACTTTTCAAAAGTGCAAAGGAAAAACCTTTCTGTTTTTAATGCATCGTTTTCATGTATATGTACCCTGAGTGTGTAAAAGAAAGCGGAAACGCTCACAAGACAGATAACAAATGTGAATAAAAGGCACATTTGATATACAAGTACAATAACTGGAAAGCAGACTTGGAACTAACTTTTTATTTAATGATTTGAAAATTAGCTTGAACATCACAGAAATTAGCTATATCAAGCTTATTTCTAATTAAGCCCTTATATTTCCAGTCCAGCTCCAGACTTATGAAAGCAGCAGGTCACCGTGAACACAAGTGCTACAATGAAAACTCCTAACAGCTTGTAATGATGCACGTCTGCATGGAAGACCAATTGGTTCCTAAACCCAGATATGGCATGACATATGACCGTCTGGTCTCACACCGCTGGAGCTTTTGCTGCTGACTGACAACCACGCTGTTTTAGTGTCTCAGATATATGCTTTCTGTGCTCCAAATGCATCTACTGTACTTCTGTTTTCTTGACCAACCTCTTCTGTCATCATCTTTGATGATGTGTCTATACCCAAAGCAGCTGATGCCGTACAGTTCCCGTCTCATTTCAACCTATCGATAATTAAGCAACCATAATTTACTTGTTCTGGTCTGTACAGTGGCAATTAATATCTGTAATGAGTTGGTGATTAGAATTGGCCTCTCTAATTAACCTGATCGTCTGGAGGGGATTATCTCCATATGCAATAACCAGCATACAAGTCCTATTGCACTGATTAGGAGCTGGATCTAGGCGCTGAGATAAGAAGAATTAGAATAAGAAGTTCCCTTAATGAAGCACGAAGCAACAGACTCGTTTTCTCAATTAACAAAATACCCCAAAGCCAAAATAATGGAATAAATTTACACGGTGCCAATTTCAAGAAAAAAAAATGTTGCCACCTAAAAGAAGCTGTCAGAATTTTCTTACAGATGTAGCAAATGTCAAAATTGTTAAATGTGCAATCTTGTTCCTTATAAAATGTGTTTGATAGTAAAGTGTTTAACTATTTATGTCGTTATTATGCTGTCAATTAGTTTGACATAGTATTATAATAAAGTTGAAAGGAAAAGTGTCTTTAAAAAGCATTCACATTGATTCGTCAATCAAACATTAGCTATGATAATTATGTATTTGTTATTTAAATACAACAATAAAGAGATTCAAATCATTCTAAAAGTTAGTTTGGCATATGTAGTCTGTACAGAGTGTGATTCAATAAAAAGACCACGTACCGCGAAATAATAGCAAGAAGCGTCGGCTTGGGAGCTGCACATTAAATGACCAATGGTCCGATTCACAAACAAATTACGTTAATGACTCGGTTCTTTTTTAGTGAATCAAAAACATACCATGACCATTGTGGTCCGAATCCCAAAACAAGTGACTTCTATGACAAGTTTGTTTTAGTGAATCTAAAACGTTCAGCGTGACCAGTGCAGGTGGATTCACAAACGAATGACTCTTATGAACAGGTTATTTTTAGTGAATCAGCATACATCGTGGTTAGTATGGAATTATTTTTGGGTCTTTATTATTCAATCAAACATTCTGTGTTTAAGAGTAAAACTAATTATTTTGTAATTAAAAAATAAAAGATTGCCCCAAAAAAAGTCTTCTTAAGGCTCAAAAATAAAAAAATTGATAAAATTATTTGCAGTGCGTGTAAATCTTTGAAAAATTTTATTTTTATTTATGCACTTCAGACACTTTTCTGCCGTTACTCAACTTACTTCACTGGAGCTATAATAATCTATAATCTCTGAAAATATTGGTCTGACGCTTAATATTGGGGGCTCTGGCAGCTAGCTATGCTGTTGGCTAATCAAATCAACAACGGGCTTAGCTAACGTTATGTATTTAGATGGGAGAGCATGAGAGGAGAGAATAATTAAGTTAACTTTTTGTCACTGAGTTTAAGATGTTAAGTTAGTTATCTTACCCAGTAAATGACCAAACGACCTGTTGCTCGCCACGATACAACCACGCTCGCTCTTCTGTCAGACTGCGGCAGCAATGGCTGGGATTCTGGGGAAACATAGTGGGCGTGGTCAACCTGTGACTTCAATCAAGAGTGACCAATAAAAAAAGGCCTTTCATCCTGTTGAGTAGAGACCGCCCACTGAGATACAGCTTCACTCGCAAGCAAAATTTTTCAACTCGCAAACAAAAGTTTTAGCCCAGCAAAAAAAACTTGGCAGAAAAGAGAGCCACATTTGTGGTTTCGCGATGAAAAGTTTCTGAAGTGCACAAAGAAAAATAAAGATTTTTAAAGATTTATATGCACTGCAAATAATTTTGTTATCAATTTCTTTCTTTTTGAGCCTTGAAGGGGTCATATGATGCGATTTAAATTTTTCCTTTCTCTTTGGAGTGTTACAAGCTCTTGGTGCATAAAGAAGATCTGTAAAGTTGCAAAGACTAAAGTCTCAAATCCAAAGAGATATTTTTTCATAAAAGTTCAGAGTCAGCCACACCTACCTACAACGGCTCGTTCTAACACACCCCCCCCCATATCTACCTCACTATGTGGGAAGATTTGCATTACACTGCCCAAATGTTCACGCAAAGAAAGAAGGCGTAACTTTTATTCTCACTGTAGTATTGTTGACGCTGCAGCCATGTTGTGAAGACGCTGTGTGCTTCATTGTGAAAGCGAAACTACTTTGTTTGGTCTTCCAAAAGAGGACGATATCCGCTTCGTCATGCCTAGAGCTGATCTGTGCTGGTCGCTGAGGAAATACATCAACTTTCACCGTGGACGATTCGGAGTCCAGCCCGGGGTCGTCACATGTGGTTGCCGCTCATTCGTCGGATCCGCCACCTCAGCTCACTCTATCCCGACCTCAGCACACGCTAAGCCGGGGCTTCAGCTCACGCTAGCCCGGCCTCAGCTCACTCATCCCGGCTCAGCGCACAGCTAAGCCGTGCTTCCCTCACGCTATGCCGCTGTGTTTCTTTTTGAAAGTGAAACTACTTTGTTTGGTCTTCCAAAAGAGGACACGACTACAAATCAGTGGTTAAGTTGTATTTACAACACTGTTCCAGAACAGTTTAACCCAAATATCCAGATGTGTGCAGCACATTTTATGTAGGACTGTTTACTGATCCTGGGAGAGAAGACTACAATGCAGGCTATTCTGACTCACAGACTGTAAGTAAGTTTTAATTTAAAGAATTTGCCACTGGTGATTCAAACACGAGTTTTGAGCAGTACAGAGTAGCGCTTGTTGTTTGTCGTTTCTCCGATCAGTAAATGCAGACAGAGTTTTAAATGTTTCCGCGGGCGTGCGATGATTGCACCTCCACGCGTAAAAGACAGTATAAGTCATTATAATCAGTAATTATGTCCCCACTGGATGCAAAAAATGCCTCGTTTGTAATGGGTTTTAATGTTTTTGAATCGTCGCTCCAGCCGGACACGGCATCAACAGTATGTGAGGGGTGTAACATTTCCGTCTCACGCTTGAGGTATTCAGCCAATCCCAATGCATTGGATAGCTGGCCAATCACAGCACACCTCGCTTTTTCAGACCGATGAGCTTTGTAAAAATCGACGCGTTTCAAAAAGGCGGGGCATAGAGAAGAAACTATAATGTACAGTATGTGGAAAATAATTTGTTTTTTTAACTTTAAACCGCATAAACACATTTCATTACACCAAATACACAAAATAATGTTCTTTTTAGCAGCATCATATGACCCCTTTAAGAAGACTTCTTTTTGCAATCTTTTATTTTTTTAACTACAAAATAATTATTTTTACTCTTAAACACAGAATGTTTGATTGAATAATAAAGACACAAAAATAATTCCATAGGTTAGTGCGGGCGAATTCAGGATCGAATGACTCTTATGAGCTGGATCTGTTCAAAAACAGCGTGACCAGCATAGTCCGAATCATAAACAAATGTTTTGTTTTAGTGTTTTCGTTTTACGAAAACAGTTCGTTTTAATGAATAAAAAAATACCCATGCTGAAAAAAAAAACAATAGAAACCATCACAGAATGGTTATAATGGGAATTGTATTGGTTTTAATGGAAATTGGTATTTACATGGTATTTTATTTATTTTTTCTCAGAACGAACAAATGACTCTTACGAACCGGTTCTATTTAGTGAATCGAAACATATCGCGCTACCGGTGTAGTTTAATTCCCAAAAGGCTGACTTTATGAGTCGGGTCGTTCTTGTAATGTCTGTTTATAAAAGTTATATTTTTAATAGTCTGACAGATCCTTCACTGAACGGAGCGGTTAATGAATCAACAATTGACTCGCTGATTGAACTGCAAGTTATGGTTATTTTCAGTGAGGTTCGAGTGTACCTTACCAGCAGGACTAGGCCTTAACTGCCCACTACTAACCAGTCAACTTTACACCCCCTGTTTGACCCCATACATCCTTCACTCTCATATACAAAAGCTGTCACTGGAGCAGTAGGCCTACTCTTTCTAATATGTAGCATTTAGGTACTAATATGTACAGTTCCTTCAAGATACTAATATGCACATTTTAGGTATAGACTGCACAGGTATAGATGTTATACTTTTTTTTTCTCTCCCACTACGGCAATCAATTGCACACTTGATCACTTCTGAATGACATGTGCCATGTAAAGAGAGCTCATCCCAAGACTTAGCAAAATAAGATAATGGCTTTCCATGTACCAGAAATCCTCTTCCTGGTAAAATAATAATAATATTATCCTAATCCTTGGACACTTCTGTATTAGTGATTGGCAGATGCTGTGATTTTCAGAATCCCCGCTGCTTTTTTATTATTATGAGCTATTATTATTCGTTGTACTTTTTTCACCTGGAGCTTTTAGTAGTCTGCAGGGAACATTCGCCCGAGTTTCTTTGTTAGACTGTGAGAGAGATCATAATGATCTCCCACAGGACTAAACCGCTGCATATTCCTTTACAACATGCTTTTGAGACTTCATTTATTTAATTGATTTGTATTTTTCTCTTGTTTTATTCAATGGGAATAAAATATGACTCCAGTAGATGGCTTTCATTCACATTCATCTCAATAATTTGAATAATCTGACCCACTGACACTGGAAAACCACAACATGTGGGTATTTATTGAAAGCATCCGTTCTCAATCGTGGTGCATGTGAATTGTTTCCTGTCCACTTCATTGAGATGTTTTTATTGCGTTCTCAATAGAGACAGACCTTGACTGCATGGTTTTGCATAAAGGGAAAGCTTCGGTCAAGGGTTTTTTTTTTTTTGTAAACTTCTGTGGAAGGCCAGCAACAACAAGGTTTGAGAAAAACATCACAAGAATGCATTTTTATTTACTGTTTACAACAACATCACATCGAGGGGAGGAAAGGCAAGGCATGCTGCCTCAGATACAGATAATTTTTCTCTTCAGAAAGCGAGGTCACCTTGTGAACCTCTGGGCAATGCTGGTTGGAAAATTACTTACGAAAACAAAATTGTGGACATATGTCAGAACTCTCTGGCCTTGAGATAAAAAAAAAATCAATAGATGCTGTGTCATTGTTAGTGTAGATAGTTCCAGGCAATGCATTGTATGGAGAGATTTTCTCTCGTCGCCATATGCTTCCTTTCCTCTTCTGAGCAAATCTGCAAAACATCAGCAAATAGATATTTTGTGGACACTGTGCATATTGTGCAAATTTTTGTATTCAGGTTGCATTGTATAAAATGTTCTAAAAGAATCATTCACCCTAAAATCGATACCCTGTAATCACTTTTATGTCACTTCAAACATGTAAGTCAAACTGTACTGTACGTAAATTGGTGTATTTTAATGTTCTCCATCCCAATACAACAAACAAATTTCTCCTCACAAACTGTTTCTCATATGCAGGATGTCTCTGCATTTGTGAATTAAGTTGCTGAAACAATACTAGAGGCATCATTAGCAAACAACCGCTATTGCCTAAAAGCATAGGGGAGGTAAAGGAGACAGAAGGAGGTTTTGTAAAGAAAGTTATAAGATAGACCTTTGGCTGCATTTAGCATTTGCACAGACTCAACGATATTGAATGCATTATATAAAAAGTTTTAATATTTTAATGTTTTTAAAAGTGTCTTATGATCACAAAGGCTGCATTTATGAATTTAAAATGCAGTAAAAACTGCAATAGTGTGAAATATTTTTACAATTTCAAATAACTTTGTTTTCTATTTGAATATACTGTATTTTAAAATGTAATTTATTCCTGTGATGCAAAGCTGAATTTTCATCATCATTACACCAGTCTTCAGTATTACATGATCCTTCAGAAATCATTCTAATATGCTGATTTGCTGCTTGAAAGAAAGAAAGAAAGAAAGAAAGAAAGAAGAAAGAAGAAAGAAAGAAAGAAAGAAAATGTGCATCATCATAAAATGTTTGGATTTTTTTTTATTTTTAAACATGCCTAAAATGCTCAAAGGCTGCATTTATTTGATTATAAATGCAGTAAGAACAGAAATAGTGTGAAATACTTAATTTAAAAAGGAAAGAAGCAAGAAAGAAAGAAAAAAAGAAAGGTACTTTTAATACTAGAAAGGAGGTTTTGAGTTATGCGATAATACCCCATAAGTTTCTGATCTATTAATAACTGCAAGACCCCAAACAACAGCAAGAACATATGGAGACGGACTGACTTACGCTGTTAAATGTCATCTCCCAAGAGCGGTGGGAGCCAGTATTAGAGCCAGACAGGTTGAGAAGAAACCGAGAGAAGGAGAAAGAGCCCATCTTACCTTCTGCAGAGCTTCATTACCATGCACCTACATTTTGTAAGCCCTATAAACACATGCAGCTATTCTCTCAGCTTCATTCACATTTAGATTGATTAAATAAAAATACAAACTGTAAAGTAGAAAAAATACACTGTAAACATAAATACGTTGATTCAACTTAAAATTATTTGTAACCTGGCTGCCTTAAAATGTTGTGTTCAATAAGCTAAAAAACATTTGTTGTGTACACATATATTGGAGTTCCTTAAACCTAGAAGTAATAGTTGGGGTAACAAAGGTGAAGCTGAATCAACTTTATATTTTGTATAACCAACAAGTTTTTAGTGAGCCCAACTAGACGAGAAAGTTGTGCCAAACTAAATTCAAGCTGAAAGAACATAAAATTAGTGAGACCAACAAACATTTACTGATATGGAGTTGTTTAAACTAAGCATTTTGTTGAAAAAACTTATAATTATGAGTAATGCAAACTAAATACAAATTGGCTAAACCTAGAATTAATAGTTGGGGTAACAAAGGTGAAGCGGAGTTAACATTATACTTTGTCTAACCAACCAGTTTTTAGTTAGCCCAACAAGACGAGAACGTTGTGCTAACCTAAATCCTAAATAAAGTTGAAACAACACAAAATTAGTGAGACCAATAAACGTCGAGTTGTTTAAACTAAGCATTTTGTTGAATAAACTTTTAAGTATAAGTTGTGCAAACTAAATACAAATTGGCCAAACTAAGCGTCTTGTTGAATTAACTTATATTTTTAAGGCAGCCAGGTTACTTTTTCACGAATAGTTCATCTCACTAGTAATATTAAGTTCATTCAACTGGCTGAACTATGTAATTTGCCCACACAACTCTATTTTCTATTTAAGAACATGCAAATGTATTTTATTTTATTTCAAAGTTGACAGCATGCTATTTAGTATTAGTGTGTTTAGTATAAAAACACCTTTAAAAACAAACATTGACATTTCATATTAACTGTGGAACTATTATCTAAAAAAAAAAGTATGAAAAGTACAACATCATAATGTTTGTCAAACAATTATCTAAAAAAACGTATGAAAACTAACAAAAAAAATTGAAGCTTTTCGTCAGTCTTCAAGCATGGCGACCTATTCTGCGAGGAAGGCTCAGTGGGCGGGGTTTCCTTGCATTGCCACTCATACAACTAAGAAATCTTTGTTGCGTGAACTACTCTAATTAAACGGATTAGTTGGGCACTGGTAAACTTAATATCTTAAGTGTACCCAACATTTTAGTTGAACTGATTTCAGAAAATGTGTTGCGAAAGCTAAAGTCTCAAATCCTTTTTTACAGTGTAGGATGCCCCTGATTCTTTAGGGTCTTAATGAAAAATCTGTAACATAGTTTGGTTAAAATTTCTCAATGGTAGTGTAAAAAACATCTTTTGCATGCAGATTTGTAGCATTTTCCTTTAAATGTTAATGAGCTCTGCTGACTCCGTCCCTCTCTTCCGAGCCGCTCTCAGAGAGACTGTTTACTTAGCTGCATCCATCGTGAAACTTGCTAATTAGCACATTATTAGCAGGCGATTTGCAAGATTCGTTTAAAAAAACCTTACACTCACTTCTTCTGTAGGTGAAGTTAGATCAGTGATGATTCGCGCGAACACAGACACATTTAGGTCGATCGGGGGCCCATTCCCTTCAAAAACAAACATAATCCACTGCGTCTTCAGCGGAGTCATTCTTATGAGTCATTCTTGTCTACATCTGCTCCGGCGGTGAAAAAATGGCAGACTGATGACAGCTCAGCTCACTCAGGGCGGGTCTAAGGTAAGACGCTAGTCCAGTCTGTGCTTGAAACCCTACTGTCAATCAAACTATCGTGTGAGGGGTAGTTCCACTTCCACTTTATCTGAGATCGGCTCGATTTGAGAAAGGGGTAAAGATTTTAGTAGATTAACAAAAAAATGCTGGGTGGATTTTTATCATTATAGGGTGGTTGTGTACACACACTGCCAACACACATTTCAGTTCAAACAACTTGTAAAAGTGCATGTAGCATTATATGACCCCTTTAAATGTTGAGAAAAATATTTATATTTTAACTTATGGTTCTATTGTAAGCTATACAGATGCTATATTTCTTAATTCTTAGAACATATATATGGATATATATTGCTCTAGAAAGTTTGTCCTGTTGAAGACAAAGGGCCATGTGCACCAGAGGGATTCATAGCCAGTGCTCAGGGCTTTTATGTGCTGCTGTAATACATAAGCCTTTGACTATAAAAAATGGTGTGCATGAAAGATTCCATTTGATAATATAGAAAAATCTGTGTCAAAAGACACTTAAAGTGCATTCCATCTATAATCATAAAAAATGCAAGGTTAAAATATGTCTACAGGCTGGAAAGTGACATATAGTCTTCTGAAATCATAGGATAAGCTTTGTATGAGAAACGCAATGAAATTTAAGTCACTTTTGGCTGAAAATCTTCCACTTTACAGTAGTTCCCAAATTTTAGATACTAATGTTGCATGTCATATATTTGTCTTCAAGAGGACAAACTCTCCAGAGCAATATCCATATATAAATTCTAAGCATTAATAAGCATTCTAAGAATTATTAATGCAGTATCTGTATAGCTTACAATGGAACCAAAATTAAAGTATTTTTCAACATTAAATGAAGATTTTTTTATACATATCTAAAAAAGGTCTAATAAAACATTTATATATGCTTTCTAACAAAAAATAAATAACATAATTTCTTCAATCCACTGTATCTATTTATGATTCAGAGCAATATGCCAATAAATGCCTGACAAATGTTACTTAAATGCAATCACAGGTCAAATTTTGAGGCATTAATGTAAATTGTTTTTTGGTTAAATATATAAAGCACACTTATCAAAAACAGATCTGATCTGGTGGCTTTGAGTTTCATTTTTCCAAACCAGGAATACATTCACCCATATAAAACCACCTTGACAGAACTGCATATCTGAAAAGATTCAAATTTCACACATGGAATGGTTTATTCGCACCATTGGTCGCAATGTCAAATATGGGGGCATATCAAGAGAGCATCTGAAATTCAAATTATCAGCTGCTGATCTGATCCACATGATATCTGCATGTCCTGGAGGGCTTGAGAAGGGAACAAATCGCTCGCTCCCATATTGAGGTTCCTGTCTGTCTCTGTCTTTGTTTGTATTCCACGTTTTAAGACTCCTCCAAGGCTTGGATTGGGGATTGAAACCCCTTCAGCGTGCTAACGGGAAGCCGTGCTGAAGTACTGTAGATTTATTTAAAAAAATACCATGGGTCCTATTACAGAGTAGACCTTAAACCTCATCAAATCCCAATCTGAAAGAAAATGCAATATTTGAATTGTAACCGGCAGCTGTAATAATAATCACAGATGTCAGAAACATGCCAATGTTCATATGACTTTAATCCCTTAAAAACTGGTCAGTCACTTCTGTTGTTAGTTCACCACTCTTTAAAAAAGAGTTGATTAGTTTAAATACTTCAGCATCCTCAACGCTGTTGTTTAACTCAAATTGACAAAAACAAATCTAAATGTAAGATTTATGTATTTAAATTGCATACATAATTTCCATCCATTTAGATTATAGTTACAAACTAATAAACTTGATGCCATTCATTAATGAGAATTCTGAATAAAAATAAATAAAGACAAAAAATATATACACAAAAATTGTGTATTTCACAATTACAAAAAAGACAAGCAACACTTGAATAAAATGTTAAATTTAAAAAAATGTAATTTAAAAAATAAATAAATAAATATTTAAACCTTTAATATTTAAATTTATTAAATAATTTTTAAATAATTAAAAATTGAAATTAAATTGAAATTAAAAATGTAAAATTCTGAATTACATAGATTGAACTATTATTTTATAAAAATTCTTTGTATTTTTTCAGTGTATTTTATTCTATTGGATTGTATTTAAATTATGAAATCATCATTTCAAATGCATTTATTTAAATTGCTTAAAATGAGCATAAATCGGTTTATTGTGAACATGGTTAAAATATAAATTAGATTTGTTAATGCTTGTAAAAGGGGCGAATGAGACGAGAGACGTGCGGATCCATCTGCAAAGCTTTATTTTCAAACGTGGTCAAAACAGGCTTGGGTCAGACACCAGCAAACAGATATAGACAAGGCAAGACAAAGAGTAATCCATATACAGCCATGGGTCAAACGACGGCAAATGTAATCCAGGGTCCAAACGACAAAACAATAGAATAATCCAAGACAGGCAGGTGATCAAGAAACAGGCAATCAGGCAACACGACGTGACTAAACTAAGACTAAAACTAGGAACAAGAACTGGAAACTATGACTGAAAACTGGCTCCGTAATGTTCCTATCACTAGAAGAGAGATACACGCAAACAATACTCGGCAGTCTATAATGGTTTGAGTGTGGCTTATGTAGTGTGTGTGATTGGTTTCAGGTGAGCTTGTGATTAGTGCAATGGAGCATGGGAAATGTAGTCCAGGGTGACGTGTAACAGTTTGTGTAGTGTGAGAGTCAATGTAATCGGAAAGGGTGACCTCTGGTGACAATCGGACGGAAGTCCATGGACAGGATCCGTGACAATGCTAAATATATAAATATATAAGGTTATTGTATATTTAAAATGTAGTCCGTTTACTAAAGAGATCTTACCTGTTTCATTCATGACTGAAAAAAAAAAGATGGAAATTTTATATGCAATTCAAATACTTGCTGTGAATCTCAAATCTTTAAATATTTCAGGAGTGTTGTACATCATTGTGTGCATTCTTTATGACTGACATTGATGCCAATGGAAATGAGTCTTAATTTTTCTGTTCCTCTTCTTTTATTCTCTCACTCACTGTATCTAATGAGTGGATCTCCAATAACTAGTCTAATTTAGCCAGTAATAAAGCTAAAACTAAGGCAAGTGCACTGCCCAGGGCGGCAGCCATTCCTCTGACTGTTTCATTGACAAACTCATTCCAGTGCACTAAAACATTCTCAGTAAAACCAGTGAACTTCAGCTGCTCATGTTCACTTGCAGAAACACTGTTGTCTTCTTTAGCCTCCTAAGTCTTCAGAAATGGAGGAGGAGCATCTCAACTTTGTCTACAAATATAAAAAGCAAGTTACAACCACGTATCTGACCAGTTATCATTGTTGTTGTTTACACTAACAATATATAATTTAATTTCAAATACCGTATATGAGACAGTGTGCTGAGCTGTTGATGTTTAAATATTAATTCCTCTTCCACAGCAGCAAAACAGCATGAATTCAGTGCAAAATGAGACAGGAGGGCATCTATTGCAGGATTTCCACAGTTATGAAATTGCTTCATGAATTGAATTTATCGCCTGAATTTACTGAATTGAAATGACACAACCTTGTCACTCCATTCATCATCTCTTTTTCACACACTCTATATTTTTTCCTTTCTAACCCGCCCTTATACTGATATATCGGCTAGTTTTCATTTATTTTTTGCACAGATATTTTCACCCCTTTTTTATACAGGTGTTTACTCAAGAGTTGGAATTGCAAAAATCCACGCTACTGCATCAGCTCAATGTTAACAAAAACATGCCGCATCTCTGGAAACTAATATTGCAGTGTTCTGTACTGCATTTAAGCAATGGCTCATAAAACATAAATGATAAATAAATAAAAAATAATCATAATACTAACTAAAAATGTAATGGCATTTATTTGTCCAGTACATGTTCAAGTGGTACAGGTATTAACACAATCAGTTCTTTAATCAAGTTTGGTCCAACATGCAAGTCACAAAAAGATCACATCTTTTTTTTTTTAAATCTTATATTTAAAAATACAGTACAAAATCGATATAACAGAAACATTCTGAATCTGCAATCACAATATTTATTCTTTGTAAGACTAATTATGTACCCTTAAATACCTGCTACCTTCAACACAGTTCGTAAGGTACCTATTTGTTCAAAGTTTTGTAAGATTTTTTTTCAAGGTTTTTTTTTATTTTCTCTTATGCCTACCTGCATTTATTTTATCAAAAATACGTTAAAATAATAATATTTAATATTACATTTTTGACATCATTACTCCAATCTTCAGTGTCACATGATCCCTCAGAAATCATTCTAAAATGCTGAATTGCTGCTCAATAAATATTTATGGTTATTATCAACAGTTATGCTGCTTCATATTTTTATGAAAACCGTGATACATTGTTGCAGGGTTCTTTAATGAATAGAAAGTTCAAAAGAATAGCATTTGTTTTAAATCTAATCTTTCACATTTAAAGTCATTACTGTCACTTTTAATGAATTGAATGAGTCCTTGGTGAACAAAAGTATTCACTTCATTCGAAAAAAAACCTCCAAAGTATGGATGTCTTATTGGTTATTTGCAACGTATCCAAATGATTTAATGAAATGAATGGAGTGCAATGATTTACTTCAGTGCTTCTGAGACTAGTTATTTGTCCATGTATACATAACAAACTCTTGTGTGCAATTGTGTGTTGTGCAAATTATCAAGAATGGCTTTCCATGTTTATTTTGCTTCGTATAATATTGCATGAATAATGCAAAAAGGGATGCAGAAAAATTTAATTATGCATGTTAAAATCCAGTTACAAGAGCGTTTGGCTAACGTATGGTCTAAAATGTGTTTAATAATGACATTAATCACAGGTAAACCTCACGGCAAACACCACTTGTGTCGTGACAGTGAAGAGCACAATAGTGCAGCCCTGTGATTCAGGTTTAGCAGTCAATATGATATATTGATTGCTCTGCCTTCCTAATGCGATTGCACTTTTATTGCTTCTCACACAGGAAAATTATTCCCCTTCAGAAAGGCAAATGAAAAATCCTGACGCCGAAGATGAAAAGACTCGCGCTGTCTGAGTTTGCAGAGTGAGATATGGCCAAAAGAGAAGACAGTGATCGTATTGACTGTCCTGCTGCTAATATAAACTTGCCCTATAATAAAACTTGAATTGAGCCCGACTTCTCAACACTTTACCGGTCCCAACGCACTTCAGCTTCACGTGGATTATGACTGTAGTTAGAAGTATCGGAAAGAACCTGAGATAAAGTAGGAAAAGAAAGTTTTACGGACAGTTAACTTAAAAGGACTGATTGTACCTGCAATGTTTCAGTTGAAAAAACATAAATCGAATTTCAATGAGCTTCTGCCATTCCGGTATAAAATGAAACCTCAAAAGTGACCGAATTAGAGAGCTTTACATAGGCAGGGACTCTGTACATCATACAAATTGCATTCCTCACACAAAGTGCAATATGCCTTAGTCAGGGTAGTGCCATTTTTAATTTTTGACAGGAATGAACCAGGCTGGAAAGATATAATTACGTGCATTTCAGTGATTGGTTCTGTTTTTTAACAGCATACTGATTGTTTTTCTGAGGAAACGACTTTACGAAAAAAAAACTTTCAGTACACAGAAACTACAAAATATGTTGAGTTGAGTAGAGTTGAACTGTACAAAAAGTTGCGTGCGCCATTGTAAATAGTACTGTAAATGTATCCCTCAACCTCGTTTTCATCCGTGTTCAATTCAATATGGTGTCTAACCTCACTGGTCCATAGAGTGAAACCTTAAAAAAATTAATATACTATATAATATATATATATATATATAGGGCTGTCATCATCGTCAACCGCATCCGATTCAATGTTTACAATTCTTACGCGTTAAAATAATTTACCCAATTAACGCAAAATTTAACTGAGCGCAATTTCTATGCTAATAACCCCCTTAACCAATGTTTGCTTCTCTGCTTTGCGATTAGATCATTTTAAGCCGCTAAACTCCGGGGAAGTTTTCAGTCCAATGATCCAGTAAGAGAATGCGTTCAAACAATCCGTCCAAAACAGTGCTAATATGAAGGAAACCAGGCTGATTACATAAGAGATTGCAGAGAGAACAGAGACTTGCCTTGCGTTTTAAGAGAATTATTCATTCCAGTGTTTGCTTTTAAACACGAGCTCTGTCATATTCTGTTATTGTCTCTGAAGAGCGCAAGCCCTCACACGCCATGCTGTGTGAAGTACAGACTGAACTGATTGTCAACACATCCCACCGCTGTATGGCCAGATGAGACGCAAACTACGTTTTCTCGACTGGATAACCAGTCTCGCTAGTAAAGTTTTGATGAATGAAGACTGCAAATAAGGTAAAGACGATTGCGGTGGTGTACAGTACAGTAAACACGTTGAGTCTGTTATATTAATGCGTGTATGAGTGCTGTTGATGCACTGATCGTACATTGTATTTATGCACAGGCACAGACATTTCCGTAAATTCACGTTGTTTCCACACACATTCACGATAATGTTTTGATTTTTCATGTTTATGTTACTGTGTTTAGTTATTCTGAATGAATCCGTGTACTGTAGTAGATTTATGCAGTCAGCAGGCGATTGGTTTAGTTTTTTTTTTGGCATCTCCATGTGGTCCTGTTCGGTAACTTGACTTCTCTAAAATGTAAAAAGCTCTTTGCTGTTGCACTGTACACATACTGTAAAATTCAGATTTTTTTTTCTTTCATATGTTCTTATATGGGCTCCTTATATCATTTGTTTCTTTGGTGTCCTTTTGGAGTTTCTAAGTGCCTTTTTTGGAAAGACTAATCTAAATGTACTTGAAAAGAGCTTTTGCAGAAAATACGAATTTGAGAATCACCCTTCATCTTGTGGTTACTTTGCTGGGATATAGCCCAATGATGACAAACACGATAAATGGTCTTGCTTAATTTCATGAAGTGTGCGATTAATCGCGAGTAAGCACAGAAAAAGGATGTGATTGAATTAGATAAAATGAATTTACATGGCCTGACATCCTTATAAGAATATATGGGATGTTCCGGAATATAAGATATATATATAATAAATGCCATTAAAACGTCTACACAACTCATCAAATGTTTATTAAGATATGATTACATTTTTAACAGATACTTTATGGTATTCAATTAATTTTATTGCATGGCTCGTGAACACAATCAATATCAGCGCTGTATGACGCTCATCTGAGTATTTGAAGTCTGCGTTTCTTTCACGTCTCTCATATCACTCCTGTCATTTCATTCAAACACAATTGCGATCATCTTGCATCTGTTTTTACTGTAAAATGACACTGGAATATTAATATTAGGCTTATGGTAATATTGTTGAAGTGTTTGTCATGTTGCTAGAACGATTGTATTGTACACTGTAAAGTGTTCTAAGATAAAAAAGAGAAGTACGATTTTACAACGGTTTCTTGGTTTCTTTGCAAATCAATACTTCATGTGCTTGTTTATTTATGTTGTGAAAATCTGTGTAATAAATTATACAACTGAGCATTATACCTTAAATGTGTGCGTCTTGTCTGAACTTGCGCAAAACTATGGAAGTCTGTTTCTGCCGAGGGAAAAAAAAAAAAGTAAAAATGTAAGTGTGACTTTAAATCTCAAAACTCTGACTTTTCCCTTTCATGGGAACTTCTAACTGCGTCCTCTATGGGTCGCTATGGGGGGACTTCTCGTCGTGACCCGTGTCTGAAGCATCATTGAAAAAACACCAACTCGTTGGCAGGCAACAGCCATGACGTCACTACCGGTTCGACAATAGTATAAATAGGCGCCGGGAGAACACATCATTCTCTTCTTCGTCTTCATTGGCTGTTCTGTTTGAAGCGTGCATTTCCAGGAAAAAAGTAAGAGCTATCTATTTATTATTATGGCGAGCACTAGCAGAGCGTTTAGAGGGTGTGTGCATCCGTGTCGTTGTTATTTGACACCTGATGACACACACGATTTCTGCGTTTTTTTGTTTGGGCGAGGAGCACGCACGTGATGTCCTCGAGGGGGCGATCTGCGTGCACTGCGAGTTTTTTCCAATGAAAAAACTCCGTTCTCGTTTGTTTCTCTTTTCGAGGTAAGAGGGGCAGCCATCTGCTTCCCGCGGTTCGGGACCCTCCGCTGCTGAGGCACGGAGGAGAATGAGCTCGTGGGGATCTCAGGTGGACCTGGCCGATGAGTTTAGAGAGGGGCTTTCCTTCTCGCGCTCATCGGCGGGGGGCGAGAGACAGCCACTGGTGGATGATGTTCTCCTCTTTAACATCATCTTATCCAGGGGCCAGTGCTCTGCTGGGTTCCGCCCAGGAAGAGCAGGAAATGGATGATGAGAGCGAAGAAGCTGAGGCTGAGCTTTCTCAATCCACCTGCCCTGCGTATGATGAGCTCTTAGAGGTTTGGATCGCGCCACGCAAGGACTTGACTTGCCATGGAAGCTGACTAAGGAAGTGTCGTCGCGAGGTCGTCTCGACGAACGTTATATTTCTGGCCATAACCCTCCAGCTCAGGTGGGTCTTCCTTTCCTTCCTGATCTCCATACTGAGATCGAGAAGGAATGGAAGAAGCCGTTTTCCTCACGCATCCATCGGTTTCAGCATACCAGTTATGCGAATATCGAGGCGGTGCGCGAAAACGGCTATGAGAGAATGCCCCTGTAGAAGAGACGCTAGCTAGCTATCTCTCTATGGTGAGACATCGTCTCTCAAAACTCCCTCTTTGCCATCCATGCCTCTTCAAGCTACATCTAAAATGAATGGCAAGGCATACGCAGCAGCAGGTCAGGCTGTTGCTTCACTGCACACGATGGCGGTGCTCCAAGCATACCAGGCTGATCTGCTGAAAGACCTGGATAAAGGCGAGGGCCTTTCTTCTGATGAGATGGCTGAGTTACGCCGCACCACGGATCTTGCTTTCCGTGCTACTAAGCAGGCCGCCTCTTCTAGTGGCAGGTCCATGGTGGCTATGGTAGTGATGGAGAGGCATCTGTGGTTGAACCTGGCAGACATCGGGAGGAAATAAAGGGGCTTTCTTCTCGATGCCCCGTTTTCGCCCTCTGAACTTTTTGGTACAGCCGTTGAGACGGTCGTCGAAAAGTTCAGGGAGGCGGAGGCGCGCTCAGCGGCCTTCAAAACCTTCTTTCCACGAAGGTCCAGGTCTGAGCCCAAACAACACAGGGGTCCTAGCCCGTCTCAGTTTGAGGATCATAGACGAGCACAGAAGGCTAGTGTCGCGACTCGCGCTCCTCCTCCGCCTGCGGGTAGGGGTAGGAAGTATCGTGGGTCGAAGGGAGGTAGGCAGGACCTGAGGGATGTGATCCAGACAAGGCGTCAGCGCTTTCGTCCGGATCAGAGTAATACTTGGGTATCCACTCTTTCTCTCAGGGGGTGTAACATCTACCCTTTTCTTCCCCTTCCTAATTCCCCTGTAACCACCATATCTCCTGCATAACAGTCTCCTTCTGGAACTATGATGTTTTGGGTGGTTCTATGGTTAATCATAGTAACCACCTTACTGAAGGTCCGGTCTAGAGGCTTTTCCGGACAGAGCTCCAACGCGGGAGCCATGGTGGGTGAGTACGATCCATGTCTAATATATGTATATAAAATATATGTATGTCTTGAAACTGGTGGTTGTGTGTACCCGTCTGCTAGTTTCTTTGCAGTGTTTCCCGTGCTGGGTTCAGAAACCGGGTGCTCGACTTGCAGTTGTTTATTTCACTCGTCGATATATGTCAAGACGGTAAGTAAAGCCGGTTTTCGGGTTCATACTTCCTGGATCATGCGGCCATAACACAGGCTTCTGTGGGAGTTTTTTGTGATTATCAGGCCCCCGGTGCATCACTGCAAAAATTTCCTGGACGTCCGGGCTGGGGTTACGCTTTCATGCTACCCTGACTGGTCTACCGTATCTGGGTCGCCCTGAGGGTTTTTTCCCGATCACCAGGATATCCCCTTGGGGCATCACCCCCCTCACCATTGAGGGATATTGTGAGTATGATGTTTCTTTCGAGCGTTAATCCTCTCTGAGGATTTGGATTCCTCGCTCCATGGGCTGTCCTCGTGGTAGTATTGAGACAATGCTCCCCTTTTATCAAAGGGTTACCTGAAATGAGAGTCTGGCTAGACGGCAGTATACTTACCCCCCTCTGTTTTTTCAATCATGCTGCAGGTCGAGCCCCCTCTCGTTGATAGCTGGGTTTGTGCTCCCTCAGCCAAAGTAAACTACTGCTAGCCGTTCCAGCAATGGAACATGCAGTAGGTCGAGCCCCCTTCTCGACTGAGAGCTAGGTGTGTTGCTCCCACAGCTAAGTAAACTATTGCTAGCTGTTACAGTTTGGAACATGCTGCAGGTCGAGCCCCATCTCGGTTTGAGAACTGAGTGTGTTGCTCCCTCAGTGAATAACTGCTCGCTGTTCCACCATGGGAACATGCTGTAAGTTGAGCTCCCTCTCCATTGAGAGCTAGATGTTGCTCCCCCAGCTACAGATTTACTACTAGCCACCCTAGCATTATAGCCATAGATATAGCGTCTGGGGATACGCTAATTTTATCTATAGGCTGCTTTTTCAGGGTGCCACGAGAACCCCTACTTGGTATTCAAGTGTGTGCACGTTATGCTATGCCCACTTTTCTAAAATCCACATAACTGGTAAGTGAGCACGTTATGCTTTGCCCACTTTTCTAAAATCCACTTAAGTGGTAAGTGTGCACGTTATGCTTTGCCCACTTTTCTAAATCCTGTATGGTAAGAGCTACGCGCAAGACTTTGTGCTCTTTTTGAGTGGTTTAAAACCCCGGTTCCACCTTGGGCACAGCTCCTTCTATGTATCCTCTGGATACCTACTTACCAGGGTGCTACTAAGGATCTGTTGAGACAGATCCTTCACCACATGCAAAGACAAACGCGCGGTAGCCCCTGTGTGACAGGCCAAAACTAGTATGATTCTAGGCTCTTGGTCCTATTCCCTTAAAGGAATCTATTTCTGATTCCAATCCTTGAGCTCTACCCCGGGCCCAGGATTTCTGGCCCTAACAGGTAAGTATTTTGGTGTATGTAGCCTAGGCCTTTGGCCGTATGGAATAACGTCACTGACAGCCGTCTAACGTCCCAGGGGCAACTCCTATAGCAATATGGTAGAGTTGGTTCTTAGTGCTCGCCATGGTTCTGGCTTGCACTCCCCTCAGCATGGTGGCGTGGGTATACCGTTCCCCATAGCGACCCCTAGAGGACGCAGTTCGAAGTTCCCATGAAAGGGAACGTCTCGGTTACTTATGTAACCATGGTTCCCTAAGGGGAACTAGACACTGCGTCCTCTAGGTTTCTTGCCTTGCTGCGGTCGCAAGCTTCAGATGAAGAAGTGAATTATGTGTAGCTCCCGGCTCCGATTTATACTGTAGTTGCACTGGTAGTGACGTCATGGCTGTCGATGGCCAACGTGTTGTTGGTGTTTTTTTTTCAATGTATGCTTCAGACACGGGTCACGACGAGGCGTTCCCCATAGCGACCCCTAGAGGACGCAGTGTCTCGTTCCCTACTCAGGGAACCATGGTTACATAAGTAACCTGAGACGTTTTCCTTTTGCAATTCTTCAAATTGATAATTCAAAAACCTCAGGATTGTAAAAGAATGTAAATGTCTAAATGCTAAAGATAAAAAAAATTGTAATTGTGAGGTCAAAATTAAGAATTCTAAGAAAAAAGTCAGAATCGCAAGAGATAAGCTCAAAATTGTGAGAACTGCAAGATGTAAACTCAGAATTCTGCGACAAAAATGTCAGAATTGTGTGATATAAACTCAGAATTCTGACTTTTTTCTTGCGATTCTGAGTTTATATCTCCGAAATGCAAGAAAGATCAGAATTGTGAACTATAAACTCTAAATTGTGAGATTAAAAAGCTGCAGTTATCTTAAATATTTTTCATACTATGCTGCTTGGAACGGTATTTCTTTATAGAAACTTTGTGTTTATTTAGCAAATCATTTTAACTCAAATCAGTATTTCGTAATTATTTACTTTGCAAGTATCTGTGTTATAAGCAGGGCAATGTATATCAAAGCTGGTTGTTATCACAAAATATTTTTATTTCATAATTATTTTGCAATAGACTGGATGTACATTATCCCTTTGTCTGCCATCAGTTCTCCAGAAATGAGGGCTTGTTCTCACTAGTTTACAGTACAGGGCCAATGCCAAACACATTTATTATGAGCATTTGAACCTTTTTTAATTTATTAAAGACATTAGGCCACTTCATTCCATGATTGCATGGCATTTAACCTCGTCACACGCTGCAATGTCAAAAACATCACAAATCACAACAGGAGCCGCTGATCACAATCAATGTGTGAACTGGGCCGAAACAAGCAGGATGCTTAATAGTAATGCAGTGTTATGTATTATTATTATTAAAACTATTTAATATTTATTAAAAGCATTTGATTAAAAGAAATCAAAGCAAACAAATCAAATGGAAACAAATAATTCTCCATAAGAAGCTCCTAAACCGACACTTCCCAAATGGAATTGGGTCATCTAATAATGTAGTTATTTAGCCTAGTATTTAATTTAGTTCATATGCTGTGTAAAGCATTAACACCGATTCTTGCTTATGTTACAATAATAAGAACTTAAATGTTTAAAACAACGAGTAGGCTGGTTATCAAGCATCCATTAGCCACTACACTACCAGATCATTTTATTCATTACGAAGCATTCCTGTTGTCAAGGGAAAAGGTTGTCCTATAGATACCTATAGAAATGTTCGACTTCTTTCAGCAGCTCCTATGTAACTCACACCAATGTCCATTTGAAACACTTCAGGAACCTTCATATGAAAACCGTGGGGAATCTGAGGACATCAGAGAACAATGCATATGAAAGAGAGAAAATCAGTGCTTTTGAAATGGAATATAAACATTTTTATTCCTATTGATAAATCGTTGTTTCCCAAGTACTTCACTGTGATCTAATACAGCACAATTCACACAGATCACAGAGAGGTCGGCACTCGCAATGAAAGCCCGAGGATCTTCCTTTGCAGTGCTTTTAGCTTTGCATACTTTTCTTTTATCACTTGTCAGTGCTATTTCAGTGTTATGTATATAGCATATAGTTGAATAATATTTTGAATTAGCTTTCCTTTGAGTACTTGTTAGCTCGCATTGTTAATTTTAGTTTAAGATTGTCATTTGTATTCGTACATATTTCAGTTTAGCTTTAATTTATTCCACTTAACTACCTGAACAATACTACAATCGAGACACAAACGTTTGCTTTGTCAGCGGAAAAATGTTGGAATGCAAAGGGGAACTGTTAAAAGTATTTAGTAGAATATATACGCACCATTGTGTGGTTGTTTGTGTGTGTGTCGTTTCCTGTTGTGGGTGGGTTGTGAACTGTTTTTCTATTCTGATGGGGATCTGAAAAGTGAATACACACAGGAGTTATGGGGACTCTGTACACTGGCGGGGACCTAAATGATTGTGTCCCAACGGGCTAAACAAGCTTAATAAATCACACAGACTAAGTTTTTTGACACATCTAAAATGCAGAAGAGAAAGGGTCATGTGGGGGTATGTTAGGTGTCCGGGTTTGGGTGTAGGCACTTAGAATATATGTCTGATACTAGGATCCCGAAAAAGCATTACTTACGCCTTACGGAGAAGAGTCCCAACAAGGAGAGGAAACCCGAGTGTCGTGTGTGTGGCGTGTTCTGTGTGAGTGTGTTGTGTGTCGTGTGTTGTGTGTGTGTGTCAATATCCCAAGTGCAATTTTGGAGATTCGCTCAGGCCATAGCTATATGGCAACGTGATCCTCAGTGGCTCTGGAGCTTTCTTTGTCTGCTAGGAGAAGCGCTTAACAGGTTGGCAGCCGTTGTTGCTAAACTGAGCGTTCATCAAAGGTGAGGTTCTGTTAGTTGGTACATTGGACATGTCGTAATACATGAATATTTGACGCGTTCCCTTGTTGTTCTGGTCATGCTCTTGTTGGGCCTTCCTTACTTACCCAATTAATTCATATCGTTTGGTTCTCCGTCATAGACGTCGTGTGTTCCTTATGATATGCAGAGAAATTGGTCGTTAGACTTTGAAGTTGCAATTTCATTGAGTAATATATTTGAATTGATGCTTAGCTCTGTAATTACAGGTATTCTCATGATTAACAATGTCGGCACCAGACAACATTCATTCTTATCCAACCTTCTTAACAACAACATCTAGCTGATGTATGTTCTATGATGCAAAGTTCACCACTGCTGCTCTTAATGTAAATAAGTTACAGCTCCACTAGATTGTATCAACTATAAAGGAGCTGTTCCTTACTATGATTCTGAGCTAAGCAGCCTCTAAATTTGTAGGAATGTTTTAATATATTCCAGTTTTATTTATTTATTGATTTTTAAACTTAAAAGTTTTGCTCACAAACAAAATCTTTTACAATAGCATGACATCAACTTTCTTAACGGTTGTGATTTTAGGATATAACAGTGGTATCGCTACGATTTACATTTTGTCGTATCTGAAATAAATTGTATGTATTTTCTGTTTTCACTTTATCATTTAAAGTTTTAGTCTTTTTAATTTGTATTTATTCATTTTTTATTAATTGTATTCGTTTATGTTTATTAGTGTAGTTTAGTTGTCTTTAATAATTTTATTGTTTTTGTTTGATTGGATGCATTTGTCATTGTATTCGTTCTACTTATTAGATGTTCTAGTTTTTACTTAATTGGTAGTTAATTAATACAGTGCATTGTTTGTTGTTGTTTTGTCTTACTGCAATATGTTATACAGTTTTCATTCATTGTAGTTGGTTGTTTTACCGTTAGTTTAGTTAACTTAACCATAATCAAAAATGTAGAAATGTGGCGCAACTAGAGCAAATATACAATAAGTATAAGAGTATAAAGGTCTTGCCTTCTATTTATTTATTTCTGATATACATTTATTTATGTTCAAGTATTTGTGTATTATTGTATTATAATATGATAGTATTATTTCTTATTTTATGAATTTATGTATTTATGGTTTTAACAATTTATTATATAAGGTTTCTCAATGCCTACTTTGGATGATTTCTGTTTAGTATTCCATAAGAAAAGTGTTCTGTGCTTAGATATCTTTCACATAACTTAGGCAATCCAGCACCATCTGAATTTTATTTTGATAGCGGTGCGCCAAGCCATTCTTGCCTCAATTTCCACACCAATCAATTCATGATGCATAAAAACCGGAACTAAAACCATTTCTTTTCACTCACGCTATAGGAAAAAAATATCTCCATTCGTTGAAGGATTTGTGGCTAAAATCCATACACCTAGCCACTATCCAAAAACCCCAAGAACACTTGGGCGCACCCCCACGTGTTCAGGGACACACAGCGACCCTCACTTCCCTCTATAAACATTTCCGGACCAATTTGGTTTTTTGTTTTTCTCCCTCGTTATTGATAGAAGCTGTTTGGCAATACTTAACTCTGCACTCATCTTCTAGCGCATAGCGCCCTCCATTATTGCACAGCCCAGCCCCCTCCACTAATACAGCGGTGCACGACTGCCCGAAGCAGCCGCATGCTACTCGTGTCTGTACAGGGCCGAGTTCAAGGATCTACTCTGTAGGATGCAGGCCGAGCAATGAGAGTGATTACTCCCTGTGAGGGATCCTTGAGAGAGAAGAGAAATGGGACATGAAAATGGCCCACTGGAGTGAGGCGCTAGGCCGACCCATGCTACCAGAGCGGAAAGGGGTCACACGCCAACGGAGACCAAGGAGGGAACTCACCGCTATGAACAGGAAAGCTGAAGCCAGGAGACAAACCGACAGTTCTCGCGACAAGTTCAGATTTCTAGGGAGAGAGACGAGGACGAGAGAGGGAAGACGACAGAGACGAAGGGTTATCCCTGTGCGTGAGGCCATTTGGCCTCTCTCACTGATCCAGAACCGTGCTATGACATGCTGGAGGAGAACATGTTAGAAGAAACAAGGGATATGAGCAGTTGAGGTGAAGAGGAGAAGCGATAAAGGAAGCTTTAAAGGGAATGCTCCTTCGTCTCGGACAGGTGTGGACAAGAGCAAGGCTTTTACTTCCAAAGGTGCAGGGGGGGTATTTTCCTACAAGAGTGAAAATAGTTGTCCCATATTCCTAAATTAACTGGGTACGTCCCAAGGAAAGCATTCACTCACACGTTGGCCGTTCTAAATCGCTAGGGCTTTTCTGTGGATTAGACAAAATTAGAATTTTTGTTGTTCAATGCCATCATCTTATATTATATTATATTGTGTAGACATTACAATTCAAAAGTTTAAATCACGAGATATATGATATATATTCTATATATACTATAATATCTCTATTAATATACTATACATATCTATATATGTGTGTTTTTTTTTGTTTTGTCTTTTTTTCTTTTTACATTTCAATTTTGTAAAGAATTATCAGACAAGTACATTTCATAATTTATTATAAGTACATTTATAATATGTGTACAAAAAAAAATCATTTCAACCCTAAATGCCGGTTCTTTGGAACTTTATTATTTCTAACTTTCTTTTTTCTAGTCTATCAAACAAAAAATCGTTTATGTTTGTTAAATTATCACTTTTAATTATATCAAATAGAAAACAGTTTTGTATTCTATTAATATTTCACAATATTTCTGCTTTTTTAATCAAATTTATTTTACTCTGTAAAACAGCTGAGCTATTGCAACACTTAAGAAAAATCTAGTCGAGTTAAAACTAGTGTTGGGGAAAGTTACTTTTAAAAGGAATGCATAACAATATTGCGTTACTCCATAAAAAAAAAACTAATTATGTATTCGTCTACGTTTTATGGACGTAAGTGTACAAGTCTTTTTAAATCTGGTGGGGGTGCTTGTTTGTTTTAATATAACAAACATGTTTCTTCTTTTTACAATGAAAGCTGTTCACAACAAAAGTGAAATGACTACGCTTCAGGCTGAAGAACCTGTAAATTCATGTCTGTCACAGTTTCGATGGGCCCGAACGCTCAAACAAATTGCATGAAGGAATATGAAATCCAGGAGAAATTCAACCATATCAGCAAAAACTCACATTGTGAACACAAATGGATAGTCATATTATATTACAGTAACAGCATTTTATTACAGAACTCACAATGACTCTGGCACCGTATATCCCGATTTCTCTCATAATTGGCAACAAGCGTGACTGTCAGTCCAAGACAGGGAAACAAAGTAACGGAGGTACTTATTTGAAAGTTTAACTCAGAATATTTCCTGTATTTTAAAAAGTACGTGCTGTCAAACGAGTAATCGCATGCAAAATAAGTTTTTTTTTTTTTGTTACATAATAGATGGGTGTAGTGTGTTAGGTAGTGATATATAAATAATACAACATACAGTATAGATGTTGAAATTAAATGTAGAATAATTTCTATATTTATTTAATGATCATTATTAATATATTGATATAATAAACCAAAACTTGTTTTGCTCTACAATTATACACATGATGTTTGCATCAAAAACACTAATAACTTATCACCAGTACACACTATATAGTATGTTAAACCAAAACTTTTATTTTGCATGACGAAAGCGACTTCATGTTTGCCAGGCCTATTAAAATAGGAACGCAATTAATTTAAGTTACTTCAAAAAGTAATCTGACTATGTAACTCGCATTACTTGTAATGCCTTTGTTAGCTGCTCCTACATATAGCTGCACATTAGAGTTTACATACAAACAGTGTTTAGACCAGGGGTGTCAAACTCAGTTCCTGGAGGGTCACAGCCCTGCCCACAGTTTAGATTCAACCCTAATTAAACACACCAGCTAATCAAGTCATTTAGGCTTATTTGAAAACGAAATAATGGTATATGTGTTGGGGCCCAGGGTTGCACCTTATCCACTTTGCTGTGGCCTTCCAGGAACTGAGTTTGACACCCCTGCTTTAAAATCAACCAAAATAATATTAAGGACAATTTATAACCAGGACGTTTGTGACAACATGTCAGATACAGTCTGATTCAAAGAGAGTAGTTTATTTCTAATGGACATAAACGTGGCAAGCATCTAATAGTATTTAAAATTTTAAATAACAGTCTGACTGATAACGTGAGTACAGATACCTGTTCAGATAATACACAACTGCAAATGTCAGTAATTTTTCAATCTGGATGGACACAAATAACAGAAAAACAACAGAAAAGTTTAGGAGAGTATCTCACAACTGAACTGAAAAACGATTTGGGGCAAAGGGCCAATTATCATTGGTGGCCTTTTGAGCCGATTAAATTACTTACCACACCTGAGGTGCTTGAAGTCACATTTTATGATCGATTTTAAACACATTTGACGTGTAACCTTTAATAATGCTGTTGTGTATTCTGTATTAGTTCATGCTAATTGGATTTTTGGCATTTGTAGCTGCTAAATGGTTCACTTACAGGGACCTCAGCAAGCATTCTCACGCTGATGGTAATTTAATAGTTTCTGCCTGCTGAAACTCACCTCATGAACCGCAATTGTGTCATGTTGAGCCAGCAATCCTCTGGTTCCAAATCTCACTCACTCTCATTTAAGGGGACAGATCACCCGCTGTCTGAAAGATACAGCGGTGCAAATAGCTTTTTCAATTCATAGAGTCACTGAGTAGGTTTAATTTACCACTGTTTGGCTAGCGGGCTAAAGGAAGCTTGTTTCTGCCACAAGATAAAAAGAAAATGACACAATTCAGACTTTTTTGCAATGCTAAATTTACATTTCACAATTCTGACATTTTTCTAGATATAAACTCAGAATTGCAAGTAATAAATAGAGAAGAAAAGTATGAGAAGAAAAGTCAAAATTGTCAGATATAAACTCAAAATTGCACACACACAAAAAGAGGCAGAATTGGAAGTTTATATCTTGCAATTCTAATGTTTGTTTGTTTGTTTTTCAATTCTGAGATTATATTGCAAGATATGGTCTCAGAATTTTAATTTTAAGATATAAAGTTATTATAAAGTTACGACTTCAGGGGGCCAACCAACGAAAGCAGAGCAGGTGGCGGAGGAGCCCGAGGCGGCCTCGTGCGGAAGTGCAGCCAATGAGCCCCAAGGGTGACGGGGAGGATCCGGAGGGCCAAGGTAGAGCAGATGGTGCCGCCGACTGACGTGGAGGCGTGGATCCAAAAGACCCGCGTGCTCCAGAGCAACAGAGGAAGAGGAAGAGCCAGCGGCAGTAGTAGGAGCGCTGACGGAGTCGGCAGGGACAAGGACAAGGCCTCAGCCATAGGATGGAGTCCCCCGAGGCGCAGGACTTGTCGATTTCCTAGACCAAGGGGATGCGTTGCGGCGACGAGTGGATCCCCCCCTGGGCGGCGCTAATGACTGCCGGGGCCAGTTCGTATAGGAGGGAGCTAGGAGCCTGGTGGAGTTGATGGGTCCACAGACCGAAGCGGAGTCCGGGACTAGAGGCTGGAGGTGTGGAGTCCCCTAAGGGATACTCCACCATGGTGACGCTGTAAGGTCGCTACCGTGCTGAGAGGGGGCTGAGGTCGCGCAGAGGGGCTTACCGACGACAAGCGGCGGTGGGAGGAGGCATGAGCGTTTGGAGGGCGCGGGCAATTTGTGAGCCTCCGGGCTTTCATGACTGAACTCAGGAGTGGAGCCCTCCCCTGGTCTGATCATGGAAACAGAACCCACTGGGCTGGACTTGGGACTGAGCCCTCTCCGTTGCAGTCTGTCTGTGCGCAACCGCGCTCTCATGGGCTGGACGGGGAACGATTGATAGGGCTCCGCAGCAGGAGGGAGGAAACGGGCCAGATCATCATCCCATCGATGAGGTCCCCTTCTATACCGCGTCCCGTGCAGTCAAAAGTCCCAGATCCATTATTCAGCGCACCCTCAGCCCCCGGTGCAGGGGTCTGAGCACCTCCCTACTCAGCGCTCCAACAAATCACTGTCCTGTGGCATTCTCCCACTACGTTGTGCGGGCTTGCTTGCCCAGGTTCCATCGCACCTTGACTGATCGTCACTTACAGCTCCGCTCCGTTGGGCTCTCTGTCAACGGTGGGCTCGGGCTGATGCTCCGCGCAGCGGCGAGATGGTGGGCTGGGCTCTGGGTTTGGCTGCGCTCTGGATCGGACATAGACCCTTTCCAGACACCGGATGATCGCTTCCCTCCAGCTCAGTCCAGTGGTGACTGGGAGGTCCACAGGGCGGTCATATTATCTCCGCTCCACGAACACTGAGTTCATTGCTAGCATCATGAACGCCGTAACCACGCGAGCTGTCTGAAACTCAACCGGCTACGTGAATACTCCAACAGGGAAGGTATTTGCGGGCGTGAGGGCGGTGACCTGGCGCGAGGACAATCCCATAATTGAAAAACCACGGGGAAAACAAAACACTGGTGAAAAACTCAAGGTAAAAGGTACGGGTCCCAGGTTCGGTCACATTTGCCTACTGGAGATCGAGGAACGAAAAGACGCAGGAGAATTGCCATCATAACAAGTTCTTTAATCATCTACCGGCACACATTGAAACACACACGTAGCAATTGGATGGACATAGTAGACCCGACTGTTCACCAAATCCCAGTCTGTGACACCCGTATGTTGCCACCATAGGTCGCCATTCCCTTATAATGACTCTCCCCTACCAGTGATTGAGAGTACTGAAAAATATACTCAAGTAAAAGTACCATTACCTTCCAAACAATGTAGTGTGAGTAGAGTAAAAGTACTTGTCCAAAAAGCTACTTGAGTAAGAGTAAAAGAGTAGCCTATTTAAAATTACTCATGAGTATTGAGTAGTGAGTATTGAGCTGTGGATTCTACCCCCTCATAGTAAATGCTGTACACCGTAATTTATACATTTTAAAAACGTTGTACTTTCTGTAATTCACATTATCTTGTTTGTTATAAAGAATGAAGAATATCTATCATCCAGTTTTAATTTTGACTGACAATTCTTTAAAATACATCAAAACAGCACGTAAACAGTATTCAGTTGAAGAAAAGATTAAATTTATTCTCAGTACAATCATCCCCATTTAAATCATAAAGTTTGAAAAAAATAGATTTAAAATCAAGTGTAAGGCCACTGAGACAGCATGCTGTGTTTGCCACATCAGATATTGAAGGGGTCATATGATGCGATTTAAATTTTTTTCCTTTCTCTTTGGAGTGTTACAAGCTCTTGGTGCATAAAGAAGATCTGTAAAGTTGCAAAGACTAAAGTCTCAAATCCAAAGAGATATTCTTTATAAAATTTAAGAGTTAACCACACCTACCTAAAACGGCTGCGTTCTAACACGCCCACATGTCTACCGTCACTATGTTGGGAAGATTTGCCATAACCGCCGCCTCCAAATGTCCCCGCTGTGTTTTTTTTTTATTTGTTGTTGCCGCCGCCCATGTCGTAAGCACCGTGTGATTCGTGTGACAGCGAAACTACTTTGTTTTGTCTTCCCAAAGAGGACGATATCCGCTTCGTCATGCCTGGAGCTGATCCGTGCTGGTTGCTGAGAAAATACTACAACTTTGCGCTGTGTATCGCCGGATCAGCTTTCACCGTGGACGAAGCGGAGTCCTAGCCCGGGGTCGTCCATGTGGTTGCCGCAAGCCCGCCCGCCGCTCCGTTCTTTAGCCCACTGGCCGCCGCTCACTCAAGTCCGCTAACTCTAGCCCCCGGCCTCTGCTCACTCTAGCCTGCCGTGTGTGATGCTGTGTTTTTCGTTGTGAAAGCTAAACTACTTTTTTTGGTCTTCCAAAAATGGACATGACTACAAATCAGTGGTTAAGTTGTATTTAACACTGTTGCAGAACAGTTCAACCCAAATTTTCAGATGTGGGCAGCACATTTTATGGAGGACTGTTTTTTGATCCTGGTAGAGTAGACTAAAATGCCGACTGTTCTGACTCACACACTCTAAGTACTTTTATTTTATATTTAAAAGCGTTTTTAAATTATTGTAATCTTTAAAATCAGTGTTTTTTGGGCAGTGTCAGAGCTATGAATTGTTTGTTTTTAATTCTCCGATCACAAATCAACATGTTGTATGTTTCGCCGCGCGATGCCACGCAACGCTAAAAAAGCTGTATAAGTCATTATAAAAAAAAAAAAAAAAATCCGTTTTCTAGCTAAGAATTATGTCCCCAACTAGGATGCAACGAAATGCCTCGGTCGTGTCGCTCACAGTCGATTGGTCCGGTTCGGGGGCGGCTCAATCGTGAGTCGCCGCCCTTGCACACGAGCGCCGCGCGCTCGGCTCGCGTGTCGGCGGTTGCGTGGTGCAGCCGTCTGATCAATACGATACAACCTGGACGAAGGGGGCTCGTTCTCGAATACGGGGAATCTCACAGCATATAGTTGTAGGTCATAACATGCCGACCACCTGGGTACGTGCGAACCATCCCATGGTCTGGACATGTTTCAGAAAGGTTCGCGGGCAGAGAGAAAACATATTACAGTATGGAAATAATGTGTTTGTTTAACCGAAACCGCATAACACATTTCATTACACCAAATCCACAAAATAATGTTATTTTTAGCAACATCAAATGACCCATTTAATGTTTAGAACAGTGCAAATACAACACCATTGAACTCATAGTTCAGCATCACACACCAGGATATGGGTTAAAATGAGAGCCCATTCCTCTCCAAAACGGTGGCAGTTTTAGTGTTTTGCAATAAAGAAATAAGAATAACTAAACTTGATCATTTCGTTACAATTTAACATAAATGCACATTGTTCTAGAAGGATGGCAAATTGTTATGCTGATAATACAATCTGTTAGGGGAAATGCATTAAATAGCGAGTTATTTCTGGGGAAACTTTTTCAAAGAAAAACACATGCGCTCTCAGTGAATCAGCAGCATCCACAACTGAAAAGTGTTGAACTTGAAAATTGTTTGTGCGCGAGTTCACTTGCTAAATGAAGGCGGATAGTATAAAATGGATAAAATAAAATAAAAACCCTTTTCACAGCGCGCATCACGCGCTCAAACTCATCAAAAGTCAACAAGTTCAACAAGCAACAACGACTTATCCAAGTGACTGCTGCAGAATGCACGTGAGAGAGAGAGACGAGGCAGTGCAGATCGCGTGTCTCATAAGTGAGTGGGAATTTTCTGAACGTGGCACTTGCGTGAGTTAACACTTAACACTGTACGCAATACCCGCAACCTCACACCAAATTTCAGGCCGTGTAGATAGGCAAGCATATATACAAATCATTTAGTAAGCAGAAATCCGAAATTTGCCTTTACATATTAAGTTAGAGGAAGATGCGACTGAATTGATGCTTGAAAAATGCGCTTGATAAACAGTTGGCGGTTAAAGTTTTCTATGCACAATTTGATTTGCGAAGTCACGAGACCCTGATTTACTCTCTACCATCACGTTGATGATAAAATGAAATTAAATAAGCAGTAACGCCCACAACGGAGGAAATATCGGAGTAAAAGTCCGATACATCACTTAAAATTTACTCAAGTAAAGTACAATAAACATTTTTCACTAGCTCAAAAATGACAGTTACTGGGGGATAAAAAACTCTTAATTACTTGTAGTAACGTGAGTATTTGTAATTCGTTACTTCACACCCTCACACTACACAGACTGTTTCATGTTACCTTGGACTACATTTCCCATCTGCCATTTCAAAAATCACACGCTCACCTGAAACCAATCACACACACTAAATAACACCCACTCAGATCCTGTTCAAACTGCCGAGTATTGTTTAAGCATTTATCACTGTCCTAGCAATAGCTACTCTATGGAGCCAGTTCTAGTTTTCATAGTCATAGTCATAGTTTCTAGTCATAGTCTCATCTTGCCTGTTTTCCTGTGTTCAGATCCTTGCCTGTGTTTTTCGGATTACCCCTTTGTCTCACCGTTCGGATTATCTCTTTGCCTTGCCCTGTTGGATTACATCCGCTATTGATTGACCCTCGCCTGTTTTCTGGACTACTCTTGCTGTCTTGCCTTCTACATACCTTTTGCCATTGTTTGACCCTTGCCTGTTTCTGGGCTCTGAAAGTCTCTCGTCTCGTCGCCCTGTCGTCAGCCTGTCTGCTGCAGGAAGCAGAATGCTTAGACTATATGGACTCTATAAATGGACAAACGGGAAATACGATGAACAAGTTGCACATAATCTCTAAACTATCACAAACCGCAGGACCATGAAACAGACAACCATATATTGGCTCCGCGAAACACTTATAATTTGGGTAACGACACGGGGGGGACTGGGTGAATCACACCGCACTAACAGTCCATAATCCTGACGTAAAACCGTCAACTCCCTGCCGGAGTCTGTGACGTCGCTACAGAAGGGTGGGCTGCAGACATCCCTGGGTGCGGCATATTTTCTAGTCCATCTATCTCAATACAGTATAGAAGATTTTTATTTCTGTACTGTTCGTGCGTATTAACTGTAGTTAAACTAACGCTGAAAAGAGCTTTTCCATTGGCAGTGGCCTGAGATCGTGCGGCACATTTCACACAACAAAATAACTGTTGTACGCATTTGTTGTTGAAATGGAAAAAAAAACCGTGCTTGTGTGTGTCGCTTGTCGACTCTGGATATTGTGTTCTACCCTGGTGACGTGCGTGTGTGTCACTACTAACTTTTTGAATTTAAACCAAACCTCAGGCTGTAACTGTCTAGAATCATTGGCGTGGGGACCAATGTTTTGAGGAAAATAGAAAGAACCAACCACTATGGTAATGTATTTTTTAAAGACCTAATATAAATGATTTAAAAATGGAGTTAGGTGAATCATTAAAAAAAGAAACGCACAGTAAAAGAACAGATACGAATTTGTGTAAAGTAATCAGCTTGTAACTGCTCAAAATCAACATTAGTTTGTTTTACTTAAAATCATGCACCCACACACGCAATGTTCCCGTTTCAGTGTACATTGTTTCTTACAAAAACCGACAAAACGATAATGCTATTGTCTGCAACAGCTCATTATAAATTCACATGAAGCATGTAAATGGCAGACCTACTTCACTCCACTCAAAACCTGAGAACCAAGGTGAATAGGTTTGCATCACTGCGTTGTGCTCGTTTTATGTGTGGACGCTACGTTTCCTTAACATTCCAGCCGACTTTTGCAACAAACGCAACTTTCACCATACAAGCTCTTTACTTTCAGTTTTCATTCTTACATTCAGCATTAACAGCAATCCAAATGGGGTACGCTTTCAACTGAACTGTATAGTGTAACATTCTACATTTAGATGCTTATTATTATGTCTTGCCCCGTCCATCGCACTTTAGGCTCTTATATTAGCTGTTGAATTTAAATAACTATAAAAATCTCATGTCTTTCGTGGCAGGCTTATGATACAATTCTGTAGCCTATTAACGCCCCATATTGCAAACTCCCCGTGATAGCGCACAAATATTTCAGCCCATTTTCGCTCGTTGACAGCCTGTGCTTTTCTGCAACAGACTGAAGCTCCGCGTGAATTCAGCGCACCTTGCATTCAGATAATAAAAGAAAAATGCTGCAATTTTCTGGTGTTATTTTATTATTGTTGGGGCAGTCTACAGCTATATCTTAAACTTCTCAAAATACAGTCCGCTTCAGATTAGTTTTAATCTATGCACAAAAAATTTATGTAATCTTTATCTAATTCTGATTGGGTGGGCAAGACTGTAATTTGGGTGGGCTTAGCCCACCCCTAGCCCATGCATGAGGCCGGTCCCGCACACATATCTTTTTTTTTATTCCATGGTGGGCAAAAAAAGGTAAAACATAAAAAACATTGTGAAACGTAAACTCAAAATCCAGAAAACAAAATTAAGAAGTGCAAGATATAAACTGCAATTGTGAGATATATGCTCCTGGAAAAACAAACAAAAGAAAATCTCACAAAAAAATTCTGAGATGTAAACTCAAAATTCAGAGAAAAAAATTGCAAGATAAAAACTTAGATAAAAAATAAAGATAAAAATTGCAATTGTGAGATATAAATATGCAATTCTGAGAAGAAAGTAGACTCGTAGATATACATATACATTCAGTCAATAAACTCACTTCAGAATTGTGTTAAAAAGTTGCAATTACCTTTTTTTTTATATTCCATTTTCAGCAACCAAACAAAACAAACAAAAAAAAAACTTTTTGCATCGAAATGTAAAGTAAAATTTCAGAGAGAAAAAAAGTCAGAATTGCAAGATGCAAACTTGGAATTGCAAGTAAAAAGTCTGAATTCTGAGTATATCTCACACTTCTGACTTTTTTCCTCACAATTCTATTTTTTAAATCATTTTTAATAATTTTACTTTTAAAAAGTCAATCACTTTTCTACTTTTTACTCATTAACAGAAATAAGCTTCCATACTAACGTTGTAAACTGACTTTTAAAAACAACATACTAAATTACAGAAAATAGGCCATTAAATACCTCAGCATCTGTCTGTTGTTGTTTAGTTCATTTGAGAGACTCACAAAATCTATTCTGGCAAATCAAACATCCCCTCCAGTCTTAGTTTTTAAATCTGAAGACTAATTAAGATACTAAATATCAGGGGTCTGATTATTCATCAGATACACCTAGAGCACTTGCGGCTCCGTCTTCATGATGCAATCCAGCTCTGACAGCATCAAAGCATATAGCACTGCTGATTTCTCCACCGTACATCAGCGAGTGTGCTGAATACTTATGATTGCCAATTGTAGTCATTCAGGAACGATATGCAATCGTTTACACTACACTTCTCAAAAGTAGATGCGAAATGTGAGCTGGTCTGTCTCTACGTTCATGCCTTTATGATGTAAGCCACCTTATTGTTTTCCTAATTTACTTGCATGAGATTGAATACCCGACACAAAAGAAAAGAATGGCTCAGAATAAAGCACAACAGCAACTGACCATTCTTTTTCACATTGTTGGTTTCGGATCCATTTTTCCCATTCGTTTTCTCCAAAGATACTTCAGAAAATAGTAAAATAAAAAATGGCATGAAAAAAACAAAAAAATATTGAACTATATAAATCTGTCTATATCCTTTTATTGTGTGTGTTAACATTATATATATATATATATTATATTATATTACTATATATATATCTATATACATATAATATATATATATATATATACATTTAAGTATATTGTTTTTTAAATTGTTACAAAACAATATATTTGAAATAAATGCTGACTTTTTTTACATATTCTTTTCCTCAAATAATTCTGAAAAAAGTTTCACTGTTTAAAAAAAGAAAAATAATAATAGTGAAAATAATAATAATAATTTCTTGTAACAGTTGGAACAATTACAGTAACAGTTTATTACAGTATTACAGTTTTTACTGTATTTCTGAACACACATCTATATATAGATGTAAATCTATACAGTGGGTACGGAAATTATTCAGTATACCCCCTTAAATTTTTCACTCTTTTTTTGTATTGCAGCCATTTGCTAAAATCATGTAAGTTATTTTTTTTTCCTCATTAATGTACACACAGCACACCATATTGACATAAAAACACAGAATTGTTGACATTTTGCAGATTTATTAAAAAAGAAAACTGAAATATCACATGGTCCTAAGTATTTAGACCTTTTGCTGTGACACTCATATATTTACTCAGGTGCTGTCTATTTCTTCTGATAATCCTTGAGATGGTTCTACTCCTTCATTTGAGTCCAGTTGTGTTTGATTATACTGATTTGACTTGATTAGTAAAGCCACACACCTGTCTATATAAGATTTTACAGCTCACAGTGCATGTCAGAGCAATTGAGAATCATGAGGTCAAAGGAACTGCTGAAGAGCTCAGAGACAGAATTGTGGCAAGGCAACAGATCTGGCCAAGGTTACAAAAAAATTTCTGCTGCACTTGAGTTTCCTAAGAGCACAGTGGCCTCCATAATCTTAAATGGAAGACGTTTGGGACGACCAGAACCCTTCCTAGAGCTGGCCGTCCGGCCAAACTGAGCTATCGGGGGAGAAGAGCCTTGGTGAGAGAGGTAAAGAAGAACCCAAAGATCAATGTGGCTGTGCTCCAGAGATGCAGTCGGGAGATGGGAGAAAGTTGTAGAAAGTCCACCATCACTGCAGCCCTCCACCAGTCGGGGCTTTATGGCAGAGTGGCCCAACGGAAGCCTATATATATACTGTATATAGTTTACTTTTTTTATTTATTTATTTATTTTAGGTTTACACATTATCACTACCACAAAACCAATCATAAACAATACTGGGGTGCGGTTACAAGCGCTGACTTTGATTACTAAACGGATGTATTCTCTGTGCAACGTGAAAGTTTACTTTTTCTTGACTGAAACAACATTTGAGGTGTCAAGCTTTTTTTCCAGTGCTTGAGGCGAACGCTTTGAGTGCAAAGCAGATCAGAAGTTCCTTTTCTACGGGATCCACAAGAAAAGCGGTGGGCCATGGGGGGGTGTGGAGGGTCATAAAGAGATAGGGGCATTGCTCGCACAGAGCCACAAATACCTCAGAGATAGTTAAAGATGATAGCATCAATCACCACCCCCCACTGACAACCTAAAGGTGCTCCAAAAAACGCTGGCCTTTCCACTGATTTGAGAGTGGTGTCTGTAAACCAGCCCATATTCTTATCACCACAAGAGGGTTTATAAAACTGGGCACAGATCAAATCACAGCAGCCAAAGTCAAAAATAGGTTGCATACAATGACGGAAAGTTCACAGCAGAAACTATTTTTCAACTATCACTGAACAAATGCAATATTCTTTTCAAGAGCAGTTTGATTGATTCTCATAGTCAGCTTTATTTTTCAGCTGTGTTCTTATTGTATTGTATCTGTCATACATTATTTTAAGTATGTGGTGAGATGGATGAATGGATGTTCTGTTCAGTAATTGTATGGAGCATCTGCAACAAGCTGAATGAAGCACAAAAAAATAAGACAAGAAATTACACTTACGACAATTTCAGCAAGAAGTGTCGGTAAGGGTAAATCTCACCATAACCAGGTCACGTTTCACCTAAAAATAGAAAGGAAAGAAAAGATGAAATTGGATTATTACATTGTTTTCGTAACAATTTAAAACACATTTACTATTCATTACTGCATTCAATAGTTCTACTAATATTATATTTCAACCAAAAAAAATTTTTTTATAGATTATTTCAAATACTTAACTCTTCATAAATTAGACAAAATAAAACAAATACTTTTCTGATGTACTTTTCTGTTTACTATTGCCGGTGTGTTGTGTGTGTGTGTGTGTGTGTGTTTGTGTGTGTGTGTGTGTACTGTGTATATTTTATTTAGGTATAATATAATACAACCACAAGCATGGATATCTTTTAAGAGAAAATTGTTTATGTTTATACGATTCATTATAGGTATATATACATATAAAAAACTATAATATCAATGTATCTACAGTAAATATTTTCAATATATCTAATGTTTGTGTGTGTGTGTGATTTTCTATATATATATATATAATATATATATATATAATATAAACAAACCCGTAACGATCCGTATATCTTGTAACAAACCTGTTTATTTTGGTTTAATCGTTTCACAGCACTAATATATATATATAATTTATAAAAATGTTTATGAATACAAAAACGGGAAAAAAAATGACAAAAACACACAATTTTGCTAAATATTTAGAGTGGAAATACAAAAAAAATCTGATTCAAAATATCATCAAAAACTATAATAGTACATCAATGATACTAAAATAACGATAACTATAAAATGACTAAAATAAGATCTGCTGAAAATGTGGGGTGAATGTCACACTGAAAAAATCTGCAGCAATAGGCTTTTTTTCTTAAGAAAATATCTTTTATTTTTTTCTCATGTTCGTTTGATTTTGGGTGAAATTCATCTGCAAAGCACCTTAGCAGAGTCCACTAATAAGCACACTCAGAAAACTTCAAAGGCACGCCGTACTGCATTGGATCACCATTCTGTGCCTGCTGCGGCAAAATTAGCTTAGTACTCGTGTTGGGAGTCAAACAATTGTTGCATACGTGTGGAAATGATCTTTTTATTCACACCATTTTTATATGGAATAGCTCTGAGAGACGGGCGACAGTGACTCGAGCTGCGACCTCCAGCTGTTTCAATTTACTCTCTCTTTTACAGTTTTAATTATCTTCTCTTTTCTTCTTGAACGTAAACATGCAGAACTAATAGAAGTTATTGGTGCATATAGTTCTTCTGATATTCATAATGACAGTTTTGTCAAGGGAGCAAAAACAACAAGTTGCATGACATCTAGGCAGCTGAATATGCCAGTAGTTTGTATTTGTCTCAAAGACATGCACACAAGAAATATCAAATGTCAGAATATACAGTATACTACACACACATTTTTCTGGTTTTGTGCATGATTCACATTATTTAATCATCAAAATAATATTTAGATAATATTATTCATTCATTCATTCATTCTCAATATGAAATCAAATTTATTTTTCTTGGTCTTACTGTGCATGATTCATCAGTGCATGTCATTCCAAAAAAGGATTAGTCCTCATAATATTGAATCATCAGATTGTATTATTTATAGACTATTTATATTATTTAACACAATCAAACTTCCACCCCTTGTCCATCCACGCAAACCCCACGAATTATCAAATATGTATAATAATCAATATAACTAATAATAAATGAATATAATAACATTCTATCTTATTACCAATTTTTGTAGAAACTTACACACAGATAGATAGATAGATGATCGATAGATAGAGAGAGAGAGAGAGAGAGAGAGAGAGAGAGAGATTAGAAATCTTTATATAAAATCAAATGTTATTGTCTTATCATTTTTATTATATAGTCTTATATTGTATATTATATTAATCTAATATGAACAAAAAAAATCAGACAATTGTCAACAGTCAACTGCAAAAATCCACAAATAATTTATACCAATCAATGAAAGGCATCCATACATTTCTCAAAATAAATGTCATTTTACATGAAAATCTAATTAAGAAAAACGTGAAGGTTTCTTGAGAATGTTTCTCAAGTGAAGCATTTTTCAGGCGACACCTTTTGCATGTACTATAACCCAAAGAACTTCCACCTGGTCTGCAAAGTTAACATTCCAGTTGTGATCTCCAAGGTGCCTCCTCCTTCCCGCTTTTTCAGATGTGCAGGTCCTCGTGTGTCTTTGACAGACAACAGGGGACAACATGCCAGTCACGTACGGGAGCGAGACCAGCCCAAGCATGCATTAATTCCTACATTAAACACAGGCCCAGTCACACAGCTCTCATGCTGTTTGAAGCTCCATCTTTACTAGACCACAGTTCTTGTGCTGCCCTTCTCTCCCATGATTCCCTGCTGCAGCGGTTCAAGCCTGGCCTGCCGTCATCTGTCACTCAAACCGAGTCCAATGTGAAGCAGCCTTGTAACTCTCAGGGGACAAGAGCAAATGGTAAGGCAGGAAGTTAAATAATGCACAATAAGTAGCAAACTCTCCAGTGACATCAACTCAAGGAAGCAGGCGTTTGTCTCTGAGTGGAGAGTTCAGAGCGATTTGTACACAAAAATACTAACAAAATATTATGGTGCTTCACATTAAAGGTCAGAAACCCTTAGGAAACATTGTTGGAAATGGTTTCTGACCTTTTATGATGCATCATAATATTTTGTTCATATTTTAAAATATTATATATTTCATGAAGTAGAAAGACTGAATTAGCATTTCTTCATTTCTTATTTACAACTATGAAAATCATTTTAGATTTAAAAGTAAATGCTGTTAACTTTCTATTCATCACGGATTCTAGAAAATAGTAAGTACAACAAAAAAAATTAAAAGCAGCACAACTGTTTTCATAATTGATCATAAGAAATATTTCTCATCATATTAGAATGATTTCTGAAAGATCATGTGACACTGAAGACTGGATTAATGGTGAGGAAAATTCAGCTTTGTATCACAGACATAAATTATATTTTAACATTTTTAAAAAGAAAGCAGTTCTCTAACATTGCAATATTATTTTCCAAATTTTTTTTTTTATTAATTAACTAAAAAACATGCAACTTTTGCTAGGAAGAATCTTTCAGGGGGGGAAAACCTGTTGTTCAACTTTTAAAAATGTAATTGGGCAGCTTTTGTGAATGTAATCAGTATAAAATTATCAAAATAAAAAGTATAATTGTCATGATCTTGCTCTTGTTCTCCTGTCTTGTGTTTGGACATTTGTATTACTTCCTGTCTAGAGTGCCATTTGTAGTCAACTTGTAGTCCTATTGTTTCATTGGTCGTCTTGATTGCTTTCACAGGTGTTTCATGTTACCTTGTCATCCTGTTAGCTTCTGTATATAAATAGTACAGTGTTTCAGTTAGTCTTTGTCTTTGCGAAGTTGTGGTGTGTGGTTTCTTTTGCCTGGTTCTCACCAAGTTATGTTCATCGTTTGATGCTCTGGATTACTTTTGTTTTATTAAACTTCCTACTGCTTGCATTTGGATCCATATTGGTCAGTCGTTCTGTTACATGTCAGTGCAAGGAAGGGCAGCGATCGGATCCAAATGCAAGCAGTAGGAAGTTTAATAAAACAAAAATAATCCAGAGCATCAAACGATGAACATAACTTGGTGAGAACCAGGCAAAAGAAACAGCACACCACAACTTCGCAAAGACAACGACTGACTCAGACTGACTAAAACACAGGACTATTATACACAGAGACACTAACAAGATGACGAGGTAACAAGAAACACCTGGGAAAGCAATCAAGAGGACCAATGAAACAATAGGACTACAAGTTGACTACAAATGGCACTCTAGACAGGAAGTAACACAAATGTCCAAACACAAGACAGGAGAACAAGAGCAAGATCATGACAATTATCTGTAATGTCCAAATTATATGGACATTACAGCTGACAACAACACAACAGAATTACTAAAACTTTAACAAAAATTAAGGTGAAAACAGAAAATATAAAAATAAAATGTAATTCAAAATATTAACCAAAACAGAAAAGTAACTGATCTGAACGACTGGAAAAGTCATGGAAAAATCACACAATTCGCTCTGACGTGTAAATGATGTCCCACCAACCAACAGCTATATTGCAAACTCGTCCCACCCAGCCCTAGTTTGCGAGTGAAGCACTTCAGCTTCACACAAGTGGCATTTCCGCAGCCAAATCGTCCTTTCACAGTGCGAACAAGTCAGTGCGGTGTATAATTTAACCATCACGACCAGCCCTGTGTCTTTTGTCCCCTGGGGAGGTTCTGGGGTGATAACCGTCTCTGCCTCTGAGCAATTTACAGCCATCAGTGAAGCACAACATTAGCCAGAAAATGATCTCCAATGGCTAGCCAATTCACAGCAAGTAAACTGAAGATGCACCTCGCTGCCGCCCCGTCTATGAATCAGCGATAACCCCGCCGCTGGGCTTAAATAAAAAACACCGTTTTTGGAGATTACTTAAGACTTGCTGAATTACATCAGCTGTTTATTTTGAAAAGAGGGGTTGAAAAGGGAGAGAGGAGGCAATTGAAACATCAAGCACTCTATTGGTTAGAGGTCTGTTCCAGATCAGAGGTCATATGAAAACATCAAATTACATCCCCAAATCCTCATGTTATCAGCGGAGTGGCACAAATGAGTTTACGAGCCGACTTATTCTGCAAATACTTTTTTGTCCGGATGCTGGTTCTTGTGAGATAGAATCTCCTGACAACTTTGTTTAACCTCTTAAGACCCGGCAAAACACTTTAGGAAAAAATTAGTAATTTTTCATGTCATTACATTGTTTAGAGCATAAAAAAAAAAGTTTTTAATTATATTTCATTCATAAGTTATGCTACGTCCTTGGTAGAGGACATTGGGACTCAATTTCTTAAAAAATATATAATACATGATGAACATGCTAGCAAAAACAATTGATTTTTTTTCAATCACCAACACATTTTATATACTACACATATTTTTTTTACCAAACTTTGTATAAAGATAATTCTCAACTATGTTATAACATAATGATTTGATATACCATTTTTCTTTATGCAACACGTGTGTAAAATGGCCATAAACAGGTTTTATCATTATATATAATGTATCTATAATCTAAATCTAATTTGCATATTAATGTGTTTTTTGGGCAACATGTAATGAAAAAAAGAAGAGTAATAATGCCAATTTTCATAATCATATATCTATTTCATATGACTATATGAACATAATATTTTATTTCTCTGTTCATTGTTGTGTCTCCAAAATGCCGTAATACACAGCTTTTAGTCCCGGGTCCTCATATGAGGACAGTATGAATCCGTCCTGTGTCTACAGAAAATCATGTTTTGATTTGAAACCCTAAACATTTTCCTGAGATGCTGATTTATGACACAGTTTAAAAATTAGTCAGATTTAAATGATAATTACAAAATATTATCATATTTCCATAAGAGTGTCACTAAATTAATATCAAACATTTTTGAAGACCAAGGAGAGTAAGTGGTCACGGTGAAACATCTAAACATTTAGTATCTCTGAAAAGCCCTGAATGTGCTCTCTACAGGACATCCAGACTTCAAACTGTGGCATGTACATTCTCAGAGAAATTCACTCAAATATAATGTCCTCATATGAGGATGCAGGGTCTCAGGAGGGAGAAAAAAAAGCACTTTTTGGATGTGGCACTTGAATCCTCTTTAAAAGACGAGCAAGAGAGAAATGAGAATGAAAGAGAAGAAAACAGAAATGGTTTAATGGTTCGAATCATCTCTATCGTGAACCGAACGCTTTCTCAGATGAAAATGCAAACATTTGAGTTCTTTGTTGGCCAATAAGACTTAATTAGACTCGATGTCAGCTCTTTTATGTGAACGCAAATGCATCTTTCACATGTCAGAACCATGTCAATGAAAACAAACCAGCCGCAATGCATCTAAAGGTAAAATAAAATAACACATGCAAATGAGATTTGGCAGGGAAAAGTACAGATTATTAATGAAGCACAGCTTATATTTTGGTCTGTTCATCACACAAAGCTATTGTATAGCTTTAAAAGGCTTGGAATATACAGTCATTTTAAAGAAAAAGTTTACTTCATTTTGGTATTTCAGGTTTTCTACTTACTGTTACTTACCATTTATTTGTAATTGATTAAATTTATAAGCTTTTTATCTTTTAAGAAACACAATTAAGTGATATTAACTTATATCAAATGCTGAATGTTAAAACTGATAAATGATTAAAAAACATAAATAATGAAACATGAAATGTGTGTTGTATAAATGGATTTATCTTATATCATATATCTATATATATATAAAATATATCTATATAATATATATATATATATACTTTACAAGGAACCATCTAGAATTAATTTTTTTTTTTTTTTGGAACACAAGTTTGCTTTGGAAAAAGTAATACAGCCGATTGTTCCATTTTTTTATGTTATCTGAACATTGTTAGATGTAGGCATATATAACTATTATATTTTTTAGTAAAATCATATGTATGTTAATTTACTCCTTTATACAAACACCAATTTTTCATTCATTATTTTAATTGTTTTAATACATGTATCAATTTTACATTCCATTTTCTGTACGTTTCATAATATATTATATATATCTCCTGATATAGGATATAATCCTATATATATTATAGATACTTTTTCTACACAACGAGAAAACTGAAAGAACGTTGCAGCTTTGATTTTTCCCCCCAGTATAGAGCGTTTTTTTTTTTTCAACATAAAACAGTAATTTATTACATAAAACCCCTAGCTCATGGCTAATATTGCTTGCATCCTTGGTGTTCACTTTCTTGCTGTTGGCTCCAAGCATCTGCTATACTGAAACGTGATGTTTTTAGCAACAAGACAATACCGATATAATGGGTAAAACAAAGGGTTTTCAAGTTTTATAACAGTGTTCCTATTTCAAAAGAGCCTAGCAAAAAAAAACGGGGGGGTTGGCACGAAAAGCCTTGGTCTACTGTTACACGTGGGTTTCCTGCACCCGCTCTCTCTATAAAAGGTTAATTCTCTCTCTTTCTTTCTCCTCTCCTGTTCTTTTCCCTCTGTTCCCTAACCGCCTATAATAATAACCACAACATAGAAAATGGTGAAGCGAATCAATCAGAATAACTTTAAAATGCCAGAGGGCTTTTGGGAATATCAATGCGCGGCGGGATAGAGGCAGAAGTCGATACAGTGACCTCAGCTGTCATTACCGGTGGCTCTGGTCAATCAGACATGGGGAAGCATCTTAAAGACGAGCCATATATAATTAATGACACAGACTGCATACAGTCACCCTCTTATGGCATTCATTCACCTAGTTAGCGTACTCTTTCACCCCCTGGTTAAAAAAAAAACTTGTGCATTATCCAGTCACTTGTGGAGCTAAGAGTTAGATATTAACAAATACCTAACACTAAATATTACTTTTAATTTTATTTTGTCATTTGGGCACAACTATGTTTGCACTATTACATAACATTCACATTTAGCCATTATGGAGATAAGTGATTTTTTTTGCCTGGCTGATGATAAAGAACCTCAGTTTCCAACATTTGTCATAATGTTTCTAACACCCTTTGAAAGGTGCAACTTTTGTAATAATTGCAAATTAAAAGTTTTAAATTACTTTTAAGGTCGATTCGTTGGCTGGCTATAAAAAAACAGTTAGAGTTTAAGAGTTAACTAACATATTAAAGCACATGTAAAGTACTTGATTTTAGTTTTAACCGTAGTGTAAATATATTTTAAATATACTAAATTTCAAATTCATCATTAGAAATCTGTAATTACACACATATTTAAATACATGACTCACAAGTTTCAATAGAACTGACATTAAAATATATTTTAGTTTATTAAATACATTTGCCATTATATTGAGAAGTAAACTTTAACCCTATTTCAAAGCATTTCAATTATGAAATTGCAAATAAAGATGGGTCAAAATGGGTAAAAAAAAAACTCTCTAAAGATTTTTTTTGCACCCTCATTTTACATTTAATATAAATTCCAATTATAATCTATTTTTATTTAATTGCAAACATGCAATTACAGTAAGTGTCCACAAACATTACATTCAGTTCACTCTTGAACTGAATGTGTTGTTCTTGTTGTTGAATGGGTTGTTCTTTGAAATAATAATATTTCATAATATTTGAATGGGTTGTTCTTTGAAATAATAATATCCCCATACACTCTAAAAAATCCTGGGTTATTTGTTTAACCCAAATTCTCAGGGTTGTAGCCTTTTGTGGGTCATTTTTTGGAGTTTATTTTTTTTTTTCCAGGTGTTTTGTAGTTTTTGTGGGTACCCACTCCTGGTCACTGTAACGACCTCCCCATTTGGTTTGGGTTGTTTTGTTGCAGCCTCCGTGATCAGACAATAACAACCCAGTGTTTGGGTAGTTTTTGTGTTACCCAGCTCCTTGGTCAAATGTAACAACCCAGTGTTTGGGTTGTTTTGCAGCTCCTGGATCAGACATAACAACCCAATGTTTGGGTAGTTTTTGTGTTACTCAGATCCTGGGTCCAAATGGTAACAACCCAGTGTTTGGGTTGGGTTGCAGCTCCTGGGTTATACGATACACCCCAATGTTTTGGGTAGTTTTTTGTATTACTCCAGCTCTCCTGGTCAGATGGAACACACCTTGGTTTTGGTTGTGTTGCATCTCCTGGATGCAGACATAAACACTCAATGTTGGGTCGTTTTTGTGTTAACCCAGTCCTTGGTCAAATGAGACGAACCCAGTGTTTGGGTGTTTTGCAGCTCCTGGGTTGACATACAACCCATGTTGGTATTTTTTTGTATTACCAGCTCACTCCTGGGATCAATGTACAAACCCAGTGTTTGGGTTGTTTTGCTCTCCTTGATCAGACATACTCATGTTTGGGTAGTTTTTGGGTGTTACACCCAGCTCCTTGGTCAAATGTACACCCCGTTTTTGGGTTGTTTTGCAGCTCCGATCAGTACAGAACAACCCTGTTTTGGGGAAGCTTTTTGTGTTACGTTACCAGCTCCTGGGTCAAATGTAACAACAAGGTGTTTGGGTTGTTTTGCAGCTCCTGAGTCAGACATTACCCAATGTTTGGGTAGTTTTTGTGTTACCCAACTCCTGGGTCAAATGTAACAACCCAGAGTTTGGGCTGTTTTTTTGTTACTCAGTGATCCGGGTCTACGTAACCCACGGTTGTTCTTTATTGAGGGGATTTTGCGTCTGCTCTCCCGAAGAGGCAGTTCTAAAAAGCGCCAACCATGATGCATTCCTTGCGTTAAATACAGGTTTGGTGGACATTTTTATCTATCAATCGGTTACTGTGCGGTAGCCTATAGTAAGAATTTTCTGCGAGCACATACACGCGTGTGTGAATCACCTTTACGTGTCTGCGGTCTTTTTTCCGCGGATGGAAAAGCCCTTATGCTTTCATAAATGAACATTTTTGCATCATACAACATCCGAAATAACACCTGGGATGTGAAAAATGTTCCTCAGAGCGTTTGTTTGTTTTATATTGGCATGTTGGAATAACGCATGGTTTGCGGCTATGAGTGACAACGCGGGCGGCGGTCCGTTAGCAGTTGCCCAGCCGACACCGACTCCATCTCGGGCTCGAAACGTCTAGTTCCTGTGTAACCTTCTTTCCCTGAAGGAGGGAACGGAGATGTTATGTCAGTTGTGACTGACGAATTGGGATCTCGCCCCGAGAGCCCAATCACCTTCGAGTGTTATCTAAACAAGCCAATGACAGTTGGCGTGCGTTTTTCGCCACGCGCAAATACCCGCCACCCCTGCTGCCCTCCGCCAACGCGGGTATAAAGAGGCGAATGCGCGCTCAAACGACAATCAGTTTTTCGCTGAGGACCGAGACAGACGGCCACGGCCGTAACAGCTTGCTTAACAGCAACTGTGTTAACGGAACCGTAACCTATCCGTTCCCTCCTTCAGGGAACGATGGTTACACAAGTAACCTAGACGTTCCTTTTCAGTCAGTCACGTTCAACGTTACTTCAGTGACTGACGAATTGGGATCCGTATGAAAAACGCCACTATTGCTGACCCCCTCCAGTGCCCTGCGGAAGCCGGCAAGTCCCCCCACACCAGCTGGGGCGGAAGATAGGACCGCGGCTAGGCAGAGGTGTCCGCCACTGCTGTTCCATACAGTGGTGCATTGGGGATAACACTGGGAATGCGTACCCAGTTGGGACGCTACGGAAGCCAAATCCCGCACATATGAGGTATCATGTGGAATTACACATATGGACTTGCCCAGGGCAGTACTACATATGGAAGACACTGCGGTAGACTCAACCCGCCTGGGGTGAGATCACTACACTGCAGAGATGGCAGTGAACGACTGCCAGGGAAAGACACGGGCTCACCGAGAGGGGAGCCGTACCGTGGAAGAATACACATGTGGGATCACCCGAAGGGGGAATCACTACACACGGGCACCTAGCCCAGCACAAGGGCTGACCTTTGGCATGCACACGAGTGCTGAGCCTGGCGTCTGGCGCTCTTCCACGCCTGACCGCCGAGGGTGCGGGGGGAACTCCACCAGGGTTCGCCATGGGTAACTGATTGAGGAGCACAAAAGCGCAAGTATCTGGTCCGTAGAGGGGAATGGCGCAGCAAACGTGATCAACACCGAGCAGGTCCGGTGTTACTGCATACCTGAGGCGAGTACACGAGAGGACACGGGCTCTACACGGAGATTATAGAATCTCGCAAACGTGTTAGGCGTCGCCCAGCCGGCAGCTCTACAGATGTCTGCTATCGAGGCGCCCCGCGCTTTTTGCCCAAGAAGATGCCACTCCTCTCGTAGAGTGAGCTGTCACTCCGAGGGGGCATGGTATGCCAAGACTATAGCCTCCACTAACAAGTGGGCAAGTCTTTGTTTGGAGACAGCCTTAAATCTCTCCTTTCCCTTCTGCTGGCCTCCAAAGCAGACAAAGAGCTGGTCTGAGGTCCTGAAGCTCCGCTTACGGTCCACGTAAATGTGCAGAGCGCGAACGTGACAGAGCAGGGCGATGGCTGGGTCTGCCTCCTCCCGGGCAGCGCTTGCAAGTTCACCACATGATCCCTGAAAGACGTGGTGGGAACGTGGTGGGGGCCGGAAAGCTGTTCCGGTCCGGGGTCCTCCGGCCCGTTAGAGTACCGTGACCCGAATTCTAGGCAGAATCGTCGCCGGAGAATGCCTTGCAGGATCCCCTAATCCCTCTTGACCGAGGCCAAAGCGGGTGAGTAGCGCTGTCTTTATGGACAAAAACTTAAGCCTACTTACGCTAAGCGAGGCTCCAGGGCCCTCCTTCATGGTCGGCCATGATGACGAATATGGGAATCCATAGGGTACAAAAACATTGATGGGGGCGCGGAGGGTTCAGCCTCCTTGCCCCTCTGAGAAACCGGATGATAGGTCGGGCTTCCCCCCCCCCCCTAAGAAACTTACCGTCTACTCTGGACTACTGCCTCGTGATGTGCGGCAATGGCGGCAACATACACGTTCAGGGTGGAGGGAGACAGCCTTCGCCCCAAGCCATCCTGCAGGAAAGAAATCACGACTGCGATCGGGCATCTACGGGGGGCTTCCAGGCGGGAAGAGCACCAACCGACGAACAGGTTCTACTTCAGCCTGTAAGCGTGTCTGGTAGATGGGGCTCTAGCTGACGTGGTGGTGTTTACTACCGCTGGAGGTAGCCAACCTAGAACCTCCGCGTCCCGTTTAGGGACCATAAGTGGAGATTCCACAATTCTGGACGCAGATGCCAGAGGGTGCCCCCTCTCTGAGAAAAGAGATCCCTCCTCAGAGGAATTTGCCAATGGGGGTTGTCGCGAGGAGCATCAGTTTTGGGAACCAAGTCCGACTGGGCCAGAATGGCGCCACCAGGAGAGCCTGCTCCTCGTCCTCCCTGACCTTGCACGGTGTCTGCGCGAGAAGGCTCACTGGGGAAACGCATACTTCCGCAGGCCCCACGACCAGCTGCAACGCGCCATTGCTCCGAGCCGAAAGACCCTCGCCAGGGGTAAAACCACTGCAAGGGACGGGTCCGGGATGCAAACATGTTCACCTGACGTCCCCACAGCGTCCTCCAAATAAGCTGACTGTCTCGGGTGGAGTCAGCAGCATTTTCTCCTTCTCCCAAGGAATGGCGGCTGAACGTGAGACTCGTCGAACTGCACGATTGACATCCGCCCTCTGGGATAGTTGAAACCGCGCAAATCGACCTAAGATGCTTCTGATTCCAGAGGAGGAGATGGCGGGCGAGTCGCGACATGCGATGGGAGCGTAGACCTCCCTGGTGGTTGATGTATGCAGCGGTCGCAGTGTTGTCCGTCCGGACCAGTATGTGCTTGTTGTGTAGCAGCGATTTGAAGCGGCGCAGATCCAGCCATACTGCTTGCAACTCGAGGAAATTGATATGCCACTGCAATCGGGGCCCAGACCAGAGCCCCGCAGCTGCATTCCCACAGCACATGGCACCCCAGCCCCTGGCGGAAGCATCTGTTGACACAACAACATGCCTAGATACTTGCCCAAGGGACACCCCTGTACGAAGAAAGGCAAGATCTGCCCACGGACTGAAGGTCCGACGGCAGCACGGGGTTACAGAAACCCGGTAAGTGCCGTGTCGCCGTGTGGCCCATCTGCTCTGGGACCCGCGGTCGGGATCCCATTGCTGGGGTGGAAAAAAAAAAAAGTCAAACAAGGGGTCTCTAGGGGGATGCGCCCGAGCGCTGCACAAACCGCTGCGGAGCCATATGTGCCCCAGGAGCCCTCGCAATTCTCAGTTGCAACCGCCGTCTTAGGCAACTGATGGGACGCCCGGTCAGTTCAGCATCAGCGACTGCGCATCCCCTACCTGATTAACCTGCCGAGGGGAGGGGGGGTTGACACGAAAAGGTCCAGCGCCATGTGGAAGGAAAAAGCCTAGTAAAGAGGGGGACGATCAACTCTGTCACTCCGGAGAGAGTTTTGCTCTTTTCCATTGACTGACCCGACACCCCAATCGTCTGAGGTGGACCTGAGCCGCATATCCACTGTGTGCGCACAACTGCGCTCGTAGACTCTTTGGGCCAGTATGAGCCAGTTTGTCCCTAGGTAGTTGAGAAAGCGAATGCCAAGGGATAGCGCCAGGGATAGCCCGAGGGAGACCTTGTACTTATGCTCACCCCTTAATTGCCCACTCCTTCGACGCAAGCGTAGAAACGTTCTGTGTCGAGGTAAGAATCGGACATAGTACCCCTTGAGGTCGAACCGCCTGCAACACAATCGAAAGGACGGACCATTGAAAGAATGCGTTTCTTTTCTCTTCTGCGTCAGACCTGAACCGGGAGCTTGGAAGGGCCCGGTTCCGTACGCGAATATTCCAGATCGTCGACCCACCCGCCTTGTCTTGGTACGATGACGTAGGGGCTGTAAAGCCCGACTCTCATCGTCTGTGGCTGGAGGGACCGCGGCTGTATCGCAGTCCTTCGCTAGCAGGAATGAACCCGCGATCCTCTGCACGCAGACAGGAGCATCCGCACCGGTCCGCCGGCTGAGGGAAAACCGACTGCCCCTGAACTTGGGAGGGCGCCGGACGAACTGAATCGCATAGCCGAGCCTGAAGGTTCGAAGGAGCCATCGAGACGCGCTGGGTAGCTCAAACCCGGCCAACCCAAGCGACCTAACTACTGGACTAGGGAGACCACCGACTTACCCGCAGTGGGGCAGCGAAGTGGAACACTGGGACCCGACCCGGGAGGCCGCGCGTCCCGGGGTGGGGTCTGAGTGCGCAGCGCGCAACTTACCTGGCTCCACTGCTGGGCAGGGGGCTCGTGTGGAGGCGTAGCGTCCTTGAACTGAACCCTGCTGCCCACTAGCAAAGGGAGAGGGGGCCGGCTGAGTGGACACTGGGTCTCGTGCACCGCCGTCCTCAACCTCTTGGGACCCGGAGGCAAAAGAAACTGCTCTTTTAATGAAGTTTTGGGTACCACTGACTGAGTAGCCAGTGGCGGAACAAAAACAAAAGGGAACATAAGACTCTCCACCCGGCCCTCCTCCGGGGGAAGGAGTGGTGCTGTCACCATCTCCGAAAGCAGGGATCCAAGGGCTCCATGGTGTCGCCCGTGGGGGGCTCAGGGACGCGACGCTTTGGCGCTTCACCCGGGGTGGGGCTTGGAAGGTGGGGGGCGGAGGCGGGCTGCGCCGGTTTCCTGCGGCCAGCTCCACGCTGAGGCCGTTGCTGCTGTTGTGGCCGCGCCGGAGCGTAGGTGGAGGCCGCAGGAGGGCGCCCTAGGCGACTAGCAGACAGAGGGGCTGCAGCCGGCGTTGGGGTGCGGACAGCAGCAGACCGCCTGGGCAGGATGTGTCGGAACGCCTCCGTTTGCTTCTGTGCGGTGGAGAACTGTTGGTCAAAGCCCTCCACCGCTTCGCCGAATAGCCCGGCCTGGGAGATCGGGGAGTCCAGAAAACAGTGTTTGTCGGTTCGGGTCCTCACCTCATATCCGCCAAGGTCACCTAGGTGGCGGCTCCCTGTACCACACCAATGTTGACATCGTCCGTGCTCGCCGGCCTGCGCCGTTGACTTTTGTCGCCCTAAAAATGCGGGTCCAGTCGCGGTGCGCCAGTTCCGGCAGCAACACCCTGCTCAGCGCCACCCTCTTGCAACTGCTTCTAAACGCCTTGGCCTGGTGGACTTGCGGAGGCCATGCGTCAGGGCGGAAGCCGTAGGGGGGGGGGGGTACGAGGGCCCTGTCCAGGCGGCACTGTAAAGCCTTGGCCGTCAGCGTGGACGAGAACTTACAGGTCCTGGACGGAAGGCGTGGACTAACTCTCCAGGCGGCGGCGCTTTGCGGGCATAGCTGCATGGCAATCGCGCGCTCAACAGGAGGGATGTCCACATACCCTTGGGCAGCCCCCCCGTCGAGGGTGGTGAGGACAGAGTAGGCACCAAGTCTGTTTCGGGCAGAAAAAGGTCCCTTCCAAGACTTAGTAACCTCCTCAAGCACTTCCGGGAAGAATGGAACCGGAGGCGGCTACCGACAACCCCGGCCTGCGCCCCCTAACCAATCATCCGCCTTCGCGCGGTCGGGAGGATGCGGAGGCCTCCAATGCAAGCCGCCCGACTCTCTTGGCGGCCCGGGAAAGCATAGCGGTCATCTCTGGATCTGACTCGGGCAACGCCATTCTTCCTGACAGAGGTAGCGCAGCCGAATTCTCATCTCCAGAGCCTAGCTCGCCCTCCGTTGCAGCGATCGACATCCTGTCCTCTGCATGTGCCCCGCACAAGATGCTGGACCCCGCCCTGTCCAAGGACCCAGCACACTCATCCTAATCCAGGTGGGTGCGACCTGCGGATCCAGTGGGGGCGGCAGTCATATGGGTGACCATGCCACTCTTTATCACAACCCAGCTAAAAGTGCCAGTAAGTGCGCTCATTGGCGCCCCCTCCTGCTGGTGGCGCCCTAGGCGACCGCCTAGCTCGCCTATGCCTAGAAACGGCCCCGCATCTGTGGGTTATTTTAACCCAATGGATTTTTCACCCAAATCCAGTTGGGTTAAAAGCTACCCAACAGTTAAGTTAATTTATATTAATTCACATCAGTATTTTTATAAAATTACATAATAAAACTACATTATAAAACTACTTTGTTTTCAAATAGATTTTGTTTCTTTGAATATGCAAATAATACGTTTTTAACAAATATATTTTAAAATGTAAAACAGTTTGAAGTTGCAGCATTTTGTAATTTAGAAACTGCATGAAACCAGAAAGATAAATCAGAAAACTAACAATCTTCCAGGTGATTGTGAGTGTGAATACAGTGTAACTGGACCGTTTTGATGCGTACTGTAACCTCCACAAACATGTTTCTGTCCTCTGGTTGTTCACGCATCACTTTAACTGCCCAACTAGAAACTTCCATTTAGTCTATTTGCGCTTACTCAACGCATTGGAGGGCCTATAACTCAGGAAAGAGATCATTTATCTTTCCCAGTGCACTACAATTTCTCTTTGACCATCAGCCTTCAAACCAAACGAACACATCCACACATTATTCCTCTGTCTGGCCAGAGAGGAACCTGTTTTGAGTATGAGTCAGCCATGATTGAAGAGCTCCCTGCAGAAAAGGCACTATAGGCAGATTTCACTAAACTGCCTCACAAGCTTATGAAAAATATTAAATTCATATTTTCCTTTAGTCATATGGAGAGCTGTAACCCTAAAAATGTTATACAGTGAATTTTGAAAAGGAAGATGTTTTTTACCCTTTTATTTTGTTTGATATTTATTTATTTAATATAAATAAATACAAATCTTGATGAGGATATCATGAACTGGTGTAGAACATGGCAGAACGTTCTTACTTCATCAAGAAATCCAAATCACCAGCTGATTCATTTGAACTTTTGTCACAGAACTTATTGGACCCCACTGAAAAGACATCGTATTGACTCTTCATTCAGCCCCTTCTGCAATAACTGTTCTGATCAACAACTTGGAACCTTTTTCCACATGATGTGGGAACGTGAAAAGGCCAACATTTTTTGGAATGCAGTATGTACTACCATATCAAAAATTATTGAGTACCCTATTCCGGTGAATCCTGCTGTATTACTATTGAATGACAATTCTGCCTTGAGTTTTTCTAAGTTGCAAAAAATGATTTGGCTTGCCGAGTTGACATCTGCCAAATAATTGTTAGCAAAACACTGGCTCCCTCCACATACACTCTTAAAAATAAAGGTGTTTCACAATGCCATAGAAGAACCTTTTTTGTATAAATGGTTCCATAAAGAAACATTAACATCTGAAGACCTTTCTGTTCACCAACCCCCCCCCCCCCCCCCCCCCCTCAAAGGTTCTTGTGGCGAAAGAAGGTTATTCAGATTACAAAAAGGTAAGAAAGAGATGGTTCTTTAAAACCTTGAGTGAAGGTGCTTTAGGGAACCAAAAATGGTTCTTCTATGGCATCGCTTGAAGAACCTTTTGAAGCACCTTTATTTTTAAGAGTGTACTTTGGATATGTACAAGTGGCTAATGCAACTTCAAGACATTATTATGTTAGAAATATCCACGGCTCGGGTGAATATGGCACAACTTTCTACATTACAGACTTGGACTACAGCTGCTGAGAAGATCTCCAAATATATTACACAGAACAATGACTTGGACTTAGAATGATGCGGGTGTTTTTTTTTTCACGGAAATTCATGTTTCATGATCCCTGTGACTTTTTCTGTTAACTCTATGTATTCAGTGTGCTCCCCATTGTAAGAGACCGCAGGGTTGAAGAGGGAGGGGGGAGGGGGGTCTGGATGATGTTGAATTGAGATGTTACATTGTTTTCATCCTGACTTGTTCGCTAATAAACAAAAAAGTAATAAATATAAATAAATAAATAAAAATAATACCTTGTAATTATATTTATTTATATTTATTTAAAAAGATTTACAACGTTTAAATCTCTTCTCATTAATATAATGGAAATGAACATTAAACTAAGTAAAAATATATGTATATTAGATTTGTATCTGATTTTTGAAAATACTCATACTAATCTCTTTATAATAATAAATCAAAAAAAAAATTCAACAGGTGGATATATGTAAAAAAAATATTCTATTTTTGTGATTTGTTTTTTGTTAGTTTTTTTTGTTCGGTTTTGTTTATTGTGGTACTTCTTGTATTATTTATTATGAGTTTTGTCCTTTTGTATTTTTAATAGTCTGAACTAAACATAAATGAGAAAAAAAAAAAATAAATAATAAAAAAAAAAAAAAACCATTTTTTCACATCAGTTTTAGGAGAAATGTCTTTATTGTCATAAACATATAATAGCGATTTAAACCGGATTTTCTAGTATAAATGGTTTTCAGTTATTTATATTTTTATTTTACCATTCCTTTTAATTTGTGAAATCTACAGTCATATGTATTCGATTTTGTCATTTTTATTTCTATACTTTAATTTTACTTTAAATTATTTAGTGCATCAAGTTGAAATCGAGAAAGTGCTTTTTTATTATATATTATTCTAGATATATATAATGTCAAGGAACATTTTTATTTGTAATTATAACTATAATAGATCTATTATCTATAACCTTGATAACATAGAGTTCTTTTCTTTATATGCACATGTATAACTTTATTATTTATTAGTATTATTAGTATATTATTAGTATTATTATTATTATTATTTTAAGGTGAGACCCAAAACATTCTTTGGAGATTCACCTATTGTTGTTGGTACAAATCGATACAGGATATACTCTTGTACAATTATGATTTGTTCATGGAATGGAATCAATCAATCAATAATGTATTTCGGTACTCACAGAAAAACTTTTCACAAAATAAATAAATAAACATAAATACCGAAAAAGGTGTAGGCTGAAGCCTTGCATATTATGCCCACCCTTTATACATAATTAACTGATGAGCGACACTTTTCACTAAGAAATACAAGATAAACATGTTACATAAACATTAACCCAAATGTACATACATAATTCAAAACAAACATAAAAAATACGCAATCCAGCTATTACTTCAATATTGTAACAATACATTCACAATTATTGATACTGAGTCATATAATTATTTTTTTATAATTTTTTTAATTTGCAAAGTGAATTACATAATTTTAATTCCTTATCACAATTATTCCATAGATTTAACAGATTTTCCCTTTAACAGATAAATACCTACTTTTTGCATTAGTTCTTGCCCTAACTTTTTTAAACATATACAATCCTCTTAGACAATACTGACTTTCTCTTATTTTGAACAGCCTCTGAATACAATTTGGAAGTAAATTATTATCAACTTTGAGCATTATCTGTGATGTACATAAATCAACTAAATCTACAAATTTTAAAGCATGTAAATGAATAAACAATTTGTTTGTTGGTTCGTAGTAACCCTTTTAATTTCTTTTGTAACATATATATTGAATTTATATAGGTTTTGTAAGTATGACCCCACACCTCCACACGATAAGTAATGTATGGAACTATGAGTGCACAATACAATATATATAAAGTTTTTTCATTCAAAATATGTTTTATTCTATTTAATATTGCAATGGAATTGGACTCACATTGGTCAATAAATACATATATAAAGTGGTATACTTCCCTAAATGCTTAAAGTCAGCGGTACAGTGGTGGACGTCAAAGATACGCGTGCAAGTGTGTAAGAAACAAGATTGGAAACTCATTAATGTGGACACTTCGAAAGACAAACAATGTAGCCATAATTGATTGTTTTGTCTCCGTTTCATTAACTCAGCCGGGGGGGGATTACATGACCTAAAGTGTATTCATTTTCCAATTTTTAATCTACATGGAGGTGTGACGCGTTCATAATTCAGCACACCATCTACCTGGAAAGTTAAAACACTTGAAAGTGGCTCAGACCTCCGAGTTATTGATCATACATGTCTGAGAGAGCTGGGTCATTCCTTACAGCGATGGTCCCACTATTACACCATCTCACTTTCACAATTGCATGTCCTTGAACATGGTTTGTCTAAAAAGGCTTTTTTTCTTGAACAGTTCTTAAAGGAATAGTTCACCCAAAAATGAAAATGTACTCAGGCCATACAAGATGTAGATGAGTTTGTTTCTGAACAGATTTGGAGAAATTTAGCACTACTTCACTTCTGCTCACCAATGGATCCTCTGTAGTGAATGGGTGCCGTCAGAGAGAGAGCCCAATTATCTGATAAAAACACCACAATAATTCACAAGTAATCCCACTTTAAAGCATTATTTCAGGCCAAAATCATAGTATATCATATAATCAAGTTCATAATGCATAATAATGCTTCCTCCAGTGAAAAAGTCCATCCTCTGTTGTCCTCTCACATTAAAATACACTGTTTTAGACTGTTTTTGCTTCATTGCTTGATCTGTGCATATTCTTGCTAATATGATGTACTGTCTTTTATTTATTTTATATATTATTATTAATTTTATTTTATCTTACATTACTTGTGGATTATTGTGATGTTTTTATCAGCTGTTTGGGCTCTCATTTTAACGGCACCCATTCACTGCAGAGGAACCATTGGCGAACAAATGGTGTAATGTAAATTGCTTTAAATCTATTCTGATGAAGAAACAAACTCATCTACATATTGGATTGTCTGTGTCAGTGTTAACAGGGTCCAATGTTGTTTTTACATGAAAACAGAAGTTGAACTTTCCCTTTAAGAGTAAAGTGTTTTTGTTTGTTTGTTTTTGTTTTTATGTTAATATCATGTGCTTCTATGCCAGTTTAATATATAAGAGACCACTACAAAAAGCAAACCCTTTAATTCCCTAAAGAATCGGGTCCATCATCTGCTTGGGCCCCATGGACCCCACATGGGAGCAACCAGAACTGTAAGCGGCCAAAGGCAGTCATGTCTGTGCTCTGTAAGCTCCATCTGCTGCTGTGGCTGGTGCTTTGGTAAGCACTCAAGGACCTACCGCCTACTCAGGGAGAAGCTCCATTCCAGCAAACGCCTTTTGTAGAAACTCGGAAAGTATTGTTTTTCTGCCTCTTCGTCTCTCTCCACTAATTTCACAAGTGTTCTCAGGGAGCTTTTCATGTCATTGTTGTATTCGGCTGCTCACCAGGGTCCTGAAGGCATGATTCTTTGCAAAGCTGCTGCGGAACAATATGTACAAATAAAGCAATGTACAAATAAACTGAAATGAAACTAATGTAAACGAGAAAGGTCTGCAGACGCTATAGCTTCAAGATTTTCAGCTGCACTCGACTGCACTGGCCTCATAGTGTGAAAGCAGTGTTTATTTTAGTGTCACTGAGAGACTAATATTATGATACTATTACAAAAACGTTTTATAATAATACAAACCATTATAGATTTTACTGATATTTTGAATACATTTTTATTTTTATGTTTTCAGTTTTAAAGTTTGACTAATTTTGTTGTGTTGTTTTCATTCACTCATTCATTCATTCATTCATGTATCTATCTATCTATCTATCTATCTATCTATCTATCTATCTATCTATCAGATAGTTATTTTAGTAGCCCACATCAAGTTAAACTAAATAAAAATGAGAACTGTTGCCTTAGCAACTAGCTGAAAAAATAAGTTTGTTTTTTATATTTTTACTATTTTTGTTTTAATATATATTGTATTTTAATGTTTATTTTATTTCAAGTAAACATCAACATGGAAACATAAACTAGGACAAACAGATATTTTAAAATTGACTTTAATTTTTTTTGTGCCCAAAATGAGTTTTTCATCATATCTATCTATCTATCTATCTATCTATCTATTACTACATCATCTATCCATCCATCCATCCATCCATCCATCCATCCATCCATCCATCCATCCATCAATCCATCCATCCATCCATCATCTAATAAAAGGTCTAAACAGCTGATAATGTATTTCAGAGCAAAAACCAAGCCCTGAGGTCAAAAGAATTGCCTATAGAGCTCAGAAACAGGTTTGCATCAAACCACACATCTGGGGAAGAGTTCAGAAAAAAAATCTGCTGCATTGAAGGTTCACAGAAGCATGTAGTCTCTGTTACCCTAAATGGATGAAGTTTGAAACAACCAGGACTCTTCCTAGAGCTGGCCTCCTGGCCAAACTGAGCAATTGATGGAGAAGGGCTTTGGTTAGTGTGGTGAAGACACATGAAAACAACCTTGGAATTTGCACAAAAAAGCAGTGGGGCTGTTTTTCAGCGACAGGGACTGAGGAACTCGTCAGAGTAGAAGAAAAGCTCAATGCACCAAAATATTGAGATATAATGAAAACCCAGTCCAGAGCATTCAAAACCTCAGACTGAGCAGAAGGTTCACCTTACAACAGGACAATGACCCTAAACACAGCAAGAGTGGCTTATAGACAAACTCTGTGAATGTCCTTGAGTGGCCCATCCACAGCCTGGGCTTGAACCCAATCAAATATTTCTGGAGAAGCCTGAAAATGTGCGTCTGCCCCCATCCAACATGACAGAGCTTGAGAGGTGAGGAGGCGAGGAGTTGAAGCATTACCAAATGCTGAAGAGCAAAGCTTGTCACATCAAACAAAAAAGACTTGAGGCTGTAAAGCTGTTGTAGCTAAATATTTAGTTAGTTGGCAATACTTATGCAAGTACGGATAGATAGATAGATAGGATATATAGATAGATAGATATATAGATATATAGGGGGGATAGATCGATATTTTCTGTTTATTCTGCTGACAAAGCCAAGACAATAAACAAAACTGCAAGAATGAGAAGCTGTGCTCTTTTCACCTACTTCTCTCGTCTCGCACTATTTTGTCTTGCAATTACATTGGCTGTTGCTGTGATCATTCTCACTCGTTAGCAACACACAAACCTGACAATTAATCAACAAGCCTTCAAACAGATTTAAAACCAGACCTTGCATCTCTAAAGCCCAAAACACACTGCACGATTTTAGCAATCCTATAAGATCACTGCATGTCACATTGGGCGACATGGATCTAATAAACTTGGCTACGACGTGTGTAGACTGTACGATGGCTGCGTTCCAATCCATTTTTTCCAGCCCATTTTTTTATGCCCTTCACTCACAAACTTCCCTCATTCTCATTTACTCGGATGTACGTCATTGATTACGTTGCATGAGTGCCCACTACTGGCGGAACCCTTGCAGTGGGCTGAACTGGAACATCCTAAGCCCTTGATCACTTAGAATCTTCTATGGAGTTGATTTATTGTTTACATTTTTCCCCTTACGAATTTGTTTGGTGGACCATTCTATAGGTATGCTTGGGCTGTAATAAAAAAATAAAATAAAAAAAGAGTTGTTTGGGGTGGGGATAAATTAAACGTGATCTGCGATGACGTCACAGTCATGTTGCATTGTGGTCTATATGGAGAGGCCTGAAGTGTGCATATGAAGCAGACTCGCTCCCTCTGTCAAAATCGAGGAGTCGAGGGTCTGTGCATACACACTATCCTCGTCCACTTCACGAAGTGGAACACACTTCAAAATGGCAGTGGGGATTCCCCTGAGGGGAAGTGCTTAGGGAAGTTTGCGAGTGCGGGTCTAAAAGTGGAGTGGAACACAGCTGATGATGACACCTATTGACTCGTACGCTACGACACACGTTACTGTAGAAGAATAAAACGTCACCAGCATGCGCTAGTGGTAAACAAAAAGAGCATGATAAATCACACTTTAGCACTTGTATATTTTATGTGTGCTGAAAAAAAGGAAGGAAGGGATAAGTACGGAGCCCCGCACATGACATGCAAAAAATAAAAAATAAATTGTGCGCATGATTTACTAATTCGTTCCCTCGATATACTAAAACGTGCACATAATTACTAATTCGTTCCCTCGATTTGCTAAATCGTGCACACAATTTACTAATTCGTTCTCTCGATTTATAAATCATGTGCACGACTTAGCAAATCGAGGGAACGAATTAGTAAATCGTGCGCACAATTTATAAATCGAGACAACAAAATAGTAAATCGTACGCACGATTTAGCCTACTATTTTTTTTTTCCTACATGCCATGTGCGGGGCTCCGTAGAAAAGAGCTTGAGGTAAGCAGTTTTATGTTTTAGCGCCATGTCGCGTTGATTTCATGTTGCATTTTTATTGGTTGATCAGTAAACGTGGATCGTACCAGCAAACACACTGTGCGATGATCATGCTGTATCGTAGGCTATCTTTGGTCGCAAGACCGTGACAACGACCATCTTTGAACCTCTCTCACTGTACGACACAGGACCACTGATTAGGAGCCACGATCACAGAAATTGCCACGGTTGTTTCATGATGCCAATCTTTCGTCTGGGACAGGCGGAAAAGAACCGTTTGCAGTTGGTTTAGGCTTAAAGGTTGTGTGACACCAGGAACAAGTTGCTGCCGACTTTATTTCAGTATGGTGACGTATTTCCACCTGAAACAGAATATTGAGTAGAGGGCAGGGTTTTATTTTCGGCTTCCTCCTTCATCTTTTCACTAGCAAGAAATAACGGTTGGAGGAGCGTGGTTCAGCAAATCCTGCCCAAGCCGTCAAACTGACATCATCATAGCAGAAGCAAATGAACAGATTTTGATTAAAGATTACCAAGACAATTTTTTTCAGAGGATTAACTTGCACGGATTAATTGTTCACTTAAGACTAGCGTTGTGCACTAACAAATAAAATGCAGACTTTAACTCACATTTACACAAGCACACATGCAAGAAAAGTTTTAATGGTGTGTAAGAGATGATTTGTTTGTTTGTTTGTTTCGTTTTTTACAAATTTAAAAGCAGTGTGTGATTTAGTTAAATGATTAGTTTACTCAAAAATGAAAATTCTGTGAAATGAAAATGAAAATCATTTACTCACCTTCATGACATTGTAAAATCATTTGAAAGAAGAGATCTTCTGCTGTAGACTATTGGTACTGGCCCCTCACTTCCATGCAGTCACATCAAACTCTAGGTGCGGTATTTGCTTCAAAAAGAACACAAAAGCGGTCCATTCAGTTTGCATGCAATATTCCAAGTTTCATGTGACAGCTTTGTGTGACAAACAGACCAATATTTAAGTTGTTCTACACTGAACGTCTTGACACCCGCCTAAGCAGATGTCAGAATTTCTGCTTTAGTGTTCCACAGAAGAAATAAAGTCCTGGGGTTTGAAAATGACATGAGGGTGAAGAGATGATGACAGAATTTTCATTTTTGAGTGAACTATTACTTTAAGGATGGAGTTATGTGTATATATCAGCACTTAGCTATACGCCTCAGGCTTGCCGCTGTTACAGATTGACTCAAATGCCTCTTCACTGCTTGAATAAACTTCATGTGCAACAGCCTGCGAAGAATGGCACAACACTTTCCCAGATAAGGTCGCCAATAACTCATGAAGAATATCTAATGTCACTGACATTGGAAAATTGATCTTTTGTAATGCAATTCTGAAATGGCTTAACTCGCTTTCCGGGTGCTTGTTGATATCAGGAGACAGCACATTAGGATCCGGATAGAGAGCTAGCTAAAACAAAAGCTTTCCGTTCAAAAGCAGACACAACATTTGTGACCTTGCAGGAGAAATGAGCACAGAGGAATTTATTCATGTTAATGAACGCACTCAGTCTGACGCGTGACGGCTCCGGATAGGATATGACTCAACCGCTCTGAACGAGGCACTCTAGTTCTCTCACCTGACAGCCATTTTAAAAGCACTCAGCCTGGATTTCGACAGGAACTGATGCAGTTTTCTACCTCCTGCCTGACAGTATGTAAATTCTGAAACAGGGTGCTGATGGGTGATGCTGTTTTTCTTACACAAATAAGAAATTGCACTTTATCCAGTTTATTTTCATTTGCATTTCTTAGCGTGTGAGTGAAAAGCGGAATATTCAGATGCAACAGAATTTCATGCCATGAACTTTAAACTCCTGGAAAATCCAGTGACTACTTCATCTCCCTCACTGTAGCAGCCTGAGAACATGTAAACAAGAATTTAGTTTACAGTGAACTGAAAAATGCACTCTTAACTCCTGAGAGCTCTGTAACGTCAACCCATCACATTGTCAGCTTATGAAAGCTCTTGCCATTTTTGCATGCACAGAGTAGGATCAGTGTTGGGAAGGTTACTTTGGAAATGTAATAGGTTACAGATTACAAGTTACCCTATCTAAAATGTAATAAGTAGTGTAACTATTTCAATTACTTTACTAAAGTAACGTAACTGATTACATTTGATTACTTTTCTAAATTTCTAATGTTTTCAACTGTTAATCATTTTCAAACATATAAACCAGGCAAGGTTAATCTTACAGTACTCAACACTGATTAGTCCTTCACTTGAATTAAGATTCTAATAATTTAATTCTAAAGCACGGCTACCACAAAATAAGACTTACTTTGAGCCCATTCTGAGGTCAAGTACAGATTTAAAACCATAGCAAGAAACAGTTTAGTAGCTATTATACTGTTTTTGAAATCAAATCTTTGCATACAGTAGTTATGACAGGAAACACTGGCATCTAACAATGCCTTGGAAAAAACTGTTAATCTTAAAAAACAAAGCATATGCATAAATCCAAATAGTATTAAAACAGTTACCGACTAAGCATGTGTCCTATTCTGTGTCCTAAACTCCTGAAACATTGGTGTCTCATATTTTAGGGCAGTCACTGCAATTTTGGAAAGGAATCAATTAAATCTGTATGTGTGTGAAAATATTCAGATGTAACCCTCTTTGTAATCATTAATATTTTCATAAGTAACTCATTTAATTACACATTTTTTTTATCAGTAACTGATTACAATTACATTTATTTTGTAATTAAATTACATAATTCTGTTACATGTAACTAGTACTCCCCAACACTGAGAAGGATAATCCAAAATAAGAATTCCATTCATTTTCGCAATGGAAAAAAAACCAAAAGGGGAAAAAACAAAAACAACAACCTTTATGTGAAACCTTTCTACATTCACTCCGCATGATCTTCCTAATTAATAATATACTGATTTGCACATTTATGATTATTAGCAATAAACTTAGCAAATAAAATAATGGAAACACGGTGTGCAAATATTATACATATCTATATGTATTATATTCTGTTTATTAAATTACAAAACCGATTCCAAAAAAGTTGGGAAACTGTACAAATTGTGAGTAAAAAAGGAAAGGAATAATTTACAAATCTCATAAACTAATATTTTATTCACAATAGAATATAGAAAACATATCAAATAAAAAGTGAGACATTTTGAAATGTCATTCCAAATATTTGCTCATTTTGGATTTCACGAGAGCTACACATTCCAAAAAAGTTGAGACAGGTAGCAATAAGAAGCCGGAAAAGTTAAATGTACATATAAACAACAGCTGGAGGACCAATTTGCAACTTAATAGGTCAATTGGCAACATGATTGGGTATAAAAAAGAGCCTCTCAGAGTGGCAGTGTCTCTCAGAAGTCAAGATGGGCAGAGGATCACAAATTCCCCAAGGCTGCGGCGAAAAATAGTGGAGCAATATCAGAAAAGAGTTTCTCAGAGAAAAATTGCAAAGAATTAGAAGTTATCATCATCTACAGTGCATAATATCATCCAAAGATGCAGAGAATCTGGAACAATCTCTGTGCGTAAGGGTCAAGGCGGGAAAACCATACTGGATGCCCGTGATATTCAGGCCCTTAGACGGCACTGCATCACAAACAGGAATGCTACTGTAATGGAAATCAAAACATGGGCCCAGGAATACTTCCAGAAAACATTGTCAATGAACACAATCCACCGTGCCATTCGCATTTGCCGGCTAAAACTCTATAGGTCAAAAAAAAAACGCCATATCTAAACATGATCCAGAAGCACAAGCGTTTTCTCTGGACCAAGGCTCATTTAAAATGGACCGTGGCAAAGTGGAAAACCGTTCTGTGGTCAGACGAATCAAAATTAAGTTATTTTTGGAAAACTGGGACTCCATGTCATCCGGACAAAAGAGGACAAGCACAACCCAAGATGTTATCAGCTCTCAGTTCAGAAGCCTGCATCTCTGAAGGTATGGGGTTGCATGAGTGCGTGTGGAATGGGCAGCTTACACATCTGGAAAGGCACCATCAAGGCTGAAAGGTATATCCAAGTTCTAGAAAAACATATGCTCCCATCCAGACGTCGTCTCTTTCAGGGAAGACCTTGCATTTTCCAACATGACAATGCCAGACCACATACTGCATCAATTACAACATCATGGCTGCATAGAAGGATCTGGGTACTGAAATGGCCAGACTGCAGTCCAGACCTTTCACCCATAGAAAACATTTGGCAATCATAAAGAGGAAGATGCGACAAAGAAAACCTAAGACAGTTGAGCAACTAGAAGCCTGTATTAGACAGAATGGGACAACATTCCTATTCCTAAACTTGAGCAACTGTCTCCTCAGTCCCCAGACGTTTGCAGACTGTTATAAATAGAAGAGGGGATGCCACACAGTGGTAAACATGGCCCTGTCCCAACTTTTTTGAGAAGTGTTGATGCCATAAAATTTAAAATCAACTTATTTTCCCCTTAAAACGATAAATTTTCTCAGTTTAAACATTGATATATTTCATCTATGTTGTATTCTGAATAAAAAATTGAAATTTGAAACTTCCACATCATGCATTCTGTGTGTATTCACAATTTTACAGTGTCCAAATTTTGTGGAAATAGGGTTTGTATTATTATATACCATAATGCTGTTCTTTTGAACGTTCTATTCCAAGTATCCCGAAATAAATAAATATGTGTTTCTACAAAAAAATATGAAGCAACACAACTGTTTTAAACATTAATAATTATGTTTCTTGAGCAGCAAAACAGCATAATAAAATATTTCTGAAGGATCATGTGAAGACTGGAGTATGATTAGTCAGCTGGGGATCACAAGACATTTAATGTTTTAAAAGCAAAACAGTTATTTAACTTGTAATATCATCAAAGTAGCATTTTTGCATAAGTGTTATTTCAAAACATACAATATTTAACGACCCAAAACTTTTGAATGGACGATGCTCTATGTAGGTATATGTGCTATATAATAATATATATCTATATATATTATTATTATTATAATTTTTTTTGTTGTTGCATTTTGCGTATGAGTCATCTCAGAGCAGATTGTTTTGGTTCATGGCTTAGCATTCTTTACTGATTGAATGTATAAAATTTCCAAGGAGAAAATGAATGGGAAAAATACTTCTGGAACCAAGGCCTCTGAAAAAAGTGGGCCATCACTGTGGGAGGCTGTATATTGCGTCAGACGGAGACTAAAAGTAATACAAGCTCAGGAATTGTTGTTTATCTACACTGTTGTTTTTTTATGATATAGGATTAATTTGTTCCACTAAACAACCACATGAAAGGACAGAACAGCTCTATGAACAGCCCATGAAAGCAAACGGGATATATAAACCATATTCAGGGTGAATGCAGATATTCATCAATTATGCAAAAAAAGACAAGCCCTTCAATATCTTCAATACCTTTCTTTTTAAATAGGAAATACCTCAGCACAGGAACTAAATGGGGTTTGCCAAACCATGTTATGCTGTTTTTAGCACTAAAATTGTGCTTAAGAGATCATTCTCGAAGAAGTCAGCTCACAATAGAATTTTAATGAAAGAAAAAGGAGTTCAAAGACTCACAACAGGAACACAATTAGAGTCACAGCTGGCCAATCTGACATTAAGAGAGATGGTCAGGCGGTGTTCTTCTTGAAGCTCATTTCATCAATCTGCCCTACAAAGCGTTCTCCCAATTATCGATCGCCATCCTTTTCATTTGTGCTTCTCTTTAAGTAAACAGTTTGAAAGTTCTCCAAAAGCCAATAACCGCTCGCAGAAAACATGAAAAACTGGTGTTTCCAATTCAGCCCCAATTTGTCTTATTGAGTCAAGCTGTGGGAACAATTTGAATTATTAATCAGGGTTAAATGGGTTCTGTGGTCTGTCTGTTTCTGATTCATGAGCAGACTGGTTTGTAAAGTTTAAAGAAAAATTTCACTCAAAAGATAAAAAGTCCATTTACTCACCCACATGCTGTTCCAAACCCAAATGAGTCTTTCAGTAACTTGTGTGACAAACAGACCCATATTTCATTGGATTAGTATCTATCTGGTACAAACACAAGAACCTCAATCAAACTCAACACTCTATAATTGAATCTAAACATCGTAAACATTTATTACACTTTTTAAAAGAAAATTCTGAGAACACAACAGAGTGATGACTCAAATGATTTGGTGAATCAGTTTGTACTTGGAGAAAACAGCTTTTGGAAATGCAATGCCATTTTGTTGATGCTACTGGAAAATGTTTTCATTCAACAGTGTCACTCCTTTCATACATTTGCCTCACACAGTGTGCAATTAGTAAGGAATAAGAATTATTACAAAATAATGCACACCGGAGGTGGTGATGCAGCCACGTCATAAAATGTGCATTATCTTCTCAGAATTCATTGGATTAGAGTAAATTATTCTGCTTATACTATGGTTACCTCACCTCAAGACAAACTTCAGATGTTGAATTTCAAGACATTTTTCAGGTTTTTGTACTTAAAACACTCTTGTGTGTGGAGCTAATTTCTTATGCATCTCATCCCATGCCTCAATTGCTAATTCCAAAATGTCACTTTAGAGCTAATAATGGAGGTTTGAGACTTTAATAGCAGTTAGCAACTAATGCAGTTATTAATTTAGTTATTATTAGAGAGCGAGAAGTGTGTTTGTGTGAATTGTGAATTAAATTTGTGCGTCTCTCAACAGTGTTCAGCAGCAGTGTCTTTACTGGTGAGCGTGATTTGACTAAGTACAACATGTTCCTGGATCAACATCCTTGTTGATCCTGGAACATCATTCCAATCAACCAATCAGAATTGAGAGATAACTTTTCAGGAAACGTCAGTTTTAGGCTTACAATCAGGATTAGGCTCTTCTACACCCTTGTTAATAAGCTATCATTTCCCTCTGATTTTAGGAATAAATTATGGGTAAGGTTAGGTTTAGGGGTGGGGATTGGGTTAAGTCTGTATTTTTGGACAGTAATGTTGATCCAGGATCAACAAAAGATGTTGATCCAGGAACGTGTCTTACTTGGCAAAATCACGGCGACCGTCTTTACTAATAACTGTAAGTTTGTCTGCTTCAAGAACAGTCCTGTTATTACCTTGTTAATGAGAAACATCATGTAGTTGCTAAACTATTTTACTGATAAAATTGTCAGAGCAGTGCTGACAACACATCTGTGTGTGCGTGCATGATGTGTAGGTTTCCGTGTGTGCGTGTTGTATGGGAGTGGAAGAAAGAGAATGTGTGTGTCGTTGAGGGTTTTGGTTCTTTTGCTGTTGCAGGCTGTAAGGACATTTGGAATAACTGAAATCGTTTGGCAAAGTGATATTGACATGTAATGTGGACAAGACCTACCTGGAACTACTTTAGCCATGCGTTTCCTTAAAAATAATTACATGTCTTAGAACATTTGCCAACCAATCCAACTTAAGCATTCAACAGCCCCATAGTATAGACCTTATGCAGCCATCTTTAGAATTTTGTCTTTGAACTTCTGTTTTTGCAATAGCTTTATAGCTTCACTGCTGAAGAGTAATTAGCTGGGGAAGTGGATTTATTTATTGTAGCATTAACTAAAGTTATCATATGCATTGTAATGAGTGGTTCCTTTTTTGTACGGCCTTACCATCATGCTGTGGAAATTCAAACCAAAAACAGAGGACAATGAGTGCAGTGCTGAAAACAGGAGGATATGGAAGGATATGGAAGGATATTCCAGACTATTTTCAAAAGGAATTGCAAATTGTATTTTCGCGTCTCTGTGTCGCGCCTGCCAAAACTCAAATTGAATCACAATTCCTTTAGCATTTGAATTTGTGAAAAGCATTTGGTTAATGGTGAATATTGACCTATTGTGCATACCGTTCTGGCTCCCGCTAGTAGCAGGGTATAGTCACTGCATTTGGGGTAAAAATTACGGAATAATTTATTGTGTGAGGTGCCAAGAATATAAGGAAATTCGGGTTGCACTGTCTGTTCAGTCACACGCATCTATCGGACTGGCATATACTTTTAGCGGTGCCTTCACCGATACCGCCATTGTTCAAATGATTCGGCACAATCGTCTGTGAGTGACATCACCTCCCAATACAAACACGTCCCATAGTATAGTCCCACCCTGACGCTGATTGACAGGTTTCCGTGTAAAGCATCGGAAATTCAAATGCTAAAGCAGACGTGGTAATTAATATTGCTATTTAAATATGACAGGCTCATAACTCATAAGACATGGGAAATACAGTTGCAAATGGACTTTGCTTTTCCATTTGAAATTTGACAGTCACTTTGCGTTCGCAAAAGCGAAAATGCAAACGGTAATGCAAAATTTGCAATTGCGTTTGGATTATGTCACAATTTCTGCATCCACATATTGAAAACACAACTGAAAATACAATGTGCAATTCCTTTTAAAAATTGTCTGGAATATCCTTCCATAGGCGGAGCTATAAGGTCTATAACTGATAATAAATTTCCTACTAAAGCGCTGGTTAAATGCAAGCCACATTTGGAAGTTTGTTTGAAAATGTGCCCTATAACTCAACCGCTCTGTTTGGTATTCAGAACAGGCACATGGCACAGAGCTCAAACATTTTTTTGTCTGGTTGAATGACAGTGTTGCTATACGGTGGACACTTGGAGTGTATCATAGATGTCCAGGAATAGCTCAGGAGAACGATACCATTAAAACCGAGCAGAAGGTGGAGGATGCCAAATGACAGGTGTGGAAAGGTGAAGAGCAAGAAATCTAAGTCATCTCTCCAACCTGAGCTGCAGGTGGCTTACACATTTGACAACAGCCCCATAGTACAGATGTCTAGGATCCAGGAAAAAGGGGAATTGTGGGGGAGCGCAGAGACATCAGGTCTGTTTTTAACAATGGGCTGCCCTTGACAGAAAGACAAGAGAACTGCAGTGATAATAAAAGGGGACAGAAAACAATCAATTTATGTTTAACATGTAGACGCGGTCGAGGAGCGATGCGTTTCGCCCCGCTGGCTTCTCTGACAGCTCAGCCGGTGTGTTTCTGCATGAGTGGGAGGCTCCAGGGGGCCTTTATCCTGGAAGTCAAGAGCAAAGAGTTACACATGTGCGATTATATACTGTGGACAACTATGAAAACTTGATTTCTGTGTTTTCTGAAGAAAATGGGAGTTTTGCTGGTTGTTTAAACTGGCTACTAGAGTGATGTGGGTGGTTGCTAAGAAAGTTGCTTTAGTGTTCTGTCTGAATTTTAAGCATTCTAGATGGTTGCTAGGCAGTTGCTAAGGTGTTCTGATTGGTTGACAGAGAATTGCTAGGGTAGATGCCTCATTAGCAACTGTTTCTATGGGCCGTGATACGTAAGCCATCCTCCATTTTTGGAATGGTCTGCGAACCTTTGAGTGCGTTGACTGTGTGCTTCTACAACAGCAAGTTATAAGCTTGTATATCTTTAAATATTCATTGATTATTATGGTGAATGACGTCAAGTTGATCGTTCCAAGATGGCGGACGCATCAATGTATCTGGAGCGGTCAAATAGGGCATCTATACATATCTATGGTTGCTACTATGTTCAAGGTGATTGCCAAGATGGGTGTTCTGGGTGTTTGTTATTGTGTTGCTAGGCATTTCGGGTGGTTTCTATGAGGCTGTCAGGTCTCTCCACCACACTGCAAATTTTTAGGCATCAGTCTTGTTTGTAAAATAAACAAGTTGGATATATGTGTTATTACCTCAGGCCAGGGGTTCGTTCAAATCACTAAAGCGAAGAATGAACAATAGTAATGGTAATGCTCGCATTAGCACAAACCACTAATTAATAAGCACGCCATGTCAGCTAATGATTATGCGTTTGATGATTTTAATTTGTCGGGGTAGGTCAGGATTCAAATCTTTTGCTGTGAGTGTTTGGATCTGTAATAGAGTAACACTGTTCAAAGCAATTAATTAAGGTGTTCTACTTTCTCATATTCCATCTCATTATAGAAACGAAGAGGGAACAGAACACAGTAAACAAACCTGTGGAGGCACTGAGGTTCAACACGACGTTTGCTTTTGTTCTGCTTTTCAATGTCACATAGCACGACACGATTCCTGGATGGACTCCTCTTCACTGGAATATCGGTCTTTGATGCGCATTTCTTCTCACGTCAAGATGTGAGCATGACAGTTCAATGGACTAAACAAAACAGAGTTTGTTCATACTGCTTCACCACCTGCAATTATGATACAGAGGAAAAATCTATGGAGTCCATGACAAAAATATTCAGGATAATTCAAATATTCCTTCATGCTCTGCTCTTTATAGTCATGCCTAACTATAATCTTGTCTCATTAAGTCACTGGGGGAATCTGACATGATGAACATTTGCTTTTGCGTGATTGCACAGCAGTTCTCTCATTGTTCCATTCTTGAAGGCTCTTTCCATACAGTAGTGACAACTCATGTCTTTCCAGCATCAAAAAGGACACAATTAAAAACATCATAAACAGTCAAATGTGAATTGTTCCCTATATCTCAAGTCTTCTGAAGTCGTATGATAGCTTTATATGTGGAATGAGTTCTTTAAATGGCATTTGGTGTCAATCTAGGCATTATCCATCAATCCAGCTTCGGCATTTGACACCATAGATATGTATAGGTAGATGCCACATTCGACTGCTCCAGAAAGGTCAACGCGTATGCCATCTTGAAACGATCTACATGCCGTCACTCAAAATAAAAATCGACGAGTTTCAAGATGCAACAACATTGCGCAGCATCTGATTGTAAAAACCACCTAAATTTAAATTCCTGAAGAAACTGGATAAACTTTCGCATATCGCATAAAACATTTGCAAATAAGCTCCATCGTTTCCATTCAACGATTCAAAGAGAACAAAATCATCACTTCCTGATAAACTGGCACTAAATATCACTAAGTAGGAGAAGCCACTGAATATAATATGTCAACGAATAAAAATATTACTGCACATCAGAGGAGGCAGACAAAACACAATAAATACAAGTCATTGCTTTCGGAGGTGGATGCCTGCTGTTCGCACAGTTATGTGAATTTGTTTAAGCACATGGATTTTTTTTACGCATTTATCGATAACATGTGGCCATCGCTAATTATGTTATTTGCATTAATTGTTTTTCGCACAAGTCAAAAATGACCTCAAGCGAGTGTAAAAACGTTTTGTGAATTAAGGGATTTTCTTTTGAAATTTGGAGTTTCCATCACTCGGATTGGAGAATTGGAGAGTCTTTCTAAAAAGACCAATAGATGCTGCAAGAATGAGGTCCCAAAACCTCGAAATGTTCACTTGCAGTTCCACTGTCCAGATGTCAATGGGGTTTTTCAGTTGGTTTTTAGTTAAATGCCTGGGTCTGTGTTTAACACAAGCTCAAGATACTTTCACGTTTTATTCTACAACCGAAAATACATCATACTCCACTTTTAAGGCTTAGACTTGTCTGGTAAAAGCTGTTGCTAACATCTGGAAAAAATGGGAAAACGGAGGTTGTTGGGGACATTTAAAGTTATCACAGAGCACAGGTAAACTTATTTACTCATTAGTCTGCTTTAATTGTTTGTAATCACAATCTTGCAAACTACTTTAACACAAACTTTCAAACTTGTAGATTTTAAATAGACTGAAGTTGTTAGAAGCTTAATGGTGGTGACACAGTTTGGGTTTGGCAATTCTAATTAGGCTTTAAAATTCATACTTATTGCATTATTTTGTAAAGATTTTCATAGTGAACAAATTGTGTAAGAATCATAAAATTGTGTTGGTCGCAGAGCTTACTTTCTGCAATAATCCAAAATTGAATGGAAAAATTATTTTAGCTTTTTATCAAGGGTAATGCTATCTTCTGGGTTGGCCTACAAAAACATCACTCCAGTCATATAAGCTAGTTTTTTTGTGGAGGTTTCTGCCCTTTTTGTAGCATGACAAATGTGGTCACTTAAATGTTTACTTAGTTCCTTTTAAATAATAACAGCATATGAGTTTGGAACAACACGAGGGTGAGTAAATAACATCTGCATTTTCATTCTGTGTGAACTGCCCCTTTAAGAATCAAGACAGGTTGAAGCCAAACAGAAAAAAAAACTGGGAACAAACTCAGTGTCATCTCATTCCAAGCGGACAATGCAGTTCTTATGTATCTCCTGGAATTCAGATGAGCACGTATCCGAGATTCTTTCATACTACTTTGTTTTCTTTGAGAAGCAGTCTCTCTCTCTCTCTGCTGCAGTCTCTAGAGATTCACTTCATCTAACAACAAAGAAAGCCCCAATTTTGTGCCACTGTACTCATCTCGGTGTGTCTGCATCAAAACACTCACACACACACACACACACACACACAGAGATTCAGTATGAAGCCCGTATAGAGATACAAGCAGTACTGAATGCTAGCATTGAAGATAAACTTCAAAAGTGAATAATGATACAGGAGCCTATTTTAATGTGCTTTATCTCAATCCTGGCATGCAGAATCTTTGTTGTGTTTACAGAGGATGTCATTTCCAAATAGAAAGAATGGTTCAATGCAAGCATTACTGACAACATAACATACTGTTGATTACCACAAATAATAATAGCAACTCATCTGCAGGTTATACAAACAAGCAAAATTCATGTTAACAGTAACTAATAAATATACAGAAAATAATCAGTGTAAAAATTAACATTTTTGAACTTAATTTGAACTAATTCAATTAATTTAACTTTCAGAGTTTCAACCAGACCAGTTTCTTTTAAAAAAAATAGCTGAAATGAGTTGAACATCAACTCAGTTTTAAGTTGAATTTGGTGGAAATGTTGTAAATGTGATAAAATCACTTACTTCTCTGTGAAAGGTTAATGCAATTGAATGTATTATGGTTAACTATTTCTACTGTGCACCAAGTCAAATGTATTTTATGTGGTAATTAACAGCCTGTAAATGGTAGTCAAACAGAACTTTTGTTTACTATAATGGTAAACTATAAAGGTTAGAGTTGGTAAATGTTGATCACAGAATAGCACTTACATATCCAAGACATCTACAGAGCTGTTCAAAGAGCCAGGATTTGAATGTCTAAGATGTTCAAAAAGAAATGCCTCACACGTCTAAAACCTTCAAAGAGTTCTACAGAGCTGTTCAAAGAGCCAGGATTTGAATGTCTAAGATGTTCAAAAAGAAATGCCTCACACGTCTAAAACCTTCAAAGAGTTGGAAGAATGTGTACTTTTATGTAGTGATGCACAGCCTCAGCTTTCATATTAAGATTGTATCTGATGATGCATAATAATCAAATCATGCAATTTTATTTAAACAATCAAAATGCAGTACTATTTTCCAGTGTTGTCGGAAAGTTACATTTAAAAGTAATGCATTACAATATTGTTACGCCATAAAAAAGTAACGAAGTAATGCAGTGTAACTTTTCCATTACTTTTTCTCATCTGGACTGGGCTTGATTGTTTATTTTAAATATAAAAATAAGTTCTATTTTTGGTTAATGTAAAAGCCCTTTCACACAAAATGTGAAATGAATAAGCCTCAGGTTGAAGGAAATGTAAATTCAAAAAGCTCAAACAAACCTTTCAGCTGTGCTGCCATTCTGAACTTCTTGAAGAATAGAACCAAAATAAATAACTAAATAAAACACAAAAAAATGAAACAAATGTTTATCTAAAGTATTTTTTGCGTATTAATATGGTTTAATTGGATCATTGGAGGTCAGCAGCAAAGACAATGGTAAATAAAATGGGATTAAATACATAAGGATTTTTGTGTTAATTATTGCAGATTTGCTTTTCACTTTTATTCATTTTGAGGAATACTGAATCTGTTTTTGTGAAGGTGAGATGAGTAAATGCATGTTCACATTTAGTCTAGAACTCCAGAAAACATTTGTTTACACAGTGCACACAACTCCCCTGCACTTATTCCCGATTTCTCTCAACACGGCAACACGAGAGCTGTCAAAAAATAGGAAACAAAGTAACTGGTGTTACTTATTTGAAAAAGTAACTCAAATATATTCCTGTAAACTAAAAAGCAATCCGTTACTTCACTAGTTACCTGAAAAAGTAATCGGATTACCAGTGGTGGACGAAGTACACAAATCAAGTACTTGAGTAAAAGTACAGATACATATAATAAAATATTACTCCAGTAAAAGTAAAAGTACTCCTTTTTCAATTTTACTCGAGTGAAAGTACAAAAGTACTCAATTTTTTTATGTACTTAATTTAAAAAGTACTTATAGATAGATTTATTTTGCAATTGTATATAGGTTACTTAATTGAATTTTATATTAGCACATATTTTTTATAATCCTGCTGCTCAAAATACCTGGGATTTTCCCAAAATAACCACTATATGGAGTCAAGATATATTTTTGTTGTTGATATGGACTACGTTGACGAGAGTGATGTAGTAATGTTCACTGTGAAGCTTACACTGCAATGTACCTGAGAGAAAACAGATCTGACCATCTGATTTTCACCAGTAAGAAAAAAGTGTTTTAAAGCTTGTTGTTTTGCAGAGCATCACAGTTATATATGACATGAGAATAAGGCCTGACGTTAGGAAGAACATTTTAAAGAAAATATTATATTTTCATAATGATTTTTTTTCTTCTCAAACGTTGTCTGTGGTGTAAAAACACCCCTGGCCAAATGCCTCCAGAGGGCATCACTTCCCACTTTGATAATTACTGTAGTTACCATATTCTGAACATCACATCCTTTCTTTTTCCCCCAGATGAAATCTAGGTGGTTGAATAAAAATATTTGGACTTTATATCTAAAAATTACCTCAACTTAGCACCAGCAAGCTTGTTAGCTAGACAGTTAGCATCAGCTAACAATATTTACTTATTTTCAGTATGGTTATGATGAATAAACATTCATATCTGTCTACTCGGCTAGTTAAACCAAACAATATAAACATTTATACTGTTGATAAATAATATAAAAACAGACGTCACATAGGGCTAAATGCGTAGCATTTTAATAAAACTGTTAACGTTACGGCAGCGGGGAGGGGGAAGGGGAAGTGGGAATATGAGTATTTATTAATCTGTGTTATTTTAAGTTTAAAGGAGGTTTTTTTTACCTAAAACATAGAGACACTGATGTTGATGTGTCTGCATTCAAGCATTTCAGTGGGCTTAAATAGATCACCCTTTACAGCAGATTTAGTTCACAAACAACTGACAGTTTTGACCTAAATATGATTTTCAGTTACAATAATTAATCCTAAAATTCGACATTAGTAACTTACTTTTAGCAGGATCAGATGCGCGCACACGCGCGCTCAAATTCTTCCGGTTCTTACTTGTGAATTCAGTTAACTGGAGACTCGCACTAAATGGTTCATTTGAATAAGTGAGTTGTCGACTCGAGAACAGCTGCAATCAGATCATTCCAATTCGTAAATTAATCGTTTGGTGCGATTTGCGAACCGATTTAAAAGGTTAATTGAAAAAAATCAGTTCATTCTTGAATCAGACACAGCTTCTGCGTCTCAGAGCACATGATATATTATAAGGAGTAACAACAATTTTTATGAAATGTAGTGAAGTATAAAGTACGATCTTATGCTTTGGAATGCAGTGAAGAGGTAAAAGTCAAAGTTACTCAAATAAATATACTCCAGTAAAGATGCAAATACTTGAAAAAATGTTCTTAGACAGTAACGAAGTAAAACTATCTCGTACTGATCCACCACTTGCTGATTACATAACTACGGGCGGATTCAAGAGGCCCAGGAATGGGGGGGTTAGGCGGGCGGGGTGGGCCGACAACGATATGTTCAGGGGTCTGGAAAACCATACGCGGACGCACCTGACCACCAACAAGCTTATACAGATGTCATTAATAGTTACTAAGCTAGGCATGAGCCCAGTTCAGGGCGGTCCTGTTAATCTCTTTTGCCATCATGGTGTGTAACCTTTTGAATATACAAATATATCTACATCCATCGGTTCGATCCATTGACTCTACTACAGATTGAACTGTATGGGTTGTCGATCTATCTGTCTGTCGGTATGTCTATCTACTATATAACATGTTTTTCATTACATATAATGTAACATCCCATACAGAAAGACATTAAAAATACAGAAATGGTTCTACTTTTCTGTCTAAATAATTGACTGCTTTCATAGTAAAGACAGCTACAGCTAATATTGTCGACCATAATAGAGTGCTTGCTAATTGTTCTAATCCTTTTGATAGCAAGGGGTCAAGGAACAATGTTTATTTCCAGAGAGAAGCTGCAGTCCCATAACCATTAGAATAAATCTTGTAAAAAAAAAGTAAAATTTAAAATTCGTCGGGCATAATTGCAGTATTAAAGTAAATTATAATTGGTTTGGGGTAGTCTTTGCGTTTAATGAGTTGCCTCTGTAATTAGTTTCATCTTGTAAAACATCAAGAAATATAAAAACGCTGTTGTAATGGTTGAAAATGTATCTATTTGTTAGAAGATATATCTGGGTTTGTTCGTCTTTTTACGGAACAGGGCAGGGATGGCTAACTAAGAGAACTGGGTCATCACTATCTAAACCATGAATTGTTACAGTGTTCAAGCCTTAGGCACCATTAGCAAGAGGAAATCTAAAGGTCTGGGTATTACATTAAAAAAAAAATTTTTAGGGGGGATGAGATTAAAAAAAACGAACATTGGAATATAAAATGAGCATGAACATAAATGACTATATTCCACAGTAAGCACAGCTATAGCTATAGGACTCTGCTCTCAAAATCATTGTTTCCAGTTAAATGCATGTGACATTTAAACCAGTTGTGATTTGCATTTAAAGAAATAATTCACTCAGTAATGAGAATCCTGTAAACATTACCACCCTTACGTCATTTGAAGTGCGGAAGGACTTTGTTATTCTGCAGAATAAAAAAAGAAGAAGAAATGTTTTTAAATTTTACTTGTAAAAAAAAAAAACAGATTTGATTTTATGGACACCAAAAAGAATTCAACTGTACTGTAAATGAAAAAAAAAACAAAGTAAAATACTCAAGAAAAAAAATAACTGTCCTCTCACTGAGTGTGTATGATGAAACCATTTCTCAGCATTGTGTGTTGTGATTCTCTGCCACTGTCCAAATACTGAGTGTATATTCAATGTAGCTGTCACACAGATTCATGGTGCATAACGGCTGTACAGTACATGCTACTGACTCATTTTTCCTTAAAGAAAGACCTTCAGTAATCCTGCAACACATTAATGTGTGCTGAAAGAAGAATAGTTTCTTACTGCATGACCATTCAAAAAATTGAGGTCAGTTTAATATTTATGAAAGAAGACTCTTATGTTCACCAAGGCTGCATTTATTTCATCCAGTAAAAAAACAGCAATATAATGAAATATTATTGCAATTTGAAATAACTGTTTTCTCACTGAATATATTTTAAAATATAATTTATTCCTGTGATGCAAAGCTGAATTTTCAACACCATTACTCCAGTCTTCAGTGCCACATGATCCTTCATGAATAAATAAACAAAAATCTTACCCCAAATGCTTGAGGGGTTCAATATAAAAATATAAAGTTTCATAATTTAATTATTAAAATAATTTCTTTCTAACAGATTGAATAGCATATATAAACTAATGATATGTCAAATAAACAAACATGTAGACATGATAATGCTGTATTTGATTTTTTTTATGGAGATGAAAGAGACTGCAGTGATGGCAGTCAGCCATGGAAAACAGACAATTACTTAGCTTAGCGTTCATTATGCAAATATTTTTGACAATTCCACAATCAACCAATCAGAAACAAGCATTTCAGAGAGCTGTAACAATGTTTCTTATGTTATCCAAATGTTATTGTAAGTGATTGCCCTAAAAGTCTATAAATACATTTGATGTTTCACCAATATTTGAGTTTTCTGTGCTATTCTATTCTAACAGAAAATAGGCCCAACATCATACACTTCGATTCAAAGTCATGAAAGGGGTGGATAATAAAATAAACAAGAAAATAAATAAGAAAGAAAAAAAAATAGTATTGATTTATTATTTATTTAAACTGTATTTAAATGTAACATGTCTTATGGTATCTTATAATTATGAAAATTTAAAATAAAAAAAAGATGATAGAAGATAGATAGATAGATAGAATGTAATTATATATTTATTTTACATTTAATTTAAATGTAAATGTTTCTAAAAAGTAAATTTGTAACAATCATTTTGAATTAAAATACACCCAATATCAAGAAACAAAATGATTAACTTAAAAAGCATGAATAATGCTAAAAATAAATAAATGTAATTCCATTCATTCATGCATAAATAACTTTCATTTAAATGTATGAGTTTTTTATGCAAAATTATGAGTATTAGTAATTTACATTTACATTTAGTCATTTAGCAGATGCTGTTATCCAAAGCGACTTACAAATGAAGACAATAAAAGCAGTCAAAACGAACAAAAGAGCCAACAATATATAAGTGCAAATGACAAGTCTCGGTTAGCCTAGCCTAACGCAGTACACGTAGCAAGGCTGGTATATAATATATATATATATATATATATAGACAGTTATATATTATACACACACACACACACAACACACACGGTTTTGTTGTTTGTTGTTTTGTAAGATAAATAGATAAAGTATAATAAAAATGAATAGAGAGTGCTAGAGTTAGAGGGGTCAAATAAAGATGGAAGAGATGTTTTTTTTAGCCGATTCTTGAAGATGGCTAATGATTCAGCTGCTCGGATTGAGTTGGGCAGTTCATTCCCCAGGAGGAACAGTTAATGAAAAAGTCAGTGAAAGTGATTTTGTGCCTCTTTTTTTGTTGGGGGATGGCACAATAATGCGTCGTTCACTGGCAGAACGCAAGCTTCTAGAGGGCACATAAGTGTGAATTAATGAATTTAGGTAAAGGGGTGCAGACAGAGCCAGTGGTGGTTTTGTAGGCAAACATTAATGCCTTGAAGTTAATGCGAGCAGCTACTGGTAGCCAGTGCAAAATGATGAACAGAGCGGTGTGACGTGCGTTCTTTTCGGCTCATTAAAGATTAATCTTGCAGTGGCATTTTGGATTAATTGTAGAGGTTTGATAGAACTGGCTGGAAGACCTGCCAAGAGAGCATTGCAATAGTCCAGCCTGGATAGAACAAGAACTTGAACAAGGAGCTGTGTTGCATGTTCTGAAAGAAAGGGCCTGATCTTCCTAATGTTGTATAAAGCAAATCTGCAAGACCGGGCAGTTTTAACAATGTGGTCTGAGAAATTCAGCTTATCATCAACCGCAATTCCAAGGTTATTGCTGTTTTTGAAGGAGTTATGGTTGATGTGCCTAACTGGATGGTGAAATTTTGAAGTGATGGGTTTTTTGAAACCACAAGCAGTTCTGTCTTAGCCAGGTTGAGTTGAAGGTGATGGTCCGTCATCCAACAAGAAATGTCTGTTAGACATGCTGAGATACGAGCAGCTATCGTCGGATCATCAGGATGGAATGAAAAGTAGAGTTGAGTGTCATCATCGCCACATGGGAGAATAGAAACAGCAGCGCGCCATACCCGAGTGATATGAAAAGCCATGTTTCTGAATGACAAAACCATGCCATGTATGCCATGTTGACAGAGAAGAGAAGTGGTTCAAGAACTGAGCCCTGAGGCATCCCAGTAGTTAGATGTAGCGACTTGGACACCTCACCTCTCCAAGATACCTTGAAGGACCTATCTGAGAGGTAAGACTCAAACCACTGGCGTGCGGTTCCTGAGATGACATTTTCCAATAGGGTTGACAGGAGAATCTGGTGGTTCACCGTATCAAAAGCAGCAGACAGATCCAGCAAAATAAGTATAGAAGATTTGGAAGCCGCTCTTGCCAGTCTTAGGGCTTCAACAACTGAAAGCAAGGCAGTCTCGGTTGAATGTACACTTTTGAAGCCAGATTGGTTGCTGGCCAGGAGGTTGTTCTGTGTGAGAAAGGCTGAAACTTGGTTGAACACAACTCGTTCAAGTGTTTTTGCAATGAAAGGTAGAAGGGAAACCGGTCTGTAGTTCTCTAAAAGAGTTGGGTTAAGAGTGGGTTTCTTAAGAAGTCGGGTTATACAAGCCTGTTTAAATGTTGAGGGAAAAACACCAGTGTGAAGGGATGTGTTAATGATGTGAGTGAGTGCAGGTACAATGGCAGGAGAAATGGCTTGAAGGAGATGAGATGAATAGGATCAAGCGGACAAGTAGTAAGACGAGTTTGGAGACTTCTGCCTCAGAGAATAAAGAGAAGGATGTGAATGAGTGTATGCTTGCTGGAAAGATGTGTTTGACAGTTTGTGGTGTTTGTAATTGTAAACAGTTGGAGGTTTGTAATTTTATTAATGAAGAATTAATTTATAATTAATTTGGTTTTGCTCATTGTTGTGAAGGCCTTGGGTTGTACTTCTTTATTCTTGGATATAATAAACGTATCTGCTATTTTTCCTTTCCAAGCTTAATTATTTTTAATAGTTAACTATAACCTAGAAGTCTTTCCTTTTGAATATTTCATCACAGAAAGTTAGTCAAATAATAAACTTCTGTCATTGCTTGAGTCGATGTTGTTGTGTTGCTCTGGTCAGAATTGCAAACTAATGCAGACTCAAACTTTTGGAGGCAAATAACATACAGTCGTCTCTGCACGAACTGATATAAAAGAAAGTATTTTAACATTAAAAAAATCACCTTTACCATATACTGATGAAACATTAAAAAGCAAGGAAGAAGAGAACGTCATGACTGACCTTTAAGATGCTCGTAATATCTCTGATATCAATAGGGAGTCTCTTGCTTTAACTACGGGTCACAGGAGTGGACATCGCTCTGTGATCCTTCGCTTCCACGTTGCGAATGGTTGCGAAGAGATTCGGCCCTCAAACTGGGTCTCACTCCTGTCATCTTGTGCACGGTGAGAAATGGATGTGATTCATTTTGGAGCTTGTAATGTCTTCAGGGGTAACCGATCCCTGGGGGGGGGGCGCAAGCACGGTATTAAAACTGTCCATCCTCTCGATAGTCATGTCTACATCCCTTCCTGCCATCCTCAAGGGAGTGAATGATGGAGGAGGTGTAAAGAGAGACTAGGGTCAGAGGAAGGATGAGAGAGGATATTGCACAGCTGTCTGCTCATCTGCCTCTGAAGTCAGAGAGGAGCCGTGGAACGGGACACTGGAGAAATAGAAAAAACGTCTGGAATGGCAATTAGCATGAAACCAAGGCTTTGGAAACAAGTAGTTATGAATATTTTAATATTATAAAAATGTATGATAATATAATATGTATATTTAATAAAAATAAAGAAATACCGTTCATATGAATGTATATGGAGTTGAATATTTTAATATATGAAATATAGGTACTAATTAGCGTATGTAGAATAATAAGGAATATGTAATATGAGTAGAATATTATGATCCTATTTATTTATAAAAGGTTGTTTTGACAAACCAGTAAACAATTACAACAAAAGCTGAATGTTTCTAATGAAATTTGGAACAATTATTTTGCCATGAAGAGCCCTGTATACTCACTAATAAATGTCATAACTGAGTATGAGAATATGAAGTTTATATGAGGATATTTGATAAGAATATTATGATAATAGGCTGATAATTATAAACTATATAATTATGAATAACTAAAGATTGATTGTGTTGACCAACCAGTTTAGTTAATACAACAAAGGGTCTGTGTCTCTAAAAGTACATTTCTAACAATGCTACACTAACTAATACATCATAAACTTATATAAATTCTAACCATATACACTCAATATTAAGGATCCATAGTGAAAAATTATAAATATGCGTAAAAAATTAATTAACTAGTTAGTTAGTTAATTTATTAAGTAATTCATGAATTAATTTAATTTTAAATGTACCAGTATATGTTAAAAAGAAAACGGAGGAGTCGTGAATCATCAACAGCCCACCCACATATTCATGAATAGTAGTGATAAAATCGGTTCTGACATATTTTGATTAGAGAACTATTATTCTGCATAATTTATTTTGTTAAATGTAGAGCATAAATAATGAAAAAGAAAGAAAGAAAGTTGAATTATTCTAAAAGAAAATTTGGAACAATATTTTGCCATAAAAACCATTTACACTTAACATTAAGGAACCATAACATAATTAAATGAAAAGTATAAACACTGGTTAAAATATATATAGAATTCAAACGAATTATCAATATTTATAACCAAATGCTGTATGATACAAATGCTGTGATTTGAGAAATTGAAGAAAAAAAAACTGATAGCAACAGAATGAAAAGAGTAAACCTAAATAATTACACTTTCCAGTGAGCACGTCTCCATTAATACCAAGTAAAGCCTAATATTTGAAGGCAGCAGTGGAGGATTTGGCTCTCAGAGCCGAAAAGCCCCCCTTTGAGGAGGACCACTTTTTTCTCTTGTAGGAAACCGTTATTAGTCGACAACATTTGCCCTCCAATGGAGAAAGAGACGCTAGCACACCTGTAGTCTCCGTCTCCATAAACACCATCAGAGATTTCAAAGACACATATTCAATAAGCAGACTGAGAAATAATCTTTCCAAACACTCAGATCTGGCAAAATGGGATAAAAGAGGATGAGGGACATCTAATCACGGGTGCGACACCGCTGGCTGTGCTGGGTTATGTAAACACAGACGATGAAACGTTCGCCTAGTATCTCAAAGCGCTCAAAGACAAACAAAACCAAATAGTGGAGGAAACTGGAATTATCTCACTAAACAGTATCAAAAAAGCTGTGAAAGCACCGCTGGCAGAGCAGATGATGTTTAAAAGTTTATTATCAGGTCTTCAGTTGGGAAGAAGGCAATCCCAGAATGCATTGCAACAAATTGAGTGGGGGGGGAATCCAAGATGACAAAGTGAGAAAAATGCTCAGATTTGTGTGTCCATTTGATTTGCAATGCAATGTCAGTGTAAACACCCACTGCTATGATTGGCTAACATCTTTGCCATATGAAATGAGCATTACATGTTTACAGTGTTTTTACTATAACAGCCTCCAGATGAACTAAACATGAAAAGTGTTGATAACAGCATTACATTTAGAACACAATGTAAATAAGAGACTCCTTGAGCAGTGTAACTGTGATTATAAATAGAACAATCAGTTTCTAAAGTTTGCAAAAAGTCTTTCTTTACCTAACAACAGCATCACTCCTTGATAGGACAATGACACATGTTAAGTGACGTCACAATTGTCCCGATGTCAAATCCTGATGTTTAGGAAGTGTAGAAAATAATATATTATATTTGAAACTGGGGAATTAGTTTTGAGTTTGGAAACGTGCTGAATGTTTTTGTTGTAAAGTAACTATGTATTATGTATCATAGCAGTTTGATTCTGTTTCATAACCCCTTTAAAACATTTAAACGGTTAGTTCACCCAAAAATGAAAATTATGTCATTAATTACTCACCCTAGTAAACCCGTAAGACCTTCGTTCATCTTCTGAACACAATTTAAGATATTTTTGATTGAAATATGAGGGCTCTCTGACCCTCCATAGACAGCAAGGTTACTACCACGTTCAAGGTCCAGAAAAGTACCAAGATGATCGACAGAGTATTCCGTGTGACATCAGTGGTTCAACTGATTCGTGGTTACGAAGCTATGAGAATACTTGTGGATGTGTGTTCATGATAGTATCATGATACGAGCGTGTGGCGGCGCTGACCTAGATAGGTGTAATGACATCATCACGCCGGTCAGGGCAGCGCCGGCGCCGCCACACGCTCGCTCATGATACTGTTTTCTCCTTTTTTTTTTTTTTTTTGTCTCGTGAAACGTGACGTCCAAAGTGACGCAGTAGAGACGAATATGCGGAATAAAGTCGTTATTTTTGTTTTCTTTGCGCAAAAAAGTATTCTCGTAGCTTCAAACTCACAGATTGTGAAGAACCAAATGAGCTTGGCACACGGAGACTACACTTTGTCGATCATTGGTCTTTTCTGAACTTGAACGTGGGTAGGTTACATTGGGCGGTCTATAGGAGGGCGAGGAGACTCAATTTCATTCAAAAATATCTTAAATTGTGTTCCGAAGATGAACGAAGGTCTTACGGGTTTGGAACAACACGGGGGTGAGTAATTAATGACAGAATTTTCATTTTTGGGTGAACTAACCCTTTAAAAACTAGACATTTTGAACATTTAGAAATAATGTTTTTATATCTTAACGGCTATGAACCTTTTCACTAGCTGGGAAAGCTACTGATTCAGTGCTTGCGTTGTGGAGATTTTGAGGTGTGTTTGCGGCAATCTTTCCATTGAGCAATACTACATACAATTCATCCATAACTCTAGCGAATGCCCCCAAAATGTCATCCCAGCACCACCCGTTTCTCCCCAGGGTCGGTTTTCTCTCTTCCTCTCTGTCTCTATCGCTCTCTGCAGTGGCTCCACTCGTTTTATCCTTCACTATCTCACCCACACTTTAGACTATAGATCTGATGTTGGTCTCATCTGTCTGTCTCTGTTCTGTTTGGTTCTTAAAACAAATTATGATCAACCTCTGACAGCTAATACCTGAGTGGCCTGAGAGAAAGAAGAGCAGGATGGCTTATTTAAGCTGATGCATGGCTTTAAGATGAATACGCTGCTTCTGAAGTTTCAGATCAAACCTGAGAATCCAATAATGAATCAATAAAGAATCCTTTCTGTCTGTCTCTTTCTTTCTCTCAATGCTTTTCTATTTAGTCCTCTTATCTGAATGATTATTGAACACTGCATCTCAAGACATTTTCAATTGAACTTGAAGAATAATGTGAATATTATTACTACTAATTACTGTGACCTTCAGTGGGGAAATATTGTTTTGTTTTACTATGTGTACATGAAGAACAAAACAAAAAGAATGACTTTCAATAATATTAACGTACATGACTGAGCTCATAGTCAACTAATCTAAAGCTAATGAATCACTCTTTGTGGTTTTTTTCTTGCAAATTATGTTAGATACACGCTTAAATAAATCATATACCTGTGTAAAAGTGATTTGTTTTTGCTTACCCACTTTTTCAATCAAAAAAGCTTTTACCAAACTCTCCAGGTAAAAGCAGGTCTGATCTGAAAAAAAAAAAACATGTTAAATGCAACAAATCATGTAATCATGTAAGTAAATTTGATGATGAACTTGTACACTGAAAAAAAATTATTCATTGAATGTACTAAGAAAAATTAAGGTAAGTGGTTGCAATCAATGTATTTTAGCTTAATTTAAATAAACACATCTAGTTGACTTTCAACTTTTTTATTTAAATGTAGCTAAAATAAATTGTTTGCAACCACTTACCTTAAAAAAATATTTTGTATAATTTTTTTCAGTGTAGATGAAAGAAAAAACATTCACCATCCAAACTCTTACCGTCCAATCAAATTAAAACAGTATTATAATTATTAGCATTATTTATATGGTATTATATGCATTTATTGATATTTTCAATTAGCTTTTATATTTGTATTTTCAGTTTCAATTTAAATTTTTTTATTTGATAGATTGTTTATTTTATTACTTTTATTACATTTTTGTTTTAGCTTTTATAGCTTCTATATAGCTTTCATTTATTTTTTTTAATACATTTTATTTTGACTTTTTAGTCATTTTAGTACTTAAACTTAATTCAGTTAGTTCAGTCAAGGCACTTTATTTTTACGTTTTTCGTCCGATATTTACCTATATATTATTTTTTATATCAATTAAATTAAAATAGTTTTTAGTTTCGTTTAGTTAACATCCGCCCCACACCGTCACCAAGAGCATGCAACTCAAACCCTCAAGTCCCTGGAAAGCAATTGGAAAACAATTGTTCAATGTTTCTGTACATTTTTGTTCAGTTTCGTATGCTAAACAATTTCGGTGCTGTGTTGGGTTGGGACTCCACTTGATGTCCAGTGTCAAAAATGAAACAAAGAAATAATGATGTATAGAGATCATGAAACAGACATCATGAAACATTCAGCTATAAATAACTTCCACCGTGTTCCATGGAAGACAGAAACCGAGGCGGTTTGAAAGACATCAGGGCAATTTTTCATTTTTGAGTGAACTATTCCATTAAAAGCAAACTTGAGATGCTGTAAATGAGCTTTTGTGGGTATACGCTTCAGAGACTCTGAGACTACAGTATCGATTACACAGCCGCACCAAGTATTTTGTGGTTTTTCCACATGGCAGTTCATTGTTACGGTGTGACACTTGCTAGAGCAGTTACCCCTGCTCAGTCTCGTTGAGCTCCGAGACACCTCTACAGCTTGTTTTTCAGCTACAACTGCTGTCCCATGTCAGTCTTCCTCACTCTCCCTCCCTCTTTCTCTCCGTCTTCTCTTTCATTAACTGCTGCTGTCAATGGGGAAGACCACTTTTGTACACCATCTAATTCCTGCGGCTGCTGCGGCACAGGGCTGGCAGGAGTTTCTCCAGCGCAGCACATAATCAGGTCTCCTCCTTAAACTCGGCAGGATTCTAACCAATTTGTCTCGCGCAGCTGGAGATCATTGTTTCGATCTGCTCGACGGGGAACGAGTCAACCTTGGTTGAAATTTTCAGTTCGTGCCGATGCCACTCTTGTGATTGGAGTCCTCGGTTTCACCAGATGGCCAATCATTGTCGAGCAAGCATGTCATGACATGTACAGAGAACTGCACTAGGGTGGTTTGCATTCGCTGTTGTGTTAAACAGCATGACGAAAGGTTGATTTGGTTTTTAATTGTAGAATTCTCAATATCCCACAGACCCTTGATCGAGGAACCTGCACTGACATCTGTAGGACATCGGTAGGAATTTCAAGATCGTGATTAGTGAAATTAGTTTTCATTTTTATAGTACAGACAATCTGTTTAACATGGAAGGGACGAATAACAAATTGATTAAGGAACAAGATCGGGAGAGAACCACAGGGTTGAAATGTTGAGAAAACACTTTTAAAGATGAACAAGAATAATTAGGGAGAATTAATGAACTGCTATTGTGTGAATAATATGTAATCGTGTAATCAATAAAAACTAAACTGTAGTCTGATTACGAGTATTTTAAAATGTAATATAATCTAATTACAAGTCCTTGATTTTTGTAATCTAGGTAATCCATATAACATGCAATCAGTTACTACCCAGCATTGGAAAAGTAGCTGTGGCAAATGGAGCTTTACCAACTTTTGTTTGGCTTTATTTAGAAGACTTCTTCAGCCATATTGCACGCTGCAGTTTCATAGTATTATAAGTGCACCGTCTTTGGCTATATGTCAAAGCACTGCCAAAAAGGCAGTTTTAACTTGGATTGCTGACACATTCTGTCTTTGGAAAAAGTTCCCTTTGATTTGTTTATATAAATTGAGTGGTTTTGTATAACTGGCATATTTTGCCAAGTCAAGCCTTCTATTTCTCCTCCTATTCATCAGATGAAAACTTTGTTGAAAGTGAAGCCAATTCAAATGTTTAGCCTGTTAAGCTAGAAACCTGTAGGGCAGGATTTTATTGTCATAGCTTGAGGTCTGTATATTAAAAATATAGTTGGCTCCGTGATGAATTGCTTTTGTTTCTCTACTGCAAGTTGCTTTGGCCTGTTAAATGCATAAATGTTAAATAAGGTTCTTTTCTGATCCCATTTCTCTCTCTCTCTCTCTCTCTCTCTCCTCTACTGATACTTCTGGTATGTACTAAATGGTCCTAAACAAATAAGTGTCCAAAAAATAAATATATAATTAATTCAATGGTTTAACGTCAACCACAAAGGATTTTTTGCTTTAAAGATGGAGCAGACTATTTTTGGTTTGCTAGCAAACTAGCAAACCAAAAAGGGGAATAACACCAATTATCGTGTTGATTTCAATAGATACGTATACTTTAAAAATGGAATTGCTGAATTAGCAGTAAAATGAATGTTTTTCTGAAGAGTGTGATTTAAAAAATGTTTATAAAATAAAAATTCACGTGAAAAAAAAAAAAAAAGATTTGTATGTACAGGAAATGTAATGCCATGTCTGGTGATATTTGTAAGATTTTAATACGAAGGAGATGATGGTGGCTGAAAATGAAGGAAAGTAATAAGATGGCCAGATCAAGCGGATCAGAATCAAACGTCTTCAACACGTGACATGATGAAGCAACATGGCATCTCTCGTTCCAGATTTGCAGAAGCAGCTCTTAAATCCCCACTTGAATGAATCTGGCAAAAGAAAGATTACGAGAGGGGAGTAAAGCAATCAATGTGAAGGAAAAAAACTTTAAGGGAACTTAAGTGAACATTGCGTTAAGCTCCTTACACTGCTTTGGTTAACAGCTTAAAAGCTTTTGGGTTGGAAGTAGTTCTGAAACTGAGCATGAAGAATACACAATAAAAGATATCTGATTCTTGGGCATTTTTTTTAAACAGAGTGCTTAATGGACAAAAAAAAACAATATGTAAATTGCATTAAATAAAGCAGATGTTACAAGAATTGTAATTATAAAAGATTTAAATCCAAACATCTGGGTTCTAAACTTAATTTGGTTTTGCGCCAGTATGAGCTGAATCTTAAATTATGACTAAATTATTCCTGAGGAAATTATTCACATTCTTCATGCTTATGGCCCGCTACATACAATATGTGCTGTTTTTGCAGTGTGTTATTCACTGGGGAGTTCACTAACAATTAATTGCATGCACTGTTTGCATTGTTTTACATTCTGCTCACAAAAGGAACAATGCAAATCGGTTAAAGAAATAGTTCACCTAAAAATTTATATTTGCTATAAATTTAAGATGAAGACCATCTAAGATGAAGATGAGTTTTTTTTTCATCTGGAAAGACTTGTAGGAATGTAGCATTACATCACTTGCTCACCAATGGATGCTCTGCAGTGAATGGGTGCCGTCAGAATGAGAGTCCAAACAGCTGATAAAAACATCACAATAATCCACAATTAACGTCTCATGAAGTGAAAAGCTGCATGTTTGTAAGAAACAAATCCACCATTAAGACATTTTTAACTTCAAACCGTTGCTTCCGTTGGTAAAATATGAGTCCTCTGTCCATAAAATTGCTTTCTCCAGTGAAAAAGTCATCTCATCTGAATCAAGAAAGAAATATGCACAGATCAAGCACCATTTACAAATGAAAGCAGTTGAAAACAAATATGTCTGTGGATTTTGATGTGAGACGACATCAGGAGATGGCCTTTTTCTACTGGAGGAAGTGTTATTATGGATTATGAACTCTTATTTTTGCCAGATGCAAAAGTTTAAAGTTAAAACTTAACGATGGATTTGTTTCTTACAAAGACAGAGCTTTTGGCTTCTCAAGATGTTGATTGACGGACTGGAGTGGTGTGGATTACTTGTGGATTATTGTGATGCATTTATCAGCTGTTTGGACTCTCATTCTGACGGCACCCATTCACTGCAGAAGATTCATTGGTGAGCACGTGATGTAATTGTCTCCTGTTCCAATGGAGAATAATATTCAGTGGTAATAGTGTGACGTTAATTGTGGCTGAGTTAGGTGCGATCTATAATGAGTCTAATTTGCATAGGAAGGAAGCATGTCTGCGCTGAAATGACAATTAACTAATTTTGCTATTTCAATGCATTTAGCGCCTGGTTTAACTAAAAATACTAAAAACAAAATTGGCACCACTGTTTAGTGAATCTACTCCGTGTAATGCATTCAGCGATAAAGAAGTCAGTGCTAAAGTATGCTTATATATGTTGTTTTGAACAACAGCAAGAGGGGGTGCATGTACTCGTTTTAATTCAGACACAATTACTGTCTGAATTAGTTCTGCTACATGTATCATAATCAACCAACTGTCAGTGTAATTGTGCTGATGCACTTGGTTTTGATATCATTAATTTGCCATCTGTCGAACAGAGAACAAGAACAGAGATATATGAAGATGCTACACAAAATATACTCACCATTATTCAGAGGAATGACTTTCGATGAGTAATCAATAGTCAGAGAATGAGCTAGGCTATCAATTGCATGCCGATCGTTGGATGGGAATTACATGGCTTGGCTATAAAAACTGATTTCCATCTGATGCTCCTACATTGGGAAGAAAAAAACAAAAAACAAAACGAGATGCAGTTCTGCAGTGCCTTTTCAAATCTAAAACTTTTTATAAAATAAACATGCTTGTGTTGGCATTTAAAGTAGCATTTATATAAAAGGGTATAAGCGGACTTTTAGAAAGTTTTCCATTTTTTCTTCATGGAAGAAAGTCAGTCAAACGGGTTTGCTATTGTGCGCATTACAAATAAAATGCAATATTATTATGATTTTTTTAGATCAAAATGAAGAATAGTAAATGTCAGAATTAAAATGATTCCTTTAAGATATGAAGTGAAATCTTTGCATTAATGGTTTATAAACTGTCTAACAGAAAATCAGACCAACACATAAATTCAATAAAAGATTCAAATAAAAAAAGCGGTGAGCTGACACAATCTGAGCTACCCACAATTAAGAAACAACATCAAAGCTAAAATGTTGACATTTAGCTCCCTATTGGACCCCTGAACTAGTAGAAAACATTTAGCACAGGCACTCTTGTCTATGACAAATCCCCATCTCTTTAATGAGATGCATTAGCAGCATATTGGGCTTATCAGTGTGACCTAGAAAGATGAAATGGAGGAGTTAGAGAGTTTGCTCTCCCATAATCCCTTGAGAGGAAAACATCCGTCTCTCTGTGGCCTTCATCCCCTGGGATGAAATTACTGGGGGAAATTTCGCGAATCCCATATCGCAATTAAACAATTCTGCGTTTTCAAGGCTCTGGATTCTTTAAGACACGAGCGGAATATATAGAAGTAAAACAAATTACACAAAAGTACATAAGAAAGGCTGATGGACCAATTTCACACTTTAAAGAGTGCGCCAAATGATAATGGGGCACTGGTAAAACATTTATAATATAATGAAATATTAGCAATTTATACGGTGCCTGCATGAAAATATATTTATTCAGAATACATGGCAACTACTGAATGGCCGTCAATGAAGAAAGATGATTTTTTATTTATTTATTTTTACCAGCAGGGGCCAACAAGGCCATGATAACCAGTCAAGCCATCATCTATCTCACTTGGAGTAGTCATAAAATGAATTAAAAATATTTTTAATGCATCTAATTAATCCATATCATGATACATATATAGAGATATTATAATAATTGAATAATTTGAATGCATTTATTCAAATGAATAATGATAATAAAAATGTCAATGTCATGTATCTATGTATAAATATCAATTTTAGCATGTATAAAATGATCTATATAAATATAGACATATAAATGATGTTATTTTATTAAAATGAATGATTACAATAATTAAAATGTTAAAACTAATACATTAAAATACACATATCAATCTATGTATAAATAACCAATATAATGCACATAAATGTATACTTAGTTTTATTTATACAGAAATTTTAATTCAACAAACTAAACTTTCATGGTAAGCCATGCTCCATGCATTCTCAAATCCATCAACACTGTACAGAGCACATTTTAAGTGAACTCTGAGGCACATAAAAGTTTTCAAAATGAATAATGATAGCAATTTAAAATTACAGTCAGCTGCTACATATTTGCAGTGACCCTTTTAACAGAACATATTATACAAGTAAACGTAACCTAATTAAACAAAGTGAATGAGGGTGTATATTCATCCTTTCCTGCCTACAGCTCTCGCTCATTTATTTACATACGGACGAGCTCGGCTCTGTCCACCTCCAGATAACCAGAGACAAGTGAGGGAGATGCAGCACATCAATTCTCCAAATGAAACCCATGCAACTCCTTGAAACGGAGGACTCGCCTGGTTTAGCAAGAAGTAAGTTTTGTCAGCCATCATTCTGGCCATCTATCTGCCACCTACATTTTTGTAGCAGTTTCTCCCTGAGGTTCAATTATAATGTTGGTCATGCACCAAAAACAGTCATAATTTAGCCATAATCTCCATTAATATGATTGCTTTGCTACTGTATTAAGACATATAAGTATGTAAGGTAAAACCATCCAATTTACCAAAATGCAAAACATTACTATGTATTTACTAAAGCTATTTAGTTTAGGATTACAATGATCCATTTATGTAACAATGCCTATTATTTTTGTAATACCTCAAGAAAATGTCACAAATGTCTCATTAAGCACAAAAACGGCTTACTGGCCCTTAACGAATCTGTCACTTAATGAAGATATATTAAATGGGAAATATATGTTAATGATGAATGATTGGTCTAGCAGTATAATGTAGTAGAATCAGATGGGCGATTCTGTGATCCCATTGCCATTTAAACTCTGCCCTAAAATGTGATTACAATCTAAATTGCATTGTATATTGGTGGTGACAGTCCAATAAAGCGTCTCGGAGCATGTTGGCCTATAGGGACTATTTTCACTCATGCTGTCTGATGCTTTACACTGCGTATAAACGTTTTTGAACATCATAATATACTCCGGAGGAGATATAAGGCATGTTATTTCAAATTAGGCCTTCAGTGTTATAAGACAGCTTTTCTGACTGGGATATCCCCTATAGTCACCTCACTTATTCAGGGAATTTTCTGACTTGCATTTATATCAATATTAAAACAGACACTGCTTTTAAAGCCAGTTTTCCTGCAGCTCTCTATTAATAAGTTAAATCCAAAAAAGTCTACCAAACCTAACATGCTGCTCTCAGCTCTGTGACATTCACTGTCAAAGCATTGTTAGCCCGAGGCATCACACCCATCACTGACCTCATGTTGCACCAAAAATGGGAAGAGCTGGTTGAAAACAGCAGCTCTGAAAATCTGATTGGCTGCTTTTACATCACGTCTGAGAACTTCATCAGTGCACCTTGAAACAAAGTCATTTGAGTGTCATCAAATGGGATCCAAAGTTTAGTTTAAAGTACTGTAAAGTTAATGACACTGGGGGGAAAAAAATTATGGGAGGAGAAAATTCTACGTGTGATTTACAGACAATGCGCACATTAAAGAACCAACCCATGTTCATTCGAAACACGTGCCTCTAAATACATTTCTGCAGCACCATTATTACGTACCTTGTTTCAGTTTCAAAGTGAAACGTCCAGTGAGTGGTGCTAAAACGCGAGTTCAATACGTGACCCTGGCATGTATTTGTTACGTTGATATAGGCACGTATTGCTGTGTTTGTATTATGTTGCTTCAGGTACGTATTGCGCTGGTCCATAATTCAAATATCTGATGTGTCGCTAAAAGTCGTGTGGAAATATCCCCTACACCAAACCCAACCCTAAACCTACCTGATAGTGTTAACAAATGCAAAAGTGATATAAAAACGTATTTGTTGATGCAGCCATGCTATTTTAACTTCCTTATGTGGATTTAAGCTGTTTTTCGAACCTTAGTTTCACGGTGTTCGTACCAGAGCTCTTCATCTCTCAAGTGCAACACTGTATCGCGTGAGCTACCGAGCAAACCAACTGAACTAAAAAACTCATGCATATGAAGCTGGATATGTGACGACACGTTCAAAAGTATCAGTTTTCAAATCTCGCAGCATGTTAACATGTTTTGAATTCATAGCATAATAATTGCCTCAAGATAAGTTGCGAAATAGGCTTTTAATTATCGAACTGTGACCTGCAATTTATATTTTGTGTGAAAAGGAATAAAAGTTTGTGCTGATTTTTAAACATGACCTCTAGTGTTTCATTCAACTGAACCTGCAGCGTTCTGTGTATAGGTAGTTTTTGAGTTTTGCAGAAATTTAGGTAGAGGCACAAATTTCCAATGAGCCTATATGTTGCAATGAACACAGATGCAGCCAGATCATTCCATAATGATCAGCGCAATCTACCAAGAGCAGCGCAAATTATCGCCTGCTTTAGGAAATGTTTTTTGGGCCTTAAATAATGGCGCAAATACCAGTAATTTGACGAGCGCAAACGTTAGCAAATCGCTTTGCGTGATTCATTTTAATACTCTCCTCCCATAAATTTTGCGTCTGAAAGGAAAACTCTTACAAATCCATATTCAATAAGGTCAGGTGCAAAAATAACTGTGTCCACGCCTATTCAGCGCTAATACTTCACTGCGCATCTTTAGTAATTCTGACAGTACTATTTTAACGCCAAAAGACAGTTTGCGCTGGGCTGACTACACAATTGTGGACTAGAGTTGGACAATATGTACATTTTTAACATATTATATTATCTATGTTAATGTCTGGATATGTAAACTGACTGATCAAACAGTCTTGTCTGGAATTTGTGCATGATAATAATGTAAACATGGCCTAGGAAATAAAAAATCCCATTACCAAACTTTTTCCAATCTGGACGCCCTAAATGTTAGAAACTATCAGACAGTTTCAGCCAGTATCTTTCAACTATAGATCAGCTATTTCTCCTCCTTACCTACTTCTCCACTATCAAGCAGTCATCAAAAACAGTCATTCTAATGCTGTCCTTGCAAATACTAATCAGCCATCACTTCATACATACAGTACTTTAAGTGTAGATGGTTTAAATCTAAACCAAACTTAACCAGTGGGAGAGTGAGATTAAACTCTTGAGCAAATCTTTAAAAATTGTTAAGGACAAGAAAGCCCTTAAGCTGATTTCACATTCTCATAAGTATAAGATATAATTTAAGATGGCCCTTTTCTTTTTTGTTATTTATTGGTTTGTTTTTGTTTGTTTGATTAATTAATTGATTGATTGATTGATTGATTGATTGTTTGTTTGATGTCCGTCTATGTATTTAACTATTGGTTAAGTTCAACCAGAGGCACAGGATTTGTCATCTTTTGATTGAATTATATGCTTTGTTTTATTTTAATTTTATGAATCATTACATCATATACATATCAATAATATATATCTTATATATATTATATATATATATATATACATATCAGTTGTGAGTATATTTTACAATATCAGTTACGTATCAGATGACTTTTTTTCAGTAACTAGTACAGTACCGCATTACTGTTTTAATTTACAAGAGAAATCTGAAGGTTACTTTTTCAATAAGTAACGCCAGTGACTTTTATTTCAATGTTAGGTGATTGACTGCTCTCCTGGCTCCCCATGCCGTTAGAGAACTCAGAGACTGTTACTGTATTTCGAATAAATAGAATATGCTAAATAATTCCTCTCACTCAGCCACAAACAAAAACAATATTCATATATTCCTCAAAAATGGAATAAATAATGCAACCAGAAATGACGCAAACGCGTAATATTTTAATGTTAAAACAACACAAATTGTATTTAATCTACTCTATTAACCATTCCTTGGCTTCGCCATCGTCATGATCCATTTCAAGCACATCAAATAACAAAATTGCTCTAACAAACATTTGTTGTTTTGTTTATTTGCTTGCAGTGTGGTTGAAAATGCTTTCTTCGGCCTCTACTGTACGTACTTAAATTTAAACTTTCCTTCCAGCCTTAGGTTTTATATTTTCTACAAAAAGTAAATAAAAAATTATTTAAAATCAAACAAGCACCCTGATCCATAATTGAAAAGTAATGCAAAATTAAACTCAGATTACTTTCCATTAAAAGTAACTAAGTAACGTAATTCGTTAATTTTTTTATGGAGTAATGCAATATTGCAATGAATTACTTTTAAAAGTAACTTCCCCCAACACTGGGTGTATATAGATATAAGTATATATATATATGATATTATATACACACGACACACATAATATATATATGTGATGCATAATATTATATACGTATATTAGATAATAATGTTTCATATTTCATTAACTAGTAATATTGTGCACATACAGTATGTGACTTTTGTCAAAATCATTTTCTTCTAAAGCTAAAAGTGGCTGAAGCCAGTATGCAACATAATATATATAGGAACATGATATCCTGTGGCATAATGCCATTTTTCCAACAATATAAATTCCTGGTTTGAGAGCAGCAGGCTTCACAAGCAATCCTGAGCAATTTTTTTTCCCACACCAGAAGCACCATTTCTGCGGTGGAAATGACTTCAGATTGGGCACCTGCACCCTGATGGTGGAAAGGGGGCTTTAGATAAAGATTGCGTCCCTCCTTCAATTGATTTTTATTTATTTTTTGTCAAAATTGTAAGTTCAAATACCAGTAAAGTACCAGCACACCTCTCTTCAACAAGCGCCATGATTTGAGGTTTCATTCATGTCCATAGAAGAAATGGTGAAAGACAAGCTACAAGTTTAATACTCAGGGTTAGTGATTTGAATAAATCCATAATCCTAAATCTGAGCAGTGCTAACAGTGATGCTTGACTTGGTAAGCGCTACTAATTATTACACAAATCTCCAGATATTACAGAAACAGTCTTTCACTTTAGCTGTGATCTAGTTTATGGTGTCAGGACGTCTCTGGAGTGTAAGCTATTCACAGAAGACAGATTTGCACTTTTTTTCCCATATTCGATGCAGCATGTAATTACTACCCTCTAAAAGTGTGAGAGCACAAATGCTATACTGCAGGAAAACTGGCATGTCTCTTGCACACATTTAGTCTCATGAGAATGAATTTAAGATGAAAAACCATCTCAGTTTGTAATGATGTGAGAATGGAGTGATAGTTCTCTCTCCAGAGAAGAACACTTGAAAAAAGCTTCCTGACCAACACCTCTCTCATCCTCGATTTATTTTTACTCTGTATGCAAAGACAACAACAAGAGCAACAACCACTGTCTAATGATGCAACGTGTTCTCATTAGCATATGGAGGAACGTGTACATAAAGTGTGGTCCTAACACATTGTTCTGTGTATAAAAAAAAGTAAAAAATAATAATAATAAAACATCATCCTATTTACACTTTCTAAAGCATACACAATTGTATGCATGTACTTCAAACTTATACACTGTTAAATGTTATTACATGTAAATATTTTATTTTAATATTAATATTTAAAATCAATTAATATATTTTTGAACAATGTTAAACCTATTTTGCAGTTGACACACTGACTGACTTCATATTAAGCTTGATATTTTGTTCTGTCTGTGTGATTCCTTAAGACTAGACATAATAGTCAGAACTGTTAAACACATGTAAATCAATAAATGAGAGAAACACGTTGGTAATAATAATGACTGTAACAGCGAACATGTTTCTCACTTGTATATTTTATACTTGTTGAGCTTTGATTAATAAAAAGGGGTGCATGACTTTACCTTTATTAGTCCAATCAGAGTTTTATTTTTAATAGATTAGCAATTTTCAAGCATCGTTCTCAAAAAAAAAACATTATCTTCATTTACTGATAAACATCTGTCTGTTTCTGAGTTTTAACCACAGTCACTTGCTTCTGGAAGAATTCTCCTGTAATTCTAGTTTTGACCAGATGTTCAACAACAAGAGGATTCATAAACATTTGTGTGACCCAAAAAGAAAGAAAACTAAAGTTTTGTAAAGAAGCTATTTTGGAAGTGCTTTCCAAACAAAAGAAAAAAATGTATGTGTACAACTAGTGTTGACTGCAATGGTTGAAACGGTTTCAGAAATTCCAGTATTGAATTCCAGTGTTGAAATGTATTTTTGATAACACTATAGTTTTGACTCATTAGACTTCGGTTTTGCATTTCGACTGAGAATTCGCATTGGCAATCCAAAACCTGTACACCATATTCAATGCAACTGAGCCGTTTAAATCAAGCTTTTTCATATAAATAATGACACTAAATTAACATTTCAAATGGGCAGCTCTGATAACAACATTGCACGTTCAGTAGTAATGTGTTAACTCTTTCACAGTAATATCTGACATGTTATACCTACTGCGGTTTAAACCATTACATTTAATTTCCACTATAACGACATGCGATTCATCCACCTCTCTCCCATCTAACCCTGCTGTTAAGGCACCTAATGCATGATGTATGAGAGCAAAGAGCGCCGGCATATGCATAACCACAGCGGGAGAGACTAGCTAAAGGCGAGGTTATCTCGAGTCAAGTGAAATATGAAGCTTCACCTCTTTCAACAATATTAAGGTTATGATAATGTCTAGATCTATGTTGGTTCCCAAGCACGACGGATGCCAAAGGAAGCGGCCTGAAGTTAAAGCAAGGAGAATAAACATGAGCCCAAAGGAAAGCAGATTCTTGTGTTTTGATTTGTTCTGAGCCCATTTTCATTGGCTGCCAAACCGATGCTGTATGTTTTGACTGTGTGATTGAAAATGAGCTATAATCATCATGCTAATGGTGTTAAGCACAAAGAGGAAACGAATAATGTCTTTCCTCACACTCTCCCCAGGCTTTCAATTGGATGATGACCAATTCAAGTCGAAATGCGAAATACCCCATTCATTCATAATGTTCATTTTCAGTCTGCCAGAGCAAAGCATGAAGCAGAGGCATTTGTCTTTGTTTATGTGCGCATTGGGGGTAATATATGGCATGTTCACATGTGTTGCCATGTCTCTATGCATCATATATTTGGAGCTGTGCGCCAATATGATTTCTTGAAGAGGACAATAAGGCTAAATAAGAGATAATGTGCCATCAGCAGGTCATTATCGCAAAATAAACCCGACAGGGCGATCGAGACCCCGCCGTGAAGCAAACTATCCCACTGAAAAGGTTTATTTTGTCATAATGACCATCTGACTGCACATAATCCCACTTATTACACAGCTACTTAGCAAAAAAATAAATAAATGGACATTAAATATTGATTTGAGTTGAAATTACTCTATTATGTGAGAATAAAGAGACTTTGAAGTGAGAGCAGAGAGAATAAAGGAACACAGCTATGTGGGAAACCAGTTGGCTGAGACAGTGATATAATTGTATTAAATTATGTTGCTTTCAGCTGACCTATCGAATCAATATCCAAAGAGCCATATAAAAACGAAAATATAATTTATACAAATATATTTTTTTCTTCACTGTCAAAGTAATATATTGATCTGACTGCATATTATGCCTTTGTAACTATGTTTACTTAATGTTATTTTTTGTATGCGATGGCAATTTTGACCATCGATCAAGAGAATTCCAAAGAACTATAGGATAAATAACCAAAAATAATCAACAACAACAACAAAAGTGTTCACATTAAAAAAAAACTGTATATGAGTGTTGAAACTGTCAATGAAATTTAGTTAGTATAAATAAATTTTTACAGTTTATGACAGTAGGAACCATATTCATAAAAATCACAACAGTTATTTATTTTCACTGTTTTTGGGTGGTTTGTGTCATCCTCCAGGTGTGAATTATACAACAATAAAATATTTTACTGCAGAATGCCACAGCTGACCAATCAGAATCAAGTAATAATATCTTATAAAAATACAACTTATACCACAAAAAAATTTATTTGCCTGAGCAGCTTTGATTTGACCCTGCCTACTGTCACATAACCTGAATGACTGCTTTATTTGTTTTTTTATTATATATATCATTTTTAAATGCGAAGCCAAAGTGACCCGAAGTTCCAGAATGCATAATAAGTATATAACCTCACTAGCTCAAATAAATCATTCCTTTCACTGATTTTTTTTTGTTAGATGTTCCTGGCCAGTGTCATGAATTTATCTAAAAATATAATTACAGTCTAATGCCAATCAGAGATATTTCCAAGATCCATATAATACACCAAAAATGTATATTCAAAAATATAAAAATATTCACTGATTGATATTCAGGAACATTATACCTTATGCATACTGTTTTCTTAAAGAAATTATATTGGCACATATAAAAATACACAGCGACAACAGAGCTAGCAGGAAGTGATGTCATCTGCTGTATTTCTCACCTGATAAATAATATCCACGAACATCGCTACAGGACGCTTGCTATGTGATACGGGAGGCCGGTTGGGGTGCGCAGATTAAGTATCCATTCAGGCAGCTGCGGTTGATGAGGGAGGAGGGAAGTGAAAAGGTGAATTACAGCCTGCAGCAGTACATAAGCGTAATGAAAGACTAAAGACTACAGCACAGGTTAAATAGATGGTTTAGAATAAGATGACAAGCTGCTCATCTTTGATTATAATCATAATACAGGATTAACGCTTCAAGATGAGATTCCCTCAAGAGCTTCAACCTAATGAGATCTGTTAATTGAAATCATATTGAAACTTCAATGTTGTATGCAGGACAGCACAAAACTAGTTATTTTTCTCTTCTAAAAATAACTAGTTATAAAATAAAAACAGTTTTGATCACCTGAAAGAGCTCAAAAAGTGTGAGACATTACAGGAGTGATTGGGGCTAGATGCCACACTTTGTATTTAAGTGAATTTAATATAATATTTCAAAGAGTGTAGAACAGATACATACCTTATTCCGGTACGATTGCTCTGGTAACCAGCAGCCTAGTTGTGGTGTTTTAAGTGTACTGGAAAACGGTGACAGCTCCAGTCAGGGACAGGACACCAAAAGCCAGAAAACAGGTACGTCTGGTCATCCCTACCAAAACTACATACACATGAAAAAACCATGTAAATCAAGGTTTCTGTAGGTCTTTAAAAAGTCTTTATTTGCCCTTCCACAAATTAAGGCCCTAAAAGGTCTTAAATTAGTGCAGAAAGAAAAACAAGACTTGATTTCTTCATTTTGCATCTCAAGTAAATGTGTCATGATTTAAGGATGTTTAAACATTGATTTTTCTAAATGTTTAAACATTCTTAAATCGTGACACATTTACTTGAGATGCAAAATGAAGAAATCGAGTCTTGTTTTTTTGAGAAACTGAACACAATTAAGTGAGTTTATGCTTAAAACTAGAACATACATGTCAATGGGGTATGAGCCCACTTGCAGATATTTGGCCTTTTTACTGTAAATTCACTTCTTCACTTCAGAAAACACGACTTCTTAACATATCATTTTACATCTGGAATTTTTTTTAGACATTTGTACTGGAAAACATATTAAAATACAGAGGAAGAGCATCACTTTTGTGCAGTGTGACCGGAAATGTTTTTTCTTTTTTCTTAATTACTTAACGCTACAGTCCGTAAGTTTTTTGCCTCTTTGTCCGCCATCTCTTTTTGAAAACCTGGAATTGCAGCTGTGTGTGGAATTATCTAGTTTGCGTGGGTTGTGAGTCGGCGCGGCTTCAGCGTGGATGAATCTAATGTTTTGAGAAGTATGTGTGGCAGTCAGTCACTGCCGGTGTGGATATTTACTGTACTTTGCGATCACAGATTCTAGCCTATGTCTTTGAATATGACCCAAATAAGAATTTTCACCGTATATTGCCCTCTGAGCAAGTAAGTAACAAGTCTGCCACGTTTGTTCTGACCAACTGAGGAAAAAAGCATTACCATAAATCTCGCTACCAGTGGTGATTAAATCTAAAGATCGGTTAGCTCATATCCCATCAAACCGTTCAAATTATTATTATACTTCAGTCATGAAACTCTAGATGGCGCATTCTGACGGGGTGTTAACGTAACTGATGATATTCAGAGAGTTAAATGACTTGGCACAAGCTGATTGGTTCATGCTGCATATGCAGCCAATGAGCTTACTGCTTTACATTTAAATGGCTGTTTAGCATTCACTAGAGCATTTAGCAGCGCGCTTTCAGATTTCCGCTGAAACCCTCCACCTTCCCCAGCTCCACCTGTATAGATCTGCTACGGGTTATTTTATGCGCTATTTGTGCAGCAGCAGTATGTCTAAAAAACTCACGGCACTGTATCGCCTTGCTGTACTTTGCTTGCGCGCAGCAATATCTCAACTACAGGCAATAACCCAAGCAGCAGCATTCAGCGCAGCATAGCAGATCTGTTCCGCCAAGACCAAATACATTAACATTGTCATATCCATCACCATGCTAAAATGTTCCGAGAGTTGTCATGATTGAATTATTGTTATACTTTATTCTCAGATTATTAACGTTAACGACATCAGCATTACGTGACTATGATTATAGTGTGTGTGTAGATTTCAATTTCTGCACAGTCTAATCTGTAATTGTCATACTCTTCGAATTTCATATTAAGAAATTATTTTAACCCAAAAAGTAACTCATGCTCCCTTTGAACTGGTTTTCTTTCAAATACAAATCTTTGTAATCCCAGGCTTTCTGTAATCAGATGCACATTTAAAACTGGAATAATTTAATTTCAGTCACATATTTGTTTCATAAACACATAATCCTTTATGTATTACAATCCGCCATCAAAATGATACATTTAATTATTCTGGCTGCTGTGAGAAAAGTCTATAAACGATCGGCCACCTGGAGGTTCCTCACATGCGATAGCCTAGTAGCCGGGACAACTTCTCTATGTTTACAGACGTGATGTAATGACGCAGCGCCATGCTCGAATTACCCGCGAAAAGCTACCCGTACCACTCAAATTAGAAAACATTATTACACACTCTAAAAAATGTTAGGTTAAATACAACCCAGTGCTGTTAAATAGGGACCACCATCCCTTGGGTTGTTTGACCCTCGGTTGGTTACATTGTTTAACCCCCCTTCTGTGTAGTAACCAACCGGCTGGGTCAAAACAACCCAATTGCTGTGTTTGTCCCTATTTTACCCAGCACTGAGTTGAATTTAACCCAACATTTTTTAGAGTGTAAGCTGACCGTTGTGAATTGGGCTAAGGTAAGGCGATAGTTTTGAACACTGGCTGGTTATGTACTTGCACAAATATTGATTTCTGATCATTTTTAACCAAAAAAAGTTACGGACTGCAGCTTTAAAAAGTAATGGAGATTGGTTCCAAATTGTATTTTCAGACTTTTAATACAACACATTGTGTTCTCATTACACGTTTACATTGAGAACATATTGATGAGTTGTGTTCCCTTCAATTTACTCTCTTAATTTTTCTTAAATTTACCTTTATAAAACTTGCAGAAACCCTAGTAAACGCAACAAAAACTAATTCCAAACATGCATAAAACCACCTTTTACAAACCAATTGCAAATGTTTTATAGAAAGTGTATTAAATGCAAATAACGAATATCTACTACCATTAAACATGAAGTGCATGTATAACATGTTATTTTAAGGTCTATGGAAATTTCAAAAAGTTTCAAAACAGCTGACTCAACGGAGACTCATTTGCTCAAATTACATGACTCACTGGTTCAAAACAAATGATTCACCAAGGTTTGAAGCTTCACAATGCAGTGTTTCAAAAGTGCCCATCACTACACAACACACATGTCAAAAGGGGCTCTTTTATCCAATCATGATTTTACGTGACAGACAACTAGTCATCCTGTACAGTTCAGTTCAAAGAGCAGGGGTTTGCCTTGAATAAGGTTGTGAGTCCTAAACTCTACAGGTGTAAATTTGGTTGCAGGATGCGGTCCTCACTCCCATAAAAAACCAAACTGTGTGTGAATATAACTGTATTAAGCAAAATATTCTGTCACTGTTTGAACCTGGCCTAGTATGGACACATCAAGTGAAGGTTTGGAGCTAAACCAAGCGAAACGGTGAGAGAGAAAAAGAAAAGAGTCGTAAATATCGAAACAGATTTCTAAAGCTTTTGAGCTCTTTGCTTTGACATCGATTTGCTGGCATGTTTACTTGTTTTGCCTTTCTCAATTAGCGCTAAACCTCAGCGCTCTTGTTTTTCTCAACACTTTGTGTTTTCGCTGTCCCAGCGTTTCCACAGCACACGCTCTGAATACAAAAGGCCCAAACGCAGACACCAGGAGCCTCTGTTCCTGTGCTTACCTTGCTCCAACAGACTGATGGGAAGGTCAAGGAGGACATGGGCAGGGACTGTTTGTGGAGTCCCGGCGAGAATTGAATCAGATCACCAGCACATCGGCAGCACAGCACAAATTAAGCTCCCCTGTTGTGCTGCTGAAGTGTTTGTGAGTGAACTGATAAATGCCTTTCAAAGCAACTGAATTTTCCTCCAAACACACACACACACACTGCTGAATTATGTATAGTGTCTCCTTTGTTGCAGTGCGTTTTGTTTCTGCTTTACATGAAATCTGATTTAGGAACAGACGAAATGTCAACTTTAGCCAAGTCTGCAAGTGGGGGGATTGTTCTTTTTTTGTGCACAACAAAGACGTCTTCTGCGGGAAGATCAGATGGAAACGAAATGCATGCAAATGCATCAGCGTAGTATTTGCATCTCATTTACTCAGTTGTGTATCAGTCAAGCATGTGCTTGTGTGGTTTTAAAGAAAAATCACTATCAACCTCTTTCACTCAATAAAGAACACAATGAGCTGTATTAAATAAAATGGATAGCTCATCCCAAAAAAATTGAAAATCTGTCATCATTTACACACACTCATGTTGTTCCAAAACTGTATGACTTTCGTTTTACAGAACACAAAAGAAGAAATTCTAAAGAATGCTGATAACTGAACAATTCTGGTTATCATTGAATTCCATTTTATAATAATAAAAAAAAATGACATGGAACAACATGAGCGTGAGTAAATTATGACAGATTTTTTTTTTTTTGGTGAACTATCCCTATAAGGAAAACATTTTCATTAAGTTAAAATAAAGACATTATTTGAATGGATGTGTTGTAGTCTTGCATGAAAAACATTTCCATGCCATAAAATTAAGACTTTCACAAAAAGGACATACATTGACAATAATTTAAATTTCAACATGAAAATTACAGAATGGGATTCAAACTTATGTCGGCATGCATATACATACATTATTATCCATACATATGTATTTATTCATTTGTTTATATTTTAGCTATTGATAGCAGGCTTTATTTTCATGTTTTAAAAGCAAAAGATACAGAGATACTTTAATTTAGTAAAGTAATATATTAAATTAACAGCACGAATGGAAAATGTTCACAGTTACATGGAAAACCTGGAGGTAACCAGAAATTTCATTGATGTCATTTACCGGACTAGGGGAAAAAAATACAATAATTGTAAGTGAATATACATATATCTAGTTATGCTCAATTAGAATATTGAACTGGTTCAGTAATCCAGCAATTTGGATAAATCATGAAAATCATTAAGGAAATCCATGGGTAGCATTTACCATTTTTTCATAGGCCTACAGTGTGATGGCCTACATAATGCCTGAAGCGTTGTCACTGATCCTCCTGAGAGGAGACTGACATGTTATGGTGACTACTGTAAATCAAGAACTTATGAAGAACAATCTCCATGTCAGCTGTGGATATGATGCAATAACCAGAAAGCTCCTCGTCCTTTGTGTATATACGGCACGGCTGTTTTCAAAAGAATGCTTTAGTACAATGTTGAGGAAGCTATGCAGGTAAACAAAGCAATCGTGCTCATTTTGTTTTTGAATAAAATATGAAGAATCCTGAAACACAGACAGCTTTGTTCAGCTTTATCATCAGCGTGCTGCTGAACGGGGTCAAAGCAAACCCAGATCGAGAGCCTATAGATAGAACAGAACTGACGTGAAGATGGAAAAAAAGATCCTTAAATTGTTTTAAAATGCTGTAATCAATTATTAACACACTTATCTCCTTGAAATGATCATTTGCTGAAGAAAGCAGTACCCTTTGTGAGTCCGAACAGGAGGATTTTGGCGCTACCCGAAAACACTGTTAGCAGAAAATATGATGGTCTGTCTGATATTTCCAAAGGTTATAACAAGTCTTGCTCAGCGGTTGTCCTCGTGGCTGTATCAATAAAAGGTTGTGCTTGTCAGTGTTAACAAATCCACTGACAAATAACAGGGCAGCGTACCATTTGATTTCCAACTATCCATGCAGTAAAGATAAAGCTCTGGTCAGAACACGTTTCTGGTCTTTGGGTTAAATTGCTGTGGCGGTGTGTCCGTTAAAGGACAGCTCTCCTCAACTGTCCACCTGGACAGTGTCTTTATTCTTTTCAGGAATACATAAGCATTTGAGAACTTTTCTTCTCTTATGTTATTTTGCTTCAGGCTTTTACGTGACTTAAACAGAGAGTGAGAGGAAATGATTTAAAAGTGAGAGAGACAATTAAATATATTGCATGCCAGACTCAAAGCGGACCACTAGATCACAGCTCTATTGAAATGAGTTCAATCATTTTGTATTCAATGGGCAAAAAAAGCATAGTTCCCTCCAAACCTCAACCTTAAGTATACTTCAGTGCATAACTCGACACACTCTGGACAGGCAAATTGCTTTCGTAAAATGTATATAAATTTGAACTTTCAAATTGTATCTGGTTTTCTACCAATCATGTCTTTTTCTTTTTAGTTTAACAAAACATGAAGGCGTGAGCAGCTCTGTTCAGTTGAGATTATTTCTTTCCTCTTCTCCGCTAAATTACTATATTGAATTGGTTATTGGATTTATGATCTATATTGTTAGATTTTTTTTTATTACTTGGGTTTATGCAAGTAACTCCCCAGCAACCACCCGGAACACCCCAGAACACCCCAGCAACCACCCGAAACACCCCAGCCTCAGAACACCTCAGCAACCACCCGAAACAACCCAGAACACCCCAGCAACCACCCGGAACACCCCAGAACACCCCAGCAACCACCCCAGAACACCTCAGCAACCACCCGAAACAACCCAGAACACCCCAGCGACCACCCCGAAACAACACCCCAGAACACCCCACCCCCACCCCAGACACCTCAGCACCACCCGAAAAACCAGACACCCCAGCGACCACCCGACCACCCCAGCCCTCATAACCCCCAGCAACCACCGAAACCCCAGAATACCTCATCAACCATCCGAACACTCCCGCCTCAAACTCCCCAGCAACCACCCGGAACACCCCAGAACACTCCAGCAACCACCCAGAACACCCCAGAATACCTCAGCAACCATCCAGAACACTCCAGCCTCAAAACACCCCAGCAACCACCCGGAACACCCCAGAACACTCCAGCAACCACCCAGAACACCCCAGTGACCACCCGAAACATCGCATCGATTTGCTACTGGAGTCCTTTATTCACCCCCCCGGAGCCATGTGAGGCACGTTTTATTATGGATCCACGCACTTTATCTGACTACTTTTTGACTGTTGAACAAAAACACCCACCTACTCCCATTCTAACTCTTCTAACAGAAGAGCAAGGAAAATGTTTTATATAACTCCGACTGGATTCATCTGAAAGAAAAAAGTCATACACCTAGGATGCTTTTGGGTATTAAACATTTTCATTTTTGGGTGAACCCTAAACAAAAAAAAAATGTGGCCAGTAGTAAGAAATAAGCCATTTTGTCATCACTGTAATGATGCATGAATTATAATGATGTACATACTGATATGCAATAACTGACTCACAGATGTCCATTCTTTAACATGGATAGATTTTGGATTTTTAAAAAGAGCCTGCTGATTAAATAATGATTAAACATTCAGTCATGCATCACAAGCAATTCAACAGCCTGTCCACTTCACAGAAAAGTGAATCTTACTAATTGCTTCAACCTCATTGGCCTGCCACGTCTGAAATCCACTGCCATACTTCAATACACGCGTGAGACAAAAGAAAACTAATTCTCATGCCTCCTCTACACTAAGACACTAAGACATTTAAGCACATGCTTGACGTTTAATGACAGGAAATGTGATGTTTCTCGAATGCCATTATGGATCAAACGGGTCTCAGGCATACAGCATGACACTTAAGTAATTTTGAATCTCAGGAAGGAAATATAGGATGCTAAATATTAAAGTGTTCTTTTGAACAGATACTTAAGACAATAAAAGCAAATAAAGGAACTTTTCATTAAAAAGTATAAAGAGCAGCTATGTTTCTAATAGCATATTTCAGTAGCATGTATATACTGTATAATGTGTACAAGGACTACTATATCCCACAATGCAATGCACTTAACTAGATCTTGCACTATCATGTCACAAATCAAATGGATTTCTTTTTTGTGACTCATTAGAATGCCAGAACATTTATTCAGAAAATTGTATTAAAAATGGCAAATAATATTTACTTTCCAAGCAAACATCACCATACTTTAAAAGATTCAGTAGTTATGAAACAGATCAATAAACACTGATTATTAAAATATTCAGTAATATTATAGATTTAACTTCACTGACATGGATGAAACCAAAATTTTAACTCAGCAAGATAATGAAACTAACTTTGCAATATTGACACACTGAACTGAAATGTAACAAACTGAACTAAACTAATAATAAATAACAGCACTACTGTCTTCTGTATGCTGCTTTACAGTTGAAATTGAACATGTTTCATAGTTGATGAATTTTACTTTCAAAATGTTCACTTTTATTTTCCTGTTTACTAATTCGAATCTGCTTTGAAACAATAAAGTGCTATAAAAAATAAATGTGACTTGCCTCTACTGAATTAACCATGCAACAAAGTGAGGTTTACGTGAAAATGATGTACTACTATTGGAAACGTGGCATGTTTTATAGAGAATTTTTTTTAAAAACAAGAATGACATTTTCAATGTATACTGTGCAGTATGTAGTGAGTAGTACACTATTCAATTTCAAACACAACCCACTTTAAATTTGATTTTACAGACAAAAAACGAGTCCTACGGTTTGTTTTTCACATGCTTACACACAAAATCTTTACTTGTCACACAATTTCTGAAACCTGACACTTAAACACCACACACCAAATCTGCAAAACCATACACTAATTCTCAGCATCTAACTAGTTTTCTATTTCATAAAACACTTTTGGTAACACTTTACTTGAAGGGGTGTGCATAAGACTGACATGACACCTTCATAATCATGACATGACACATGTCATGAATATGAAGGAGGTTTTATGCATGTTTATGACAACTGTCATTAAGTGTCATTCGCTCAGTTATGTCATTTTTAATGCAAATATGACATTATTTGACCTAACCCTACCCCTACCCTTACCCCTAACCATAGCCCATAACAAAGACATCTCAAACAATGTCAGCTTTGCATTAAAAATTACATAACTGAGCGAATTACACTTAATGACAGTTTTCATAAACATGCATAAACCTCCTTCAAATTCATGACATGTGTCATATCATGATTATGAAGGTATCATGGCTGATTATGAAGGTTCCTGTATCTATGCACACCCCTTCAAGTAAAGTGTTACCACACTTTTTGCAAAACACAACACACAATTCTCTATGTAACACACACATATCTAATAGGAATGAATATTATGGCAAAGGAGTTTGCAAATGTTTGCTTTTGAGATGTGTTTGTGATATTTTGAATGCAGTGCTTTATTTTGCAAGAGATGTGAGGCATTTTTGTGTGTGCAATTCTTGGATTTGTATGTAAAGTAAAAAAAAAGAGGCAAATTTTTGAAAATGTGTGTAAGCAGTTGACGACCAACTAATCAATGGCCCTATAAATACACATCTACACAACTACACATGGTTGATGTATTTATTTTATTTCGTACCGTATAATACTGAATTCAGAACCACAAATGCCTACAATAGAAAAAAAAATGGTTTAAATCTTGCTTTCATGTTTTTCGTGAATTTTTCAATATCTCTCTGCCAATTACTTTCAATCTTGTACAGAAATGTACATAGGAGCTCATGAAAGAGCTTTAGGTTTTGAATACTGTGTATTTGATATATCCAAAAATATATTATGGCAAAGGTGTTTGCAAATGTTTGCTTTTGATATGTGTTTGTGATATTTTTGAATGCAGTGCTTCATTTGGCAAGAGATGTGAGCAATTTGTATTTAGTGTGTGCAATTCTTGGATTTGTGTGTGAAGTTTTAAAATAAAAAAGGGGCAAAGTTTGAAAATGGTGTACGCAGTTCAAAAAAACTGTAATGTGCAGCATCATCATTAGTTTATATATTTTTTTAATTTTCCAGTCTAATCATTGATTGGAGAAAGAATACAAATGAGTGCATTTGTTTGTTTTCTTATCCAAAGCAAATGCCATCTTAATGACATTCCTGGCAGTTGTCAGTTAAGTGCCCTGCCTCCAGAGCACGTGCTGATAAGGGAAATGTGCAGCTCTCAGGGCTCAAATTCAGACCTTGGGTTATCACCCAGAGCCAGAACACTACACCACCTGCTTAAGAAGGAAGAAACAAAGTTAAACTGAGTGAGCTTTTCTACCAGTTTCAGATCTTCAGATAAATTAAAGTTATTTTCAATTTATGAGACATAGCCTATACAATGAATTTGAAAGTGTGTGTTTGTGTGTCGTGTGTGTGTACATGCAAATGCATATACTGGGGAAAAAAGTATTTAGTCAGCCACCCATTGTGCAAGTTCTCACACTTAAAAAGATTAGAGAGGCCTGTAATTTTCATCATAGGTATAACCTCAACTATGAGAGACAAAATGAGAAACAAAAATCCAGAAAATCACATTGTAGGCATTTTTAAGAATTTATTTGCAAAGTATGGTGGAAAATAAGTATTTGGTCAATAAAAAATTTAATCTCAATACTTTGTTATTTACCCTTTGTTGGCAATGACAGAGGTTAAACGTTTTCTGTAAGTCTTCACTAGGTTTTTACACACTGTTGCTGGTATTTTGGCCCTTTCCTCCATGCAGATCTCCTCTAGAGGAGTAATGTTTTGGGGCTGTCCCTGGGCAACACAGATTTTCAACTCCCACCAAAGATTTTCTATGGGGTTGAGATATGGAGACTGGCTAGGCCACTCCAGGACCTTGCAATGCTTCTTACGAAGCCACTCCTTCATTGCCCTGGCGGTGTGTTTGGGAACATGTCATGCTGAAAGACCCAGCATGTTTCATCTTCAATGCCCTTGCTGATGGAGGAGGTTTTCACTCAAAATCTCACGATCCATGGCCCCATTCATTCTTTCGTTTACACAGATCAGTTGTCCTGGTCCCTTTGCAGAAAAACAGTCCCAATGCATGATGTTTCCACCCCCATGCTTCTCAGTAGTTATGGTGTTCTTTGGATGCAACTCAGTATTCTTTCTCCTTCAAACACGACAAGTTGAGTTTTTACCTAAAAGTTCTATTTTGGTTTCATCTGATATTATGACATTCTCCCAATCCTCTTCTGGTTCATCCAAATGCTCTCTAGCAAACTTTAGATGGGCCTGGACATGTACTGGCTTTAGCAGGGGGACACGTCTGGCATTGCAAGATTTGAGTCCCTGGCGGCGCAGTGTGTTACTGATGGTATCCTTTGTTACTTTGGTCCCAGCTCTCTGCAGGTCTTTCACTAGGTCCCCCCGTGTGGTTCTTGGATTTTTGCTCACAGTTCTTGTGATCATTTGACCCCACGGGGTGAGATCTTGCGTGGATCCCCAGATCGAGGGAGATTATCAGTGCTCTTGTATGTCTTCCATTTTCTAATATTTGCTCCCACAGTTGATTTCTTCACAACAAGCTGCTAACCTATTGCAGATTCAATCTTCCCAGCCAGGTGCAGGTCTACAATTTTGTTTCTGATGTCCTTTGACATCTCTTTGGTCTTGGCCATAGTGGAGTTTGAAGTGTGACTGTTTGAGGTTGTGGACAAATGTCTTTTATACTGATAACAAGTTCAAACAGATGCCATTATTACAGGTAACCAGTGGAGGACAGAGCAGCCTCTTAAAGAAGAAGTTACAGGTATTTGAGAGCCAGAAATCTTGCTTGTTTGTAGGTGACCAATACTTATTTGACCGAGAATTTATTACCATAATTCTTTAAAAATCCTACAGTGATGTTTCCTGGATTTTTTTTCTTCATTTTGTCCTCATAGTTGAGTAACTATGATGAAAATCCAGGCCTCTCTCATCTTTTTAAGTGGGAGAACTTGCACAATTTGTGGCTGACTAAATACTTTTTTTCCCCCACTGTAGATATATCTAGAATAATATATATATATATATGATTATTTTATACTTGCCTCAAGGCCTAAGCTTGACCAGTGTGTTTTTTGACAAATATTTTCCCCTTCTGATAAGACTGAAAAAAAAAAAAAACTTTTTACTTTTTTTGTGTGTTTGTTTGTTTTTCAACAAACCTGCTCAAGTCCAAAATCCACCAAACTGTAGGAATGACCCTTTATATACTGTAAGACTTTTGTGAACTTCAGTTTCTGATTGACTTGTCTTCCAGAAAGTAACATCACAACAAAAAAAGTAACAACAAAAGTTTTGGATGAAGCTTTGTGGTATTTGTTGGTTTGCATCATTGTAAAACATTGCATCATGTTTAATAAAAATGTATTTCCATCCTGTTAATTTTTGTTGAAGTTGAAATGAAGCGCATATAGCAGATTTGTGAAAGTCTGCAAAACCCTTTTACTGAAATATTTCCTTAAATGATGACGCAAACATATTGTTTTAAAAAAGGTACTGCATAACATTAATGACCATGTGCCAGTGCCTGTTGCAAGTCTATTTTAAGTCTACAACCAGATACCTTATTGCTTGATTCAACATGGTGACTTGCAGGGGGAAATAATGTCACTGCAATCTATTCTGAGCATGTGACAAACTTTAAAACTTAAACCTAATTGGGATGTAAGCACCTAAATCCAAGGTAACCGTCACATGGTGAAAGTCTAAATCAGGGTTCCTCAATTAGTTTTCGCCGAGGGCCGAATTCTGCCAACAATACCAAGCCAAGGGCCACTGACATATATATATAATTGTTATTATTATTACAATTATTATATTATTGTTGCTTTTGTTAAAATAATCACAAGATTGTCACAAGATGAATATTCAGATTTTTTTCCACAGTAGTCTGTTTTATTCAAACAATCATGAACATTTTTGCATTTAGATACAGAAGAACTTTGCCTGTTGAATATTAAAAACAAAAAATCTGGATCTCCAAGTCTGCCATGCGAATCAACTGTTCCTGCTCATTCCCAGACTGGATCTCTTCTCTCCACTTTCCCTAATTGCAGATTCAATTATTAGATTTGTCAGTATTAATATTTTTATGCTTAGATTTTTTGGGGGGGGATCAAACTGTAACACCGTGTGTCTCAACCAGACACGACACGAAAAAAAAATTATTTTCCATGTAGTTTTTGTCCTAACCACCGCGACAGCGACACGTGACAATAAGCGACATGGGATTCTATTTTAGGAACTTTTTTTATTTTCTGCGACGTCACGGCAGGAACAACATACAAAATATGACAGTGATAATCTCAGGTAATGATTATGTGCTTTATTCAATGTTAAAAGTGTCTAATGTGAGTTTGAATATTATTTTGCGTTATCTTTATAGCCATAGTGAAAGCAACAATAGATATTTTACCTCAGATCTTGAAAATAAACTAAAGGAAACATAAACGTTAAAACTGTGAAACTGACTAAGACCCAACACGTTGTAATTTCCCATAACAAGATAATCTAGTACTCATATCACTAAATCAAGCATTTTTTTTTTTAACATTTGATAATCTCTTTCCGTGTCCACTTTTCTTTTCTACACACTCGCCATGTTTTTGCTGCCAAATAGTATCTACACTGGAGCGACAAAGCCATTGCAAATCATTTGAACCGTTGTGTCAGTAAGTAACACACTAGAAGAGTCAACAGTGTACTGTCGGGATTTGTCGTGTGAGCGCATCAAAGACACATCACGATTCAATGAGTTCTATTGTATTTTATTGTGTCGCACCGCACCGCTCGCGTCCAGTGTAGACACAATGTAAGTTAGTGTAGCTTTCTGATGCTGCGTTTGAATTTTCATGCCACATTATTTGAAATTAGCGTGGGCCAAACTTTTTCTCTCGTGGGCTGCCTATTGAGGAACCCTGGTCTAAATCCATACATATGGTCTAACAGCCAAGATATTAGCTCACAAAGTTAGTTTCTTTGTGGAAATTTAGCTCCAGTCCTTTAGACATCAAAATTGTATTCAATGTTTGCATGTTTTTTGACTGTGTCAACATGCCTGTCAGCCTGAAAGAGACATTAGAGAAAGATATGATGTTGAGTTACCTTCAAACCTGAAATATACGGTGTTAGGCTTCCGCCGCAGACAGGATCAGTCACTTTTTATCAGATTCTACATTTAATTTCTTGAAGATTTAATGCATCTTAGTTCCACCTCTCACTCTATTTCCATGTCTCTCCATCTCTTAAATTCAAAACAGCTTTATTGGTATGAGTGTAATATTATGAAGAATTGCATTATGATGATGAAGAGGTATGGAAAGGTTAATAACATTCATATAGGCCTATTGCATGGCTGTAACTTTCAGTCGTTGCCACGCGAAACTCCGAGCAGATGCCTGGCTTTGAACAGTTTTTGCATACATCATCATACAAGGCAGCAGCTCCTTCATATCTTTACAGTTCACACACCCTCTCGAGAATTCACACTAAGTTCTTTGGTGGGGATGTGTCTTCATCTACAAAGCAAACCACTGCTGACAGTGCTGCTTTCATTTGATTTGTTCAATAGAAGGAAAGGTAATGGGACTGGAAGGCAAATTAACATTACATACATATTCATTTCAAATTAGCATATCCACATTACTGGGCCAACAGCACTGTAAAGACTCCATGAGATTAAAATAGGACGTCCGTGTCTGTTAGCTTTGAGGTCTGAAATATGCAAGTGACAAAATTAACTTTCAACAGATATACTGTATGCATTTAAAAGCAAAAATACTGATGACTCATTACTGTATCTAAGTTTGTCTGTATTCAAATTCTCTGTAGCTGCAAATGTGGGATTTTCAGATGCATCGAGATGAATTGATAGGATGCAATTTTTTTAAATAAAAATTCAATGTGAACAACAACAACAAAAACATTCACCTTTTCTTGAGCACGTGCTGCTCTGAGATTTAATTTGATACACATGAAGGAAACAATGCATTAAGATCCAGGGGGGGGGAACTTTTTGAATTTTAAGATCAGGGTAAATTTAACTGATTTTGACTTCTGTGAAACATGTAAGTATCTTCTGTAGCTAAAGGACAGTACTAAATGAAAAAAAATTTGATATTTAGGCATAAGAAAAACCTACACATCTTTATTCTGTCACAGTTTTCACCGCCTGAAATTTACGTAGGGGTTATATGATGTTGCTAAAAAGAACATTATTTTGTGTATTTGGTGTAATGAAATGGGTTTATGCGGTTTAAGGTTCAAAAAACATTATTTTCCACATACTGTACCTTATTGTTTCTCCTCTATGCCTTTCTGAAACGCGTCGATATTTGCAAAGCTCATCAGTCTGAAAAGCAAGGTGTGCTGTGATTGGCCAGCTATCCAGTGAGTTGTTATTGGCCGGATACCTCAAGCGTGTGACGAAAATGTTGCGCCCCTTACCATAATGTGATGATGCCCTGTCAGGCCAGAGCGATGATTCAAAAACAATAAAACCCATTATAAACGAGGCATTTGTTGCATCCAGTGGGGACATAATTATGGATTATAATGACTTATACTGTCTTTTTACGCGTTGCATCGCGCCACGTAAACATAAAACCATGTCTGCATTTGTGATCAGAGAAATGACAAACAACAAGCCCTACTCTACTGCCCAAAAAACTCGCTTTAAATAAAAAAAATATAAAATATAAAAACTATTTAAATATAAAAAAACATACTTACAGTCTTTGAGTCAGAACAGCCGGCATTGTAGTTACTCTCCCAGGATCAGGAAACGGTCCTCCATAAAAGTGCTGCACACATCTGAATATTTGGGTTAAAGGTGGAACTTAACCACGGATTTCTAGTCGTGTCCTCTTTCAGAAGGCCAAACAAAGTAGTTTCGCTTTCACAACGAAACACAGCGTCACACACGGTGGCCTAGAGTGAGCAGAGGCCGGGGGCTAGAGTGAGGAACGGCTGGAGGGCTAGAGTGAGCAGAGGCGGCGGGCTTGAGAACGGCGCGTCGGTGAAATTCGACGAAGCGAAAGTCCGGAGGGCTTGTGGCAACAAATGTGACGAACCCCGGGCTGGACTAACGCTTTAGTCCCATGGTGAAAGCCGATCCGGTGACCAACAGCACAAGGTGTTGTTGTCCTCAGGCGACCAGCACAGATCGCTCCAGGATGACGAAGGGGAGATGCGTCGTCTTTTGGAAGGCTAAACAAAGTAGTTTCGCTTTCACAACGAAACACACAGTGCCTTCAGGACATGGCGGCGGCAACAACAATACTACAGCGAGTATAAAAGTTACGCCTTCTTTCTTTGCGTGAACATTTGGGCAGCATTATGCAAATCTTCCCACATAGTGATGTAGATATGTGGGGGCGAGTTAGAACGAGCCGTTTTAGGTAAGCGTGGCTGACTCTTAACTTTTATAAAGAATGTCTCTTTGGATTTGAGACTTTGAGTCTTTGCAACTTACAGATCTTCTTTATGCACCAAGAGCTTGTAACACTCCAAAGAGAAAGGAAAAATTGAAATCGCATCATATGACCCCTTTAAATTAGTCACCACAATCTCACATGTTTTCCTTATATGCATTTAAACAGCTAAAACACACGAGAAAGGCGAATCAGTTGCAGACTGCATAAATATTTGCATATTACTGAGGTTAAACTGACAACTCAGAAGTCAGAATAAGAAAATGTGTCATATTACTCAGCAGTTGTCCTGCATCTGTACACTCTTACAAAGTAAAACTTTCACTTAACCCTGACTTGTTTCCCCCTGATAATCATGTTGTGCTCGGAGGTGCCCTGTAGGTAGATCTGTGTGTGGGAGAGCAAGAGATCGAGAGCATGACTGGGGAAAACCGAGAGAAGTAGCACATTGTTGTTGTGATGTGGCTCCTCCCTGTCCTGTGATCTTTAGCTTAAACTGCCGCCTCTGGCCTCGCTCACTCTTTTGAGCCCACATCGTCTTTCTTCTGCTTCTGCTCTTACTGTGGCTCTTCTTTTATCTGTGGTCCCACAATGGGTTTAAAATGAATGGAGAGAGTGCATTTCTGCTTATGCTATTGATCAGATGCTGCTTTTTTTTTTTTTTTTTTAGCTAGAGAGTTTAGGGAGATCTCAGTCATAATTCACTGGGTGAGATGTAAACTCACAGTTCTGAATTTATATTTTGCAATTTTCTCAGAATTCTGAGAAAAGGCAGAATTGTGAGACATATACAGTAAACTTGCAATTACAAGGTTAAAACTCATACATGTAAGGAAAAAGTTAGAATTGTGAGATAAAATTACCTTTTTTTAATTTTTTTATTCCATGGTGGAAATAAGCTTCCACAACATAGCAATAACCTTGTTTGGTCATGTATCTAGGCAAATCTGAGTGCAGTCTGAGACATTGTTGTGATCTCTTCTGTAAAAGACTCATATTGAGGTGAATGGGATCTTTTCACTCAAGACAAAACATCTGAAAATAGAAATATCTGGGGGAAATGTCTCAGCTGATCCTCACTGCTAGTAATGACATCAAGTGGAAAGAAAATAGAGGCCTTTGCTCTTAATTTTCTCTGCATTTGAAGTCATTGATGTCTGGAAGAAACAACTGAGAAATTATGTTATTGATTTGTGATCTTTCTTTTCTATGTGCATTAACTACTTCAATCATTCCGCATAGCTGATGTAGTGATGTGGTTGTTTATCAATTTGTTTGGAAATGGAATTCTTGTGATCATGCTTACTATTCATTTTTGTGTTGTTCACACAACCGCAAGAACAACACTTAAAGGTAGTTGTATATTTATCATATTAATGAGAGAATATCATAAAACCTGGTGAAAACTGTTTATAATTCAGACAGAAAAATGAAAGAAATTATCATTTGCATACAATGGTGCCTATATTTTGCATTGTGACGTTTTATTACCATGAGGAAGATTTTCGACCTATATGACATAAAAAAAAAAAAAAAAAAAAAAACATTAAACGATTTCTGGTTTCAATAAATGCTGCTATTTTTATAAACTTCGGTTAATTCAAGAAAACCCCTGAAAACAAATGTCACAAAAAATATTAGGCAGTACAACTGTTTTCAACATTTATAATAGTAAGAAATGTTTCTTGAGCAGTATATTAGAATGATTGAAAACTGAAGACTGGAGCAATGATGCTAAAATTTCAGCTTTGCATCACAGGAATATTTTATAATATATTCAAACAGTAAACAGTTATATAATAGCTCACAATATTACTGTTTTTAATTCTTTTAATCAAATAAATTCAGCCTTGATGAGCACAAGAGCCCAAAATAAAAAACTTCAGAGACCCTAAACTTTTGAACAGTTACGTGTATGAAGCATATTTTTTAAATAAAAAATATAAATAAAATAGTGTAAGGGATACCAGGGGCACATGTCTTGAATCAAATATATTTATATTTTAGCAAAGCAACAAATGCCTTTAGATGCCTTTAAGCAAAAATCTCATTAAATGTGTTGTTCAGCATTATTGTTGAAAATGTATAGTTCATTTGAAACAGGAAAACAACTTTCCCAAGGGAAAGTCAATAAACTTAACTTCAATGAAGTGTAGACGTTTTTACTGTAAAATAAGACAAAAATACTGATTAAGAAAAAGAGTGCTGCAGTGAATTTTGGGGTGAATTTGTTACTAGGACATGAATAAATCCTCTCCAGTAAGTCAAGTGTGGCCATGGTAATAAACCACCCCAAACACCCCATTTACACACAGCAGACCTCATCAGTACTGGTGAAATGAAAATACTAAACTATCCATATGGGCTATGACTCGTCACAGAACACACACACACACGCACACACATGGCTGGCCAATCCGCGGCTGTATGTTTGTACCTGGGAAAACTAATTAATAGCAAAATAAGGCAGTCTGCTCCTTTATCAGCAGCATCTGCACTGGAGGAAGAGACACAAATTAATTTGTCATCAAGCTCACACTATTTCTTCAGACTCAAAACACAATTATGACTAACCCCTCGCCCACGTTATTACCAGCGAACTTTCTATTACACTAAAACTCTGTGTGTCACCAAATATAAAGGATAAACAAAACAAAATAGCCCTGGAAAGACTTAAATAATTCACTAGCACGGCCCCTACTTGCTGTAGCTGAGACTCTACTGCCATCTTACGGTGGAGGACGGATTTGCGTCACTTTTGAGAGCTGCAGATCATGGGAATGCAGTTTTGATGGCTCTGATGGACTGAAGCCTAACAGAATTTCCATGTCAGAGTGGCAGGGAAGAGCAGGTTGAGCCACGCCATTGCCCTCGGGCCGCTGTTGGCCCCACACATTGGCTGCTGTGGGGGGACCAGATGGTTCCCAGAATAATAAGAAGACACGTTGGACTTCACAGCTTTGCATGCTGGTCGACATGTGAAGTCAAGCATGCCGTTTTATCAGCTTGTTGACACGAGTCATTATCCCGCTGCAGTTCGGATGCCGGTGACGATTGATTTTTTTTTATTCCCACTTTTCAACACATCTGCAGCACGACTGACTGCTCACGCCTTTCCCGTTCCATGTGTGGCAGTCTGAAACATTAGCACACACATGACTACACACATTTCACTCAGTCTGATCCACATGCGCACACATGAGTCAGATGCCTGAGCTGAATTGCTAATTGGTGAGTTTCATTTATCACCAATGAGAGCCTTGTCTACACTTGCCTCCTATTGTTTTGTACAAACGAACCAATGTTTGTCCAAGCTAATGTTCTGAAACTTGTTTTGCTGCTTGTTTTGTCATGTACCATCAAACACTTTTTTGTGTGTGTATCTCCGTGCTGATGACTTTTTAGTATGTTTACATTCGACTACAGTAGGTGAATCATTGTCTGCACGTCCATTGGTAGTCACAACACTGCATTGCTGCTCCTTTGTATGAAACTCTGCTTAACTTTGTTTTTTGCCAGAAATCACTGTTTGCTCATTTACATTCATACACCCATTAATTCACCCATATGGGCCACAAAAAAGCAAGTCTAGTTATAATTTTATATTTTTAAGAGAATGTGAGTGCAAAACTCACACAGTTACAGTGAGTGGTTGTCAGGGTGTTGCTATCCAGTTGCTAAGTAGTTGTTAGCACATTAATACAGTTGCTAAGGCATTATGAGTTGCTGTAGGCAAATTAATACAGTTCCAATGGTGTTGCTAAGGCATTCAGAGTGGCTGTAGGTAAATTAATAGTTGCTAAGACATTCTGAGTGGTTGTAGGCAAACAAATACAGTTGCTAGGATGTTGCTAACACATTCTGAGTGGATGTAGGCAAATTAATACAGTTGCTAGGATGTTGTTAAGGAATTCCGAATGGCTGTAGGCAAATTACTACAGTTGCTAAGGTGTTGCTAATGCATTCCAAACGGCTGTAGGCAAATTAATACAGTCGCTAGGATGTTGTTAAGGAATTACAAATGGCTGTAGGCACATAACTACAGTTGCTAAGATGTTGCGAAGATATTCATAATGGCTGTTGGTAAACTGTAAAATACAGTTGCTAGAATGATGCTAGGACATTCCGAGTGGCTGTAGGCAAATTAATACAATTGTTAGGGTGTTGCTAAGACATTCTGAGTGGCTGTAGGCAAATGAATACAGTTGCTAGGATGTTGTTAAGGAATGGCGAGTGGCTGTAGGCACATTAATATAGTTGCTAGGATGTTGCCAAGATATTTCAAGTGGCTTTTGGCAATTATTACAGTAGCTAGGGTGTTGCTAAGACATTCTGAGCGGTTGTAGGCAAATGAATACAGTTGCTAGGGTGTTATGAGTGGTTGCTAAGGCATTCTGACTTGTTTACAAAGACAAAATAACTATATAGACTACATGAAAAACTATATAGACATTAATAATAATAATAATAATAATGACACAAAAACGCAAATTGCTAAAACTTTAAAATTAAAATTAAAGTAAAAGCAGTAAATGCAAAAATAAAATCTAATTCAAAATGTTAACAAAAACTATAATAGTATATCAATGGCACTACATTAAACACTGTCGGCAACACAAACATTGCAGGAAGAGTTATGTACTGAAGTTAATACTTAGGATTAGCACTTCAAAATCCACCCTAAATATGAGCCTTGAGCATCGCTAATGTCAGCTTACAAAATGATTCTGGGATATTGCTGTAGGCTGTGTTAATAGTTATCGTTAGGCAATTCACCAAGACATTAAAAAAACACCCACCTTATGTTTAACAGCCCCCATGACATGCTGTACCACAGCAAAAAACACATTCACCTCTCTAGAAGAAAACTACTTTGATTTCACTCCCAGGCTTCCTGAAGAACCAAGAAACAAGTCAGCAAGCCATGATATAAACTTGTGAAATGAACTGCCATGTACTTTGACAACTATTTCAGATATTTTGTCTTTTTTACTTTTTGCTGTCTGACTCTATTTTTTTTATTATTTATTTATTTAGTCATTTCTTAGATTACAGTGCTGCCTATGTAATTCAGATGTGAGAGGTCCAGACTGATCAAATCAGACACACTCATTCTCTTTCTAAAGCAAACAGTTGCTTGAGCTTCCTTTACAGATCAGACATTCAGTCTAGATGCTCCTCACCGTCTGTCTCTCTGTCTCACTCTTATTTGAACCCTTAATTCAGCAAACACTGAAACACAGTGTGTGGGAGAGACAGTGAATTAATCCATCAGTCTAGTTTCTCTGTGTGCATTTATGAGATTTCAGTGCTGGGAAAAGTGAGTGAGACACATCTTAAAGTCAGCCAAATGCATTAAATTCAAATGAGACTTTCTGGCATGTCAACCCACTCTTTGGGTGAAAGGGTCATGGCTCTGACGCTTACTACATAGAGTCTTATTTGAAAACATTTTCTATGTCTTTCACCTTTGTCTTTACTTTGCCACTTCATAGTCTCAGGAGCATAGAGCCTTTTTTTTTTTTACTTTCATTTAATTTTAGATCCTCTGTGAATTAGCCACTGGAATGGAATAAGCGAGCAGAATGGCAATTAGCATGATACATTTGAACTTCCAAATGGGAGGGGCTTTGAACCCCAAACATTTCCTCTAATTAGTCAGGGTCTAAAGAATAATTTCAGAACACCCTAGCAACCGTATCAATGCACTAATAACCCCTTAGCAACTGTATAGCAACCCTAAGGCAACCACCAAGAAAACATCAGTCTGTATACTTTTGCCTACAGCAGAGTTCATGAGGAATCTGCAGGGGGTTTGTGAGTTGATTAATTAATTCAGTCATAAAAATAAAAAACTCAAATAAAAACAAAAAAAGATGAAATATTACATATACATAGTGTCTGTACTTACTCCACTGGAAGCTCCTGTCACCAAGATAAATTCCTTGTATGTGTAAACCAGACTTCATGTCGATAGTCAAAAGTCTAGATTTGTGAAAGAAGGAGCACAACCACTTCATATCCCAGAAGAAACAGTTATTCGTTCGTACCATTTGCCATCCAGTGGATCAGGCCGAGGGTTTCTACAAAGTTCTTTGTGAGTAATAAATCAGCAGCTCTGTGATGCAGCAGCAAGAAGAAGTTAGAAGCTCCATAAAACCATAAATGAGAAAGCACAGAGAAACAGAAGAGCGTATAATGGTTACAACACTCCCAGTTAAAAAAAAAAACCTCTCATGTGTTCAATTGTACAAGCGCGTAGAACGTTTGAGGAGAGTTCACAGCGTTATAGGTCGCTTAGTGTTTCAAATGCTGGACTGTTACAGCTGTACAGCTGTAAAACGCTACATGAGTCGTTAGGGCTTCTGCTGGTAAAACTAGCCATCTGTGACATTGAAATATTAAATAAAATGAAACAGTCTGAGTCTCGGTAAAAAGAGTGACTAGCCCACTAAAAACACATTGGCTGAGAAAACATGAACAAGGAAATTTGTTATGCTCTCGAGACCAGTGGAAATCAGGAGAAAATGTATGTTTGTCTTGTTTTGATTTGTGTGCTACTGCAAGCAAACAGACTGAACTAGATTTCTGCAAAATGTGAGGGGTGCTTGTCTGTACAAAACTCACCGCCTTGCTAGCATATTGCTAATGTATGTTTTTAGCAGCTGCTACTGTAGGCTGTTGGTCAGCAGTTGGTCAGTGATTTACTGGCCAAAATGTCATAAGAGTTACTGTGATATTCTGGTCCCTATAACTGGGAGATCATGTTAAGTTAAAATACACATGACTCAGATAAATACAAAGTACAGCCACAAGACATAAACAATATACGCACAACATATAAAAAGATATGAGACAGTACTATACACAAACCTTTTTTTAAAGAAATTAATAGTTTTGTTCAGCAATTCATTGAACTGATCCAAATAGATTCTAATGTCACACCCTTGGACTATTTTGTTGTGTTTTCATTCCCCATGTGCTCAGTGTGACCCAGTTTTTCCCCGTGTTTGAGTATGTTAGTCAGTTCACCTGTGTCCTCATTAGTTGATCCTCCTCACCTGCGTGTCTCTCGTTAGCACTCCTATTTAAGTTGTGTTTTAGTGCATGTTTGGTTCGGACCTAATAAGTCCCTCACATGTGTCTCCTGCCTGTTCTGTCCTGGATTTACCCTTGTGTGGATTTATTACGGATATTTAAATTACTCGTCTTCTTTTTGTGCCGTTTATCTCACAGTAGCTGTGACAACTAAAGACTTTTACATTGTTGCAAAAGATTTCTATTTCAAAAATGCGGCTATTTTGAACTTTTGTTCATCAAAAAATGCTACAAAATATCTTCGTCCCCTATAGATATATATATAGATATATATTCACTGTTTTCAAAAATATGAAGCAGCACAACTGTTAACATTAATAATAATAAGAAATGTTTCATGAGCAGCAAATCATCATAATATTAGAATGATTTCTGAAGATCGTGTGACACTGAAGACTGTGCTGAATGGCTGCTGAAATTCAGCTTTGACATCACAGGAATAAATTAGATAAAAAAACAGAAATCAGTTATTTTAAATTGTACTAATATTTCACAATATTCACTTTTTTTCTGTATTTTTTACAGATCACATACAGCAATTGATGAGCATAAACGTTTCAGTAACACTTTACAGTACGGTGGCACTAATGCATTAATTCATGCTTAACTAATGCACATATAATCATGAATTAATATATAACTCATGAAAAACTAAACTGTTTATTAATAATTACTACATCAGCAACAAATGAACATTCTATATGAGTAATAAATTAAATAATCAATTGTTATTAGTTAAATGTGTCATAATGTATCAATTCCCTAATAACATATATTAACTAATAGTGTACATTTGTGTGTTAAATACCACAATAGGTCGAAGCCATGCATTTCAACTCCCAGTTGTCTGCGTTAATCATTAGCTAATGATTTGCAAAGATATCATTATGTTATGGCTTTACTTGTTGACTAACTAACTAATTCAAAATCCATAACCACAATGACATATTACTTAATTAGTTAATAGTTATGTGCCTCAACAAGTAAAGTCATACCATAATGATACCTTAGCAAATCATTAACTAATGATTAATTAAAGCAGACAACTGTAAGTTGAAGTACACAGCTTTGACCACTGTGGTAATTAACATATGAATTCACATCATTAGTTAATATAATATGTTATTAGGGAACTAATACATTGACACATTTATTTATTACTTAATCTATGAATCATAGAATGTTCATTAGTTGCTGCTGTAGTAATCATTAATAAATGGTTTAGTTCTTCATGAGATACACATTAACTCGTGATTAACTGTGCATTAGTTAAGCATGAATGAATGCATATTTGTGCACCCGTATTGTAAAGTGTTACCAGCATTTCCTTTCAAAAGCATTTACAAAACTTTCCCAGCCGCTAATTAGCAGAGTTTATCTTTGAGAAAATTCTCAACCCCCAAGTGTGAAAATATCAGTCATTTCATGGCGTTTTGACAATCCACTCTGTCGTATCTAATTTTATAAGGCTAATTCTGGCACATTTCATGTCCAAACTACATTATCCTCACTGATTTTATCTCCTTGCCAATAAAACTCTGTGTCATTTAATCCTCACATCCTGATATCTCACTCATGTAAATCATTATTACGCTGGCTGGGAGAGCGGCGAGCAGTGGCTGCTGTTAATTCAGTTTGGATGAAGATGACGAGTAAAGCAGGCACAGAGGCGTGTCGCCATTAATTCGTCTAACAACACGGAAGGTCAAGAGGGCACGACACACTTCACTGTAATCACGCACAGCCGCTAACAACAGAACGTGGGAATTAATATTAGAGTTGGATTTTCTCACCGCCCCCTTTTCGTTTTCTTATCTGGCTAATGAAAGATTTACGTGAACGGAGTGCACAAGATATTTGGAGATAGATGGGTTGTGTGTGCATTTTCGCTTTTCATTTGCTGCGATATTTTTAGCTTGAAATATCAGTTTCAAAATGATTTTATTGGTACATTGACTTCTAATAAGGCGAATGGCTTCTGTTTCTTTCCCAAGCTTCCCTCCAAACGTCTGTTCTGAGAGTATAGCCTATGTAAATTTGGTGAGCGGGTATGAAATTCCGCAAAAAGGGCAGAATGCTTTAACGGCAGCAACAAATGCACTTGTACAGTGATCTACTTACGACAGTGAATTCCACCCCTTTAACTGTAGGGGGCTCCAAGTCACAAAAAAAAACACAAAACTACATACAGTTGCTTTAAGGAGATGGTCCAGAGGGAAGTTTTGAAGAGCGAAAATTCTTACAGATGTTTCAGATTCCTCAATTCTGACCATTTCAAGAGATATTTCTTGCACAAACGTGTATGATCCTGTTTGTTTTCACACTACATTGGAAAAAGTTTAGTTTACTTTATCATTTCCTGTCTAAACAGTCATTATAATTAACACAGAAGTGCACAAAAGTTTCAAGACGATACAAAATGTTTGTGAGTTTGGAGAAAGGTTGCGATTTAAGTCATTAGACCCTCCAGAGCTAATTATGATTTGATAACAAAAAAATGAAAATGAAATGAAAATGTAATTCCGCATCTCTTGATTCATCTCTCAACGGAGGAAAAAACTCATGTTAAAGCATAAATAAATTAACTAATTGTAAGTTTAGCATTTTTGAAGGTTACTTCGTGTAAAACGAATTATTCTAAAATTAATAGTGTATTGGGTATAGTGTCTTTGTGTATTCTGAAACTAGTTAAGTGTATTTGTTAATATCTCAGTAAACAACTACCGCAAAATGTCCTTATTGTAGCTCAGTAGTGAATATTTAAAGCAATTAATTCACCTGGAAAGGAAAAATATGCATTTTGCTATTAAATATAGATAGACAAATTTAAAAAAATACCATAGAAGTAGTTCATATGACTTGTATGCTGCATTCCAAGTCTTCTAAAGTCACATGAACTTCTGTGAAATACATAGTCATGCAAGTTTGTAATGACATAAAGTGCTAGTAAATGATCTCAGAATTGTAATTCCTTTGAACTTTTTAAACCCAAATGATTTTTATCTTACCAGGATCAAGAACATCTCGCCAAGCCATTGTTCTCCCTCCTTAAGAAACAAGAGATTCAAGAATCACCTTGATTAATATTTCACTAGGCAATTTCAAGCTGATGGAATAATTCAATTTGTCATTGTGAGCTGAGGTCTGAGATACAAACAGAAATTCTTCTAAATCCAAAGAAAATTTGTAACAGGAACACGTTCTGTACAAAACTGAGCTCTGCATTACCACATATCATTTCATGGTCAAGCTCAAGACTGACATATATGACAAACTATACATTCATAAAAAATATCACTTACTGAAGGAAAATGCTTTCACGTCTCTCCATCAAATCTCAAAGTTGTTTCTAGGAATCAATCAGGATGTTTCTCCTTATCAAAAATAACTGCACCACTACTTTACATTTAGAGAGTGATCTTGTAGGAATGGCCAATATGCATTACATTAAAAAAAAACAAGCTTCAACCATAGTTAATACATATTTACAATTGGATTTCGCACTGCGTATATTGAGCAAAAAGACAAAAAATTAAATAAATAAAATCAGCGAATGTGTACAAAGAACCACATGCTTAAAAAATAGTCAATGTTTTTTTTCTTTGCCCAGTGTTATTTTAGTATTATTGGTTTTTTATTTATATTATTATAATTTACCATTTTAGTTTAGTTTGTTATGTGCTTTTTCATTTTTTATATTTCTTTGCAGTTTTCATCATTTTTTCCTTTTGTTTATTTATGTTTTAGTATTAGTTTTAGTCATAATAATAACCATGACACAATAATATAATGTCTTAGGCTTTTCTCAGCAAATATTGATAAATGCAATTAATATTAACTCCGAATTGGTAGATATTAACATTGACTGACAATCCTTAATAATTAAAAAAATAAAAATGGTGTAGGATTTATTTTGAAACAATTTTCTCTCAGAAATTGCTAGTAAATTTTACAAACTATTACAAAGAAACTGCAAGTAACTCATTGAGTCAACTGTGAAATCTTGAAGTAGAAAGGCTGAAATAATAGTTTCTTTTGAAACCAACTCAAATAACCTACAACTTTATATATAAAAAAAAAACAATTACAGTTCACAATCACACTACTATCGACATAACAAATGTAATATGGTCTAATCGAAGCATGAAGTCCTAATAAACCAAAATTCAGATTCCTGGTCACGTTCACAGCAAAATCAGAGTAAAACCAGATGCATCTTCAACCTCGTATTTCCACTCCCGCTCAGAAGTGCAGCGTGCAGAAAATGCGCTTGGCCAAGAAGGCATAGCCGTCCTCTAATGAGGCCCTTGACAACTTCAAGCCTCCAGTTAAACCCCAGTAGGTAAAATATTCCAACTTATATAAGAAATGCCATGTTCCGTCGTGTCTGTGACCTCCACAAGCTGCTTCTGTAGCAGGTTGCAAATATGGCTCACACACGAAGTGATGAGAGACAATGAAAGGGGGGGGGGGGGGCGAGAGGACATGGTCAATTCTAACGGCGATGCCCAGAGGTAGATCGAACTACAACATCAGCGATAACTGGCGATATTGATGGAAGGGGTTCAGAATTATGCTGACAAACACAGGGGCCGGGGGGGGGTTTCCCAATCCCCCAGAAATTTTGTAATGCTGGAAACAATAAAAGAGAAAAAGGGGAAATTTCCCACACACCCATTACCCTCTTTTGGGCTCCAAGCAACACAGACATGCTGTCGTTCCATATTGTGTTCAACTGGTCCTTTCACAGCACAAATGTTATTATTCTCGACATGGCGCTTTGTCAATCCAATGAGTTCCCGGATTTCTTTTGCCGTAATTTCCCAAGTTTCCAGTTACAAACTATAAGTTATTAATCACTGGAGACCCAACTTTGATTTCCAATAAAATATCAGTAAGATTACCACCTGAAAACTAGAAACAAGTCGGGTACAATTCTAGGTGACGGCCCTGAATATAAAAGGGGTGAATATGATGAGATTTCAATTTTTCCTTTCTCTTGGAGTGTTACAAGCTCTTGGTGCATAAGAAAGATCTGTAAAGTTGCAAAGACTAAGTCTCAAACCCAAAGAAATATTATTTATAAAAAAAGTTAAGACTCAAAAAAAACTTACCCTAAACAGCAGGCTCGTTCTAACACGCCACCCACATGTATATCACGCGATGTGGGAGATTGATTAGTGGCAGCCCAAATGTTACGAAAGAAAAGAGGCGTAAATTGTATTCTCGGTGGAGTTTGTTTACCGCCGACGCCGGCCCTGCCGTGGGAGAAGCTGCTGTTCGTGTGAAGAGAAACTACTTTGTGGCCCTTCCAACCAAGAGGACCGTATTCGAGTATATGACTCGGAGCGATCCGTCGGTGCAGGCTGAGCGAAAAAAAGAACTTCGCTCGTGGAATCGAACGGATCGGCTTGCACGTGGATTTCACCATGTGGTTGCCGCAAGCCCTTCCGGAAGATATTAGTTCGAATCCGCCGGCCGCGCCTTTCTCAAGCCCGCCCACCTCCGCTCACTCAAGCCGCCGGCCTACGCTCACTCTAGGGCCTGACGCCTGGTGTGTAACAGGATGTGTTTCATTGTGAAAGCGAAACTACTTTGTTTGGTCTTCCAAAAGAGGACACGACTAGAAATCAGTGGTTAAGTTGTATTTACAACACTACTGTTCCAGAACACTTCAACCCAAAAATACAGATGTGTGCAGCACATTTTATAGAAGACTGTTTCCTGATCCTGGGAGAGTAGAGTAGACCTACAATGCCGGCTGTTCTGACTCAACAGACTGTAAGTAAGTTTTTTTTTTATATTTAACGAATTTGCCACTGATGATTCAAACGCAAGATTTGAGCAGTGTAGAGTAGCGCTTGTGTTTGTCATTTCTCCGATCACAAATGCAGAAACGGTTTTATGTTTACGCGGCGCGATTAACATAAACACCTCGTCGCTCAGGCCTGACAGGGCATCACGTATGCTAGGGGTGTAACATTTCCATCACACGCTTGAGGTATTCGGCCAATCACAGCGCACTGGATAGCTGGCCAATCACAGCACACCTTGCTTTTCAGACCGATGAGCTTTGCAAATATCGACGCGTTTCAGAAAGGTGGGGCATAGAGGAGAACTCAAATAATGAACAGTATGTGAAGAAATATGTGTTTTTTAACCTTACCGCATAAATAAAATCAATAGCATATTCCCCATAAAAAACATTTTCATTACACCAAATACACAAAATTATGTTCTTTTTAGCAACATCATATGAGCCCTTTAATGTCAAATCTCACAAACAAGCATTTCTGTTCCTGGTGAAAATAATAATGACTTGACCCTCAGTTTGGAAGGCTTAAAACCCCCAAAAGCAATTCAAAATAAAGTGTGTGGGGTCTTAAAATGTAAATAAACCATTTTAATTCTACATATTATTAAATAAGGAATATTTCAACAACATTTTAGCAATCTCAAAAGAATGAATGCAAGCTAAAGCAGTTTAAATAGACAGCTGTGTACAAAATTACTACTATTTTACTTCTGTAATCGTATGTATTTCTGAGTGAAAATGCATATTCAAAGTGAAAAATGATCAGTGAACTTGAATTGATTCAAAGGGAATTGACTGGATTAGTGAATGGAAAAGTATTAAAAAAAGGAATTTTGTGAAGTCATAGGGAAAAAAATACACAATAAGGATCTGGTGCTTATTCTAATTCTTTCATAAAAAGATGTTATTTTAGCTGTAAACTTTCTAGACAGGTGGTTATGCATTACAGACACAGATATAATTCCTGTGAGTGGAGTTTTCTCTTTTAAACAGACCTTTTCTGGTATTCTTGTGCCCATCATGTTCATCAGGTTTGCCGGCTTTAACTGGATTTAACTTTACACAGAAATATATAGCAGACAATTTGTAATCACTTAATCACGTACATCATTTACATTGTTTTTGCTTGAATACATGTCATTTACTAACTGCATGATTTGTATTATAAAGAACTGTACATGCCATATGGACATTACTTTGACAGTAACCATTGATTGTAATGTAGAAACATGCTCCACATCTCCAGTAAAGTTTATTTGAAATACTATGTACTATGAAAAATGCTGTAAATATAAATTGAATTGAATATCATGTTATAGTATCAGGTTAAGAGGAATTATTTTTAAGTATTGTGGCTATATGTCCAAAACTTGTGTATTTTAACATTTATCCCAGTTTGATGTCTTAATACACTTCCATTGTAAGTGCACACATGTGCATGTTTTTACAAACTGATAAATGAGTTGGAATCATTTGGATTATATGTTGACTAAGTATTTAAGTGAGTTGATGTTTGGCTAAAATGGTGCCAAAAGACGATTTGAATTGCATGAGACACACCTCAACAGATTACATCCTGAAAATGACACAAAATCCATTCAAAAATTAGACCAGCTCTGAAAATCACTGTATAATTGACATGCTGATGGAAGTCTATGGGACAAGGATTTCCAAGTGGTTTAAAAGCATGCAGACATGCAAAGCTCATGTTTGTTTGTTAAAGTGCTTATTTTAATTCTTTAGTACAAAAATGTATTTTAGCTGTACACTTTCTAGACGAATGAACCATTGGTTATGCATTACACACATAATGTGAGTAGACATTTTGTAAACATTATTACGTTCACTGGCTTTAAATGGTCATTATAGGAGTAAATATTGAATTTAATTTCCTATAGAAAGATGTAGTAACCGGTTGTCACACTAGCATCATGTTAACATGAGCACTGTTTAATTAAGTCTTGTGCATTGTGTACATTTGAAACTGTGTATTTTAATAGTGTGATGTCTTACCCCATAGACTGCACAAATCTGCATGCTTTTACAAATTTATGGATAAATTGGAATAATTTTTGTGGTCTATTCTGATTATGAGTTGACCAAGTATATAAGCGAGATAAGTGGTGGTCAATTTGAATTGCATGAGACAAACCTCAACAGATTGCATCCTAAAAATTAGACCAAAAAGTAGACCAGCCCTGAAAATCACTGTATAATTCACACATTGATGGAAGTCTGGATTTCCAAAGAGTTTAAAAGCAGCAAAGCTCATATTGATAGAACTGCATTTGTATTGAACCTGGACAAATCCTTTAATACCTTCTTCAAAACATCATTAAAAATCCTCAAATTACAGAACTCAATACTGTACTTAATATCTTAGAAATCATGGCCTACGTCCAGATTTTAACCCAGTGAATGTGTCATCTGCTTGCAATAGATATGTACACTTGTGCATTCACATTTTTGTAAAAAATGAAGGTATTCCTCAGATTGGCGTGGCACCAGAAAGACTAATGGGAGTAAGCAACACAGAGGTTCCTCTCACAGCAAACTGGACCATCTGGTAGAGAAAATTACATTCCCAGAACGCCTCTTCCTTGAAATTCTGCTCACATACTCGCACGGGACAAACCTCACAGACCAATTCACTCTGGAGAGCTGAGTCCACAAAATGAACGATTCCCATTCATTTGTTTGGTGGGCCGACTTTTCATATGGCCAACAAAGAACTAATAACGGCACTTTAACACGAGAGTTTGGTCCCAGGAATCAATTTCTTGAGATCAACTCGCTGATATCGATATGAGGGGACAATTTTTTTTTTTTTTTAGGAAAATCATGTTAAAATGTATCAAATATGATCCAACAGGTGTTTGAGGAATGTTTACATTTATATCTCTCGATCATCATTTTAATGCATTGCATTAAATTTTTTGCCCCAGAATAAAAACTGCAGAGCTTTATAAAACTAAGCATTTAAATATCATCTCACTAAGAAATATTAATGGGAGATAAAGAGTGAGAACTTATAATTTTTATGCATTTTATGCACGTAGGGATAGATGTCACTTGATTAAGCTATCATAATTTTACTTTTTGGCCATATAAATATCAGCAACTGCACCAAATTGCATATTTTTGCTCAGTTTGGGTGTTTTTTTAACTCCTTGAGTATGAGCTCCATATTCTCACTACAACATACTATATGAGCCATAAAAGCTTGATGGATCAAATATGAAACTCGACAAAAAACACACATGCAAACTTATTTGTTGACTTCTTTTTAGACTTTATCTGAAGTTTCAATAAACTGTTTCATAAAAAAAAAAATCTGCCAGGCTTTACAGGGTTTGCATGCATTTACCAAAAAGCCTTTCCTCTCAAACATCTGAAATCATATCGGTCTCAACAAGTAATATTCACCATGAAACCCTGAACATTGTATGCTAAGCAAAGGAAACTTAAGCTTTGAGAGCATTTAGATCTATAGTATTACCCTCAAAGCTAGCATCTTGTTGATGGTGCAAAATTCTCATTACAGTTATATACTGTATAGACTATAGAACAATTTTATACAAAACAATTTCATATCTAATGTTGAAACGTAGTGTAACCTTCTCCCTTTGCTCAGTTCAAGAATAATTTAGGCAATTTTATATGTTTTATTTGAAAGAATTAAAAGAGCAGTTTCGTGTCTATTGTTGTAGGCAATGGTCGAGGTTGATATTCAGAAAATATAATTAGTAATAAGTAATGCAACACTTTTTAGAGAGAGTAATTAATCTAATTACTCTGTTCTAATTACACTGGAGATGTAATTAGAAGCTAGTACGGTAATTAATTATTTTTGTACAGTAACTGTGTGCTTATCAAAATACAACAATCGCCTGCGTCATGTTGTTTGGACAGTCACGGAAACATGGCGCCTTGTGAACAATGTTTCGGCGTTTGAGGGAAAATGTCAAATGATGATGGAAAACACTGTATTGTAGTGAAGAAGAGACTGTTTTATTTTCACCTTTAAAGTTCACCGAAAAGTCCGTTCATCAAGAAAAACGTGATAGTACAGACACGCGCGACGTTATGTAAACCGTTCCCGTGCTGCATCGTCCAATCAGTGACACCGACACCGCAAATATGCAAATAAGAACGTTAACTCTGGGTTTAAGCTGTGTACAAAAACAAAAAACTAACTAATACAATATGACATAATTTGAGGAATGAGGCATAGTTCACTCGAAAACGAAAACGCTCATCATTTAGCTACTCATCCACATGTCGTTCCAAACCTGTATGACAAATGCAAAATGTTGGACAGTTCCAGGTTACCCATCAATAAAACGGTGAATTCAAGACTCAGACAAACATGTATGTACATGCCCATAGAAGTAGGCTACTTCAACATGTTGCACTGTGATTATGTTTACTATAATTGTAATCACATTAACATAATGACAGTATTCTGTTTATGTAAGTTCCAACTTAATTACAGTAGACTTACTGCCTTAATCACATTATAAGGGTGCAATGAAACACAAGCAATGATGCTGTAAGTTGGGGCGGGACTTTCTCTGTGACCAGTGGAAGACAAAAATGTTTTGAAAATAAGTAACTTATGCTCACCAACACGGCAATTATTTTATGAAAAATACAGGAAAAAACACTAATATTTTGAAATGTTATTACAATTTTAAATAACTGTTTTCTATTTGAATATATTTAAAAAATGTAATTCGTTCCTGTGATGCCAAGCTGAATTTTCAGTATCATTACTCCAGTCTTCAGTGTCGCATGATCCTTCAGAAATCATTCTGATATGTGACCCTGGACCACAAAACCAGTCATTCAAAACTGAGCTATTTATATATCATCTGAAAGCTGAATAATTATGCTTTCCATTGATGGTTTGTTAGGGTAGGACAATATCTGGACGGGATACAACTGTGAAAATCTGGAATCTGAGGGTGCAAAAAAATCAAAATATTGAGAAATTCGCCTTTCAAGTTGTCCAAATGAAGTTCTTAGCAATGCATTTTACTAATCAAAAATTGAGTTTTGATATATTTACGGTAGGAAATTTACAAAATATATTCATGGAACATGATCTTTACTTAATTTCCTAATGATTTTTGGTATAAAAGAAAATTGGATCATTTTGACCCATACAATGTATTTTTGGCTATTGTTACAAATATTTCGGCGTTAAGACTGGTTTTGTGCTCCAGGGTCACAAATGCTGATCTGCTGCTCAAGAAACATTTATTATTGTTATCAAAGATGAAAGCAGTTGTGCTGTTTCACATTTTTGTGGAAACCATGAAAAAAAAATTTCCAGAAAAAAAATTCCAGAATTATTGATAATTAAAGTTCAAAAGAACAGCATTTATTCACAATAGTTTGGTTTGTATTATAAATGTTTTTACTGTCACTTTTGATCAATTTAAACGCACCCTTTTTCTTTCTTTCTCACCTTTTCTTTCCGCACAATTCATCTTAGTAAATCACCCACGTATGCTTACAAAGCACATTTGTTACAGTAGATTGAACAAGCAAATTTACACTTAACTTTATTCATTTAGCAGATGTTTGATGCAAAGCAACTTTAAAACTTAATGAGATCTTAGTATGTCAAGCTGTGTTGAGTAAGCCAGCCAGATGCATTAAATCACAGTAGCTACTAATTAAAGAAGTAGAATTATTTGTACACAACTACAAGTGAAAGTAATAAATGGGTTTGTGGTCCTACAATTCACTGAACCTGCCCTTCATCTCTGAATAGAGCTGTGAAGAAAGAGCCTCTTCTTGACTGGGTTGCTCTGATCCGTCGTGGTAGATATCGTCAAAGAACTTGAAAATACTAATCTGGGAGAGCCTTTGTCCCCGAAGGCTAATTTCATTCTCAAGAGTTTGTCACAGATGCGCAGAAAGGAAGGTGTTCAGCAGGGACAAGGTGTTCTGTGAAGCAGCTCTCTGTAGCGTCTGGACCAATCCAACACACTATATATTCTCTTTTTATATGACAAATACTCTGTAACCTCAGTTAACAAGCCATATGAGGACCCATGGACCCTTCCCCCCGGAATGCGTAACACCCCAGGAAGTCGAACAGGCTTCTTTGTTTCATGGCAACCAACGCTGATATCACTGGGTTTAGTGGCCACACTTAAGTAAGCAGGGAAAATCCCGCTTGCCCCAGGCAAGCAAGTAGAAATTACTGTGTTTCTAGTTAATTCATAGAAAAAGCCGTTATTTGAATGACACATGAACACACATTTTCTTCAGGCCATTGAGTATATTATTGTCATTGTGTATTTTGTCTTTGATATTCTTAGACTATTTTAGTATGCTTGTGAGGGGACCCATTCCTGATCATCCCTTTTCACTATATGTAAACTTACCTTGTTTAGTATCTATGAATTAGCCTTCTTATGATCGAAACAAGCGGTGTATATTATATGGTGGTACATAGGCAATATATATTAGGGCCCTGAGAATCGTTAATAATTTCGATTTAAGTCCATTTGCAAATTACCATGCTTAGAGAACAAAGGGTCGTAAACCCTCCCGCAATTGCCACCTCCCGCTCGGAAATAACATTTTGCTCATTGGACAAGCCCATCTTGAAAGGCGGAGATCTTCTCCGACCTTAAAGGCCCGGCTCCAGGGACCCGCCCCAGTCGGTGGTTCAGTCAGAAGCAAAGATGATGTGAGAAAAACGCTTCAGGATACCAAAGCATCTGTGCCAGGCCTTTTCTTCGGCCTAGTCCTTTCCATTCATCAAGTAACACTGACTCAAACTGGTTCTTCTCATCGACCCGAATTCAGCAAAGATCTACGGGAAGCTTTAAGATTTGCATCAGGAATCTCTTTCAGACCGCCGAGACTCGCTAAGTATCAAACTTAGTCTTATTAATTGATACATTAAGTATCAGTTACACCTTTTTACAAAGGTGTGTTTGAACTCAGAATCTGACGTATCCCTGAAGGCTTTGATCTGTTGAATATACATGCCAAGTGTTCCATAAAATCCATTCTTTATGCCTCTTTCTATGCTGAGTTAAACTTTAACCCTTTCCTATACCAACTGTATGTGTGTGTGTGTGTATGTGTATGTATGTTAGACCAGCTTAATGTGTTTATGTAGTATGTTAGACTAGTTTAAGTGTTTATGTAGTTAATAAAACCTTACTTGTATCACACTTGACGTGTTCATTGTTTACTCATAACCGGAGTCAATAATCATGCGGATTTACGTTACAAACTTATAGAATTGTACAGTAAGAAAGTTATTTCCTTTAACCAGGAAATTAACGTTCTTAGAATTGACAAGACGGTTGACCCTGAGTGGTCAGCTAAATATCTACAGTGGATCTAAAATATGAATAGTTAATTATAACTAGTTATGGTTAATTATTCATATTTTCCATGAGCTGATTTGCTACATCTCTCTCTCTCTGAGTGGTTACTGGGCCACATCTATTTAGTTTAGCAGCTGCGGTTGCCAGGTGTTCTGACAGAATGTTGAAGCAGCATATGAAGCCTGGTTTGGAAAAACTCTAACATCCCTTTATCACCACGTTTGGCGAACGATGTTTGAGGTAATTCCTCCTAGCAATCCAATTATTGCAAAGTTAAAAGCAATAAAGGAATAGTTCACCGGAAAATGAACATTTTGTCAGCATTTACTTATCCTAATGTTATCTTCTCTCCTCTATGAAACACAAAATTAATTGTTAGGAAGCAACTATTTTAAACACAACAACAACTGGATGATGATGAGTCGTACTTACAAGCAGTGTTATTACAGTTTATGCTAAATAAAAAACGTTTCATTAACTGAAATAAAAATAAAACTGTGCCCCCATTAAACATGAAAATGCCACTAGACAGCAATAACAACAGACTGTGCTGAGAAATTTAACGCTGCTAAACATATTTAAATGATTCTGGCAGCACATTAACTTTGGCAGCCCTAAAACTAATATAAGGACTAAATAAACTGAAACTAAAAAGCTACAAAAACACTAAACTAACAATATAAATTGCAATGGTGCCCATCCATTTTTCCGTTTAGTATTATTTAACCAATTCATTTTTCCATAGAGATTGTTAAAGTATGTGTTAAAGAGTTACAAACCACCAAAATGATATAAACCTTGATATGAAGCCAAAAAAATAAAAAGATCTGAAAAGTGGACAAAAAGGTACAAAACGGGAAAGAACTACAATCCTGTGATGCATTGAAAATTGACAATCTAAATAAAATTATATTATATATAGAATATATAATTATATATATAAATATATGTAAATAAATTTAAATATTTTATATAGTATGTATAAGATTGGACATATGTATTGGACTGATGTAATGTTGTGTTTGTGTAAACTAAAAGAAATTAAAGCTAAAAATAGATATATATTATATTTATTTAAAACTAAAATAAAATGACAAAGCACATGATGTTACTAAAATATTTTAAAAAATACAGCTCAGACTATTTAAAAAAAACTGTAGTAATATTTAGGTAAGACTACAATAATAATATTGGTTTCTTATTTGCATAAAGTTGTTGAATAGCTTAAGACATTTTGAAATATAGTGCACAAGTCATATTTACTACTGATACATTACCTTTATGGTGTTTTATGTCATTTTTGGAGCTTGATGAAATAAATCATGCACACATTCACTTGAGCTGCATGGAGGAAAGAACTTTTAAAAGAACAGAAACAAACCAGATGTGCGTTAATGACTAAACTTTTGGTTTCAAGTGAACTATACCTTTAAAGCAGATGACGAGAGGCTGTCTCAATCTGTGCGGGTCAGATCGGTTTCCTCTCATTCAATGCTCTCAGGCATCAAACTAATCAAAAGCATCTCTCTCGCCGCACCACAGATGCAGACGATCAAAGACTGATGGACCTTTTCTGACAAGCACATAATGAGAGATCAAATTTGCACATCAGTAACGATTAGCGAGACTCTATATTACCTAGGATCGCATGGCATAAAGGTCTGCATCCGTCTACGGATTTGATCGAGTGCCAAAGAAGAAATAAACTTCTGAAGCATGCAATCCGTGCCTTCAGGTTGGACTTGTACCATTTTATAAGTCAGAAGCCAAGGAGAACACAGGTCAATAGCAAACACATACTCCTTCAGAGCCTTCAATTTGAGTGTTGACAAGATTGAGTTATGTGGTCACTGTCCTGTCAAATGCAATAACTGCAAAAAGGCTGAAGGAAACCTTTTTTTACGTACGATGCCTTCTCCTCTCAACCGTGTAATGCTTCCGCTCAATACTAACCAAAGGCCCTGACACAATAGGCAGGTCTGATATGATCATATTCTTTAGGTCTGTGTATGTGTGTGTGTGTGTGAACAAGGGAAAATCGAGAGTGCAGAGACATAAAGAAAGAGGCTTCACAAAGGAAAGCAAATGTATTACCTCCTGTTTATGACTCGATCAATGCGCCGGTCACTACGGCTGTCAAGATCTTGTATCAAAGCTTCAATAGGACACCTCCATCACTGACACACAGGCTCAGGCGGAGGACACGCTGTCCGATTCGCCGTACATTATCATCTTCCATCACTTCAAAAAGACAAACCGGATCAATACAGGTGTGATGACTATGAAATCCATAATCAGCCTTTTTTGTGTTTATTGTTCTATGGAGTTGCAGGCAGGCGGACCGAGGATGCGGTTGCCATGGAAACAGGGATTGCTGGAGAGGTTGTGGTACTGTTGAACTACAAGGAAATGGCACAGAAGCTCGGAGTGTCATTATCGCGCCATCATTGTCCAGAAAGACCGGGGAGGCCGCGCTTCGGTAATTGTTTATTCAAAGGCTAACATTCACAGTTGAAGTCTGGACCCCCCAGAGTCATTTGGCTGATTTCGGGATTTGAAGAGATGCTCGGAGATGAGATGCGGTGGGCGGCTGGGGCACAGGTAGTTTGGCATAAGCATCTGTATATCATTACAGGCGCAGCGGCACACTAAGAATCTCTAGATGTGACTGACTTGTGCGACAGCGTGTGGTGCATAGTAACACTTCATATTAAATAACGAGAATTCTAATTTCCAAATTTAGAATTTAATTAAAGGGGTCATATGATGTTGCTAAAAAGAACATTATTTTGTGTATTTTGTGTAATGAAATGTGTTTATGCGGTTTAAGGTTAAAAAAACACATTATTTTCCACATACTGTACATTATTGTTTCTCCTCTATGCCCCGCCTTTCTGAAACGCGTCAATTTTTACAAAGCTCATCGGTCTGAAAAGCGAGGTGTGCCCTGATTGGCCAGCTATCCAGTGCTTTGTGATTGGCCGAATACCTCAAGCGTGTGACGGAAATGTTACGCCCCTTACCATACTGTGATGCCTTGTCCCGGCCGGAGCGATGAGACAAAAACATTCAAACCCATTTTAAACGAGTCATTTGTTGCATCCAGTGGGGACATAATTATGGTTTATAATGACTTATACTGTCTTTTTACGCGTTGCATTGCATCGCGCCGCGTAAACATAAAACCATGTCTGCATTTGTGATCGGATTGGATTGATCAGGTGTCCCCAAAATGTGTCTGTGAAGTTTCAGCTCAAAATACCCCACAGATAATGTATTATATTATTTTTAAAATGCCTATTTTAAGTGGAAGCAAAAACAGCTGTTTTCGTGCATGTCTCTTTAAATGCCAATGAGAAGCTGCTCCCTGCCCCCTTTTCCAGTATAGGGCTGTGCCATTACAGCTCGTACCTCAGATACTCTGCTAAAAAACAGTTGTTTGGTTTTAATTACCATGTCTTTTGCACTGCCTCAATCGTGTGTTTTAAACCATATGAGTTTAAACTTCAGACATACGTTTTTCTGAGCGCACACATCTGAAGCATGCTGTGAAAACTAAACTCACAAAGAAAAAAAACAGGTTTTATTACATTTCTGTTTTCTAAACATACCCCTTGAACGATTTTTTTAAAACGATATCTTTATCGCTATAGTTATTGTCCTTGGTGAGAACGGGCCTCAAGACTAAAAACATGAAGGTTTTCAGTTGGAAAATCTCAAAGATTCAGAAACAACAATCCAGATGTACAATTTTCTTTTAAATCAGCCCTAGTGCAACAGAACAGAAGAGTTAATTTTTTAAAAATTTCAAAGATTTCCCCTCAAAACCTGCGCTCTGGGATCGGGGTACAATATCTCCTATATTTTCAAAAGAATAACTAATCATCTCTATTCTCTCTGATCCTTCCAATACTCCTTGAGGTTTGATGCCCTGCCAACCTTCAATTAAAATCTAGAGCAGCGTCCCCTCGGGCCACGGTCCCCGCTGAGAGGAAGAGCTTTTCTGTCGCACTTCCAGCTATCTGATTCTTCGCCTGAAATATTACAGATATTACAGATAACGTAAACCTCTTTTTGGAGATTGATTTGGTGGACAAGCAAATGTGTTGCTTTGAAACAGCTCTGTTTTGTGGCATCACTTACAAGGAAACTCCAGAGGATTCAAGATTAAAATGTTACAAAGGTTTGTGTAATCAGTGTCTGCGTCTTGTTTCCCAGTAAAATGATCAAAACATCCTAAAATAGATTTACCCAAGACTCATAATTGTACATGATATAAAGAAAATTATATAAAGAGAATCTTAAACCATTTTAAGGCTGTTTCAGTTTTTTTAAACAGATTAAAAAAAAATTTTTAAATAGGAAAATTAGTAGGAAAATATTTTTACACACGCATTCACTTAACCAATCGTATATTATTATGTTTTTTTTTTTATTGGTCAATATATAAAATAAAAATGAGTACAATTGCATTTGTGAAGTTGAAAACTTATTGAAAAGTCATTGCTTTGTCACAAGTAAAACACTAGTATTACACCAGTGAAACAGGAGTACACATGACCCGTGTGCGGAAAGTATGTACATTTTTAGAAGTTTATTTCTAAAATACATTTGTGTGTGAAAAATGACAGATGTTTATTTTTGTGTGAATATAATGTTTAAACATCAGGTTTCAAGAGCCTAATAATGATCCTAAATATGAATGTTTGTGAACATTTAGTAATTTCATTTTGTGTTTTTTTCTTTTTTTTCTTTTCTTTTTAACATATCTATATAGTTTGCATTAATTTGTATTTCTTTTTTAGTTTTAGTTATTCTAGTACCTCAAGATAAAATAAATGAAATAAATTATTTTTTTAATATTTTATTATAATTCATCAAGTTTATTTCTAAGTTATTTTAATAAGTAAACTTAACTAAAGTTTAACTAAAATAAAATAAAACATAAAAAAAAAACTTAGTTTCATGGTTAACCCTGCTATAAACCATTTATAACATGTTTATATGCATGTATGTGTGTGTATACAGACTACCATTCAAAAGTTTGGGATCAGTAAGATTTTTAATGTTCTTTTAAAGATGGTTCTTATGCTCATCAAGGCTGCATTTATTTGACCAAAAATGCAGAAAAAAAACAGTAACATTGTGAAATATTATTGCAATTTAAAATAAAGTTTTACATTTTAATACACTTTAAAATATAATTTATTTTTGTGATGTAAAGCTGAATTTTTTTTCAGCCATTACTCCAGTCTTCAGTGTCACACAAACTGATTTTTGATCAATGCTGAAAACAGTTGTGCTGCTTAATATTTGTTTGGACGGGCTCTGTCATAAGCAAGCAAGTCTTGCGTTTACTGACTTTCTCCTTCCTGGTGGCGTTCCATAAGCAAGCAGTAATCTGCTATGATTTAGTAAATGAGATATGTTGTGTCCAGGTAAGTAATTGACTGGCTTCTTAATAACGCATGTTCTTGAAGAGATTACACACTGTTGGAGACCTGAACTGGAATGTCAAATAGGAAACGATGCTTCCTGAGTCACGCCGTAAGAACTAACCTACCCACCCACCCAGCGGCTCTCTAACCCTGGCCAGACGTGAACCCTGAAGCAACATTTCCCCTGAAATCCTCCCTGCGATTCTCCTATCATAAGCTCAGAGATGTGCCGCAGTGACGTGAGGGAGCAGCAGGAATATTATTCACAAAGATTGAGCAGCTCCGAGCTTCCTAGTTCTCAGCTTGAGCAATTCTGGGTGTGATTATATTTAAAATTTCAAGACAAAAAAAGAAATGGCTTCTCATGAGATGACTCCGAACACGGAGTTAATGAGTGCAACATTATTCAGATTATTTAAAACTGCATTATTAGTATTCTATTCTATTTTCTATGTTTCAACTCATGTTTTTGCTACTGTTCATGAGTCAATCTCACAAAAACTGTCATGAATATGTTCAGGTCACATTTAACCCCAAAATCATAAAAAAAATAACACACACACACACACACGTTGTAATCAAAGAAAATTGATTCGCTATTCAATAAATGAAAATACTTCTTTTTTTTTTCGTAATGTTTTTTTTGTTGTTGTTTGTTTTTTTGCAATTTCCATATTTTTTCCATTTGGGGTTGTCATTAGATCCTCAATGTATTAGAGTGTTTTTAGTGTAAAACTTTTTTTTTGTAATTTTCATTTTTTTCTCAATAGGTATTGTCATTGGAGTCTTTAAATGTATACATTTTTAAATGTAAAACTATTTTATTTTTATGATTTTCACTTTTTTCAATAGGGATTGTCATTAGATTCTTACTACTGTCATACAGTATTTTTCAATGTTAAACAATTTTTATTTATTTTTTTCCCCCACAATTTAAATAGGGACAATAAGGGTTATTAGATCCTCATTACTGTTACACAGTATTATTGATGTGAAACAATTTAATTTTTTTTATTTTATATGAATTATATTTATTTATTTGTAACTTCCATATTTTTTCAACAAATGAAAAAAAATGTTATTCCATTACTGTTCACAAGTATTTTTAGTATCTAGAATTTAGAATAGATTTGATTAATTAATTTCTTTCTTTTTATTTATTTATAATTTCCTTTTTTTTCCAAAAGGGATTGTCATTAGATTCTCATTACGATAATACATTATTTTTTATTTGAAATTATTTATTTATTGTAATTTCCATATTTTTTTCAATAGGTCTTGTCATTAGTTTTCCATTACTACAACACAGTTTTTATTTTTACATTTTTTTTTTCATAGTTTTTATTTATCACTTTAAACCAACAAAGGCAAAACAACAAATATAACCACTTTACCTTTTTTCACATTTCAGGAATATGAAAATATGCATAACTGATAGGCATTAAAACTGTAAATGTGTTATTAAAAATAGGCTTCATTTCTTAATAAAGTGTAATTTTAGGAGCACAGTGTGACCTGGACATGTTTTCAACAGGTTTTGTGGGATTTAACCTAACATGTGAAGCAGAATATCATATGTTGTTGTTTTTTACACATTCATCTCGAGTCAAACCGTTCTGGGAAGGATTAAAATAGCAGATCTGCATGCAGTATTAATTACTTAATGAAGAGCATCAGACAGTATGAGTTAAACACTGCTGAGGGTAAATATCTCATTAGCATTTGTAAGGTTACACAAGGAGGATCCTTCAAAGATGAGTAATCATGCAGCACTCTATCTGAACACAGCACACAAACAATCCATGCTGATCATGCTTTAAAATCTAAACTCATATCTGCTTGTCTGGATACTGGTATATTTGGGTTATGCACTTTAGTGAACATACTGACGCTGGAGCCACACGCAGCTCAATCCCAAAAAAAGAACTTAATCAAAAGTGACACTGCAAGCTAACAATGATATATGAGCAGGTCCAGAGGGAATCCACACAATATTCCACATGTGTTGCACTGATTGAGGAAGAAAACCTGGGGAATTGAGTTAGATGTGGTCAAATTTGTTAAACGCTCCTGAGAGTAATCATCTCTGAGGTCAGAAACATTAATGCATCTGTGGATACTTGGTTAACGCATTGGTCCAATTGTGATACATTTTTAACAAGATGTTACCTACAAATTGTCTGTGCCATTAAACCGGATGCATTTCCGGTATGTCATGTCATCTGATGACTAACTTTAACTATCGCATCACCATGATCGTAGATTACCTGAAAGAAAAAAAGAGTGTATGCAAAAGAGAGAGCACTTAAAGGGATAGTTCACCCAATAGTTTTGGATAGGATAGTTTTGTCATCTACTATACAATGGAAGTCAATGGCTCCCATCAGCTGTTTGGATACCAATATGCTTCAAAATAACCGAAAAGGACTTAGGGCCAAGCAATAATAAAAAAAATGAAACCATCTCGAGATTAAAGTCATTATAATACGAGATTAAACTCATTTTAAAAATTTTGAAATAAAATGTTGAGAATAAAGTCATTACATTACGAGAAAAAAGTCGTAAAATGTAGAGAAAAAAATGTCGAGATAAAATGTTGAGAAAAGTCATTAAATTACGAGAGAAAAAAGTCGTTACATTTCGAGAGAGAAAAAAGTCGCGATAAAATGTTGAGAATTAAGTCATTAAATTACGAGAAAAAAGTCATTACATTTCAAGAAAAATGACGAAATAAAATGTTGAGAATAAAGTCATTTACGAGAAAAAATTGTTGTGTTTCAAGAAAAAAAGTCATTAAATTTAGAGAAAAAAGTCGTGAATAAACACACTCGTGTCATTCATTTAATCTCGTTGGACAGAGTCAAATCATGTCAGCAGTGGCGTAGGTTGCAGAGTAATGCGCAGGGATGTAGCGTGTGATGCGATCGACTAGGGTTCATAACCATTTTTAGCCGAACTCGCTTTTCTGCCTTTTCTCATCCCATATCACATATCACTTATCACGGACGGACGGACGGATAGACAGACAGACAGACAGACAGACAGACAGACAGACAGATAGATAGATAGATAGATAGATAGATAGATAGATAGATAGATAGATAGATACAGCTGACACTGTACTCTTAAAAATAAAGCTTTGTTTTTGGTATCAGTGGTTCCATGAAGAACCTTTAGCATTGATGGAACTTTTCTACTAAACAAAAGATGGTACATAACGGAAAAAGGTTCTTCAGATTATTAAAATATTCTTTAAACTAACAAAAAAATTGTCCTTTAAAGAACTGTTCACTTAACGGTTCTTTGGGAAACCAAAAATTGGTTCGTCTTTGGCGTCGCTGTGAAAGCCCCTTCTGGAATCTTTATTTTTAAGAATGTAGTTGAGCAAAAACACTTCACCTTTAAACCTTTTAAACTCACCCTCATTTAAGAGCATGCGTTCTTGCCCATTTTCCTTAACACCAGTGAAGGTTTATCTTATTTTCCTCTTCCCAGATGCACCCTCTATTTTTCACATATCCTTTTTTTCTTTCAAACCCAATTTCAGAGTGTATGCGGAGACAGCTTCAGAACTGGTCGATCATGTTTTCCCATTAATTTGGCAGAGCTGGAGATGCCTTCCGATTACAGAATGAATAATAATCAGATTGCCACATTTTCCCTTCCTTCCTCTCTCTGTGGTTTAATTCACATGTATTAAGGAAATATCGTCTCCTGCGATGAAGACTTAGAAACGTGACGCTGTCGTTCTTGACTTAATAAACAAACGAGTCAAGTCCTGTTTTCAGCGGGACGTCCACAAGGCAATGCTCCAGTGGCGTTACATGGATTTAAACTGAAGATTAAATGCAAACTGGCATGTCTAAGCTGTTTTTCTAACCTCCAATGAATTTTCTGTCCTCGTTTCTTTGCCTTTGAGATGAGATGATGCAGCTGAAGTTTCACTTTATAATGATCATTTCTACAGTGGCAGCTTAGACAAAGCTGGGTTCAAAACTGCAAAGTCACCGTGATCTAAATGGGCTTTGTTTGGACACCAAAAAAGTCAGTGGTCCTCGAATTTGCAAATTATGCCGCCGCTTTGCTACAGTGGTTGCTAGGGCATTTCTATGCAGTTGCGACTAGCTGGCATTGTTCTTAGTCATAACTTATACCTAAACTTTTGTCTATGCACTAAAAATAGTTAAATTTACAGGAAAAAATGGGAACTGTGTTTTCCAGAAATTCTTAGTAAAAAAATCTGGCAACAATATCCAGTATTACGGGATGGCATATTGGTACCTATATTTTGGGATTTGAACTTTTCACTTTGTATTCTTTTTTTTATTTTTTATTAAAGTATTAAAATGTAGTGCATAATAGCACCATTTGTTCATTGGCCCAGGGTTAAGATTTTTAACTAAAACTATTAAAAATATTTTTTGTCAATTGAAATGAAATAAAATAAAATATAAATAGACCACAAAATTTTTAACTGCAAGAAAGCCTAACATAAAATATAAACCAAAAGAAAAAAAAAAAATAAGCTAACAAATTTAACTGAAATAATTAACCTGAATCAGTCAAATTAATAAATAAAAAAAAAAATGAAATAAAAACAAACTAAACCTAAATGTTAAATAAATAAATAATATGCATAATCCGATATTATGTGATAGCATATTGGTGCCTGTATATTTTACTACTTATAACTTAGAATATTTAATTAAGTGATATATCATATAATATAAATATAATCTTGAACTACCAAAATCTGTATTATACCTTAAAATAATACCTTAAAAAACACCCTAATGCACATTACTGATAACAAAAATGAGAAGCAAAATTATGTCATATGTGAATTATAATTATATCTGATGTGTCACATAGGAACATGATATAGTATTATATGGAATTATATAGTCATTCAGTTTTATTTGCAAAAAAAAAAATTTTGACAGTATTTTTACTGTAAAATTACATATAATGTGATGTTAAAGTTGAACCATTTACAATTTGTCACTGTATATATGGTAATGTGACTAATGTAATGTGCATTTTTTATAGTCTTTTATATGTGAATCATATCTCATGTGTCATGTAAGGAAATGTCATTTTCCTGTTTTCACCACAAAGAAAGAAAGAAAGAAAGGTATTTTACCATAAAATTATGTGTAATGTTAAACCATTTACAGTTTTCATAGTATATATCGTTTTCTGTAAAAATTACAAAAATTTTTACAGTGTATGGGTTCAAGTCCTTTCTCAAGTCCGTCGTCTGCCAAGTGAAGCTTAGAAGTACGATCAATTTGAAAATGATTTCTCAACAAGCTTCAGTGATTTGAGGCATCATTCATGTACAACCCACAAAACCAGAAGTGTGAGCAATAGTGAAATGTGACTTAGTGAACACAACTAATCAACTGTGTGCAATCACTGACTGTGAAGTGAAAGAAAAAGCACAAAACTGAAGATCTGTAACCGATTTTCCATCATAAGAGAACTAAAAACCATGCATTTCTATACAGATTTAAATCAAAGTGTCAAAACAAAGTAATTTAAGATCTACCCAAATGATGCTCTTCATACATAAGAATATATAACATGCATTTCATAAACACGACTTACAGCCGTTGAGGGGTTTTCTACAGTCTCCATAGTGAGGTGACATGCTTCCCCCTACAGCTCAGCGGAGGCATTTTCAGCTCCAGCATGCACACACCTTGATCCTGTCTCCCTGACACTGCCTTTCACACAAACACACACATTCATAAATCCAGAATCGATAAGTGTGCTATGATGTAATTTAATTCATACCACACCATAAGCGACTGTACAAACTGATGCAATAAAGAAATTTTGTCAAAGTGCTATCTAATAAGAGACTGTGTGTCCAAAGTAATGCCAGCATCTAGCACAAATCCAGCTCCAATTACAATTTAATGAATCAGCCCACATTAGAGAGAATAAGACGCATTCATCACAAAGCGCACCGCAGAGATTGCAAGTCTAGTAGTAGCATTAAAGTTTCAAACGGGGATCTGGCTAAATGAATCTTGTTGTCTTGCACAGTTTTGTTTTATAACTAGAGTTTCATCATTTTGCGGGTTTCCTGTTTTCTCTGTTCTCCCAAAAGGCCAGACCTAAATAAACGTGGCATCAGCCAATCACAGTTTGACACTGAACGCAGAAGTATTGTCTTGGGAAAGTCACACATAGTTTATGAAACGACATCTAAAAGATTATTTGCATGTGTTATCAGCAGCGTTTGCTAATGCAAGCATCACAATTATTATTGCTCACACTTAGGATTGAGTTTTGAACTAACTAATAACCTAATAATTTATTACAATTATTCAAATTGAAGAATTCAAATTTAGTGCACATGAGCACAATTTGTGCAACAGCATAGGATTATCATTGTTAACTATATATGCATACATACATACATATATATATATATATATGTGTGTGTGTGTGTGTGTGTGTGTGTGTGTGTTGTTAACTGAAATAAAATCTAAATATTAGATACAAAAAGTTAAACGAAACAAGATTTACAGTATTAAAACATTTGGTAATTGAACTATAGCTGAATAAAATACCGTATTATACATAAACATTAAACTAAACAGAACTTAACTGTACTTTTAAGTTTAACTTAAATAAGTTGATTCATCAAAATTACTAACTGGAACTAAACTAATACTGAACTAAAACTAAAACTGAAATAATGAAATTTAATATTACACGAAAAAATTCAACTACACAACTTATTAGTATTTTAGTATTTTAACTTTGAAACAAAGCTAACATTTTTTTTCTTTTAGCTATGCTGCAAACTCGGTTTAGTTCAACTTAGTAACTGAAATCAGTTAAGTTAATCATCAAAATTACTAAAATGGACATAATAAACCTAAACGAACCTAAAACAAATAAATAAACTAAAACAAATACATCTAAATAGCAGTGAAATAATGAAATATAAATATTACATGACAAAATTAAACTAAACAAACTTAACTATATTAAATATTATATTTTTGTTCACTGAAATAGAGCTGAGATAAACTAAAATAAAATATTACATAAAAATACTTGAGCTGAATCACCATAAGTAATAACTGAAAATCAAATAAATCTGAACTAAATAAGATAAAATTAAATTATAACGAGAATAAATAAATAAATTTACCTAAACAGTAAAATAAATAAATAAATAAAATGACTAGAAATAAAACTAAAACAGAAAATATTCAAATTACTTCTAAATATTAAATACATATTAAATAAAAAAATGAAATCATGCATCTTGGTCGAAAGGTGTGCTGTTACTCATGTAAGCCAAAACATGCACAAAAAAAATCAATTTAAGTTAGATTGCCGGATACACCAGAGTCATACAGTATCAACAGACCATAATACTTTGTGCTCTTTTGAATTAGTCCAGTAAGAAATAACCCAAAAACCCTAACAATGTCATAGCAACCAATGACAACACTGTACACATGTAAGCATTGCTTTTGACAAAAGATTAAAATAATGTACTTTATTTAGATACCAACAATAATCTCCAACAAATACACACCATTAACAATAACTATACTACTATAAAAACTTCAGAGCACAAGCGTGAATCTTTCACTGAGCTGGACTACAATTTTCCCCTCAGCAACCCTCTGTAATTCTGTCTTTTACCTTCTCCTCTATATTTGTGAAGTACTTCATTTGGGCCAGGAGCTCTTTGGCGGTCAGCAGATCCCCTGTGAAAAGAGACTCGTGAGGCAAACACAAAAACAGCTGTTTTCCACTCGCATGCCATGGAAATGTGCATGCAACCGGCCTTGGTGCTGAATTTCTGTCAAATTTGGGAGATCGTGAGGAGGAGAAAGAGAGAAAAATACCTTTGTTCAGAGATGAATTCATCCGTTCAGTCAAGTCTTTCAGTTTCTCTGGTGAAAGGAAGTAAAATACAGTATATCAACAGGACCTTGAACTTTCTGATGGAATGAATCTAGGGCCACAAACGGTCACATCAATAAGCTGCGAGCGACATGAGTGGGTGCAGAGCAATATTTCAACAATCACTTCCAGTTGGAGCTTTTCTTTCAGGCCTACACACCTCGCACAGACCGCCCGATAGTGCTGACCTCATCTTGGCTCCGCGTCTCTGCGAGGCTCTCATTGATCTCCAGGACCTCTAGGAGAAACGCGGGGTCCGCGGCGGCATCCGTTCCTTCCTCCAGCAAAACCCCTCGCAGCTCCAACTACAGCAGAACATGCAGGTTACACAGGGTAAGCAGCTACTAAAACAGAACTCTGTAACATTCAGTAGTCATAGATCAGTTAAAGTGCCTATTTTTAAAGTTAGCGCCCACAGATAAACTCAACCTATTTTTCTATACATGTCAAAGTGTAAAAATACAGAACATGGCAACAGCTGATATACTGTACATAATATCTATTTGGGCACTTAAAGATTTCTGAATGTTACTTTATTTGATTCTAGATTGCTAAATCATTTGCACTGCAAGAGCTCACTTCCATTTTTCTTCATAATTTTAGCTGAATGTATTTTAATAATCTGGTGAGAATGTGATTTTTAAAAAATGTTTTCTATTTTAATATATTTTAAAATTGTATTTATTCATATATATTTTATTTTTTTATTTATTTTGTATTGTGCATTTTATTTCTTTATACGTTTTATGTATGTCGTGATGCAAAGTGAATTTGCGCATTATTAATCCCTTTCAAGGTATGATCCTCGAAATCATATAAATATGCTCATTGGTCCTTATTATACTTTGGTTTCAAGGTTGCAAAGCGTTTCTGCTCAAATTTTTGTGGAATTTTTGGATATACTACCATTCAAAAGTTGGCGAAGTAAAATTAAAAAAAATTTAAAAAATTAAAATTTTGGATGCATTAAATTTATTAAAAGTTACAGTAAACACCTTTATAATGTTACAAAAGATTTATATTTTAAATAAATGTACTTCTTTGTGAAATGTCTTTTTACTGTTTTGTACTGTAAAGTATATGGTTATTCACAGATTGTCTTTGCTAAAAAACATAATTTTGACAATATTTCATAGTAAAATTACATTTAATGCATGTTAAGCCTTTTAACTGTATGTTAACTTACAATCCAAAAAAATGCTGGGTGTTTTGACCCAGCGCTTGTGTTCAATGTTTTTACCCAGCCTTTTTGGTATAGTTTTATTTAACTCTATTGTTCAAAAATTACTATATGGCTGTCTTAAAATGAAACCAAAATATGTTGTAAATTAAGAATAAGACACATAATTACTAGAGGCATCAGCAATAATCAAAACATGAACATTTATTAATAAGCAATTTAAAAAATAATATTAATTTAATACGAGTATTTCAACTTATTAATAATTGTTCATTTCCAACCTAATTTGGGTTAATTTTAAGCAAGAAATATAGCAATTTTTAAGCAATAGTTGAGTTAAATAAAACTACCCAGAAGGCTGGGTTAAACATTTAACCCAACCGCTGGGTCAAAACAACCCAATTAAGAGCGCTGGCATGCATTTAACCAAGCATTTTTAGATTGCAAATTAACTTACCATATACAGTTAAAATTTGATTTGTAAAAGTTTTAAGACATGTAATGTTAATGTGGGGTGTAGTTAAAAGGTTTTTACTTCATTTTTCGTAAAAAATGACATTTCCTGACATTTTTAGTCTTGTTTTATTATATAAAAACATATTTTTGTGAAATGTCCTATTTTAATGTGTTGGTGCTTCTTTCTTTAAACGTGCATGGTACTTCATTTGATATTCTGTCTGATATACAGTGGGGAAAAAAAGTATTTAGTCAGCCACCAATTGTGCAAGTTCTCCCACTTAAAAAGATGAGAGAGGCCTGTAAATTTCATCATAGATATACCTTAACTATGAGAGACAAAATTAGAAAAAAAAAAATCCAGAAAATCACACTGTAGGAATTTTAAAGAATTTATTTGCAAATTATGGTGGAAATAAGTATTTGGTCAATAACAAAATTTCATCTCAATACTTTGTTATATACCCTTTGTTGGCAATGACAGAGGTCAAACGTTTTCTGTAAGTCTTCACAAGGTTTTCACACACTGTTGCTGGTATTTTGGCCCATTCCTCCATGCAGATCTCCTCTAGAGCAGTAATGTTTTGGGGCTGTCGCTGGGCAACACGGATTTTCAACTCCCTCCAAAGATTTTCTAGGGGGTTGAGATCTGGAGACTGGCTAGGCACTCCAGGACCTTGAAATGCTTCTTACGAAGCCACTCCTTCGTTGCCCGGGCGGTGTGTTTGGGATCATTGTCATGCTGAAAGACCCAGCCACGTTTCATCTTCAATGCCCTTGCTGATGGAAGGAGGTTTTCACTCAAAATCTCACGATACATGGCCCCATTCATTCTTTCGTTTACACGGATCAGTCGTCCTGGCCCTTTGCAGAAAAACAGCCCCAAAGCATGATGTTCCACCCCCATGCTTCACAGTGTAGGTATGGTGTTCTTTGGATGCAACTCCGCATTCCTTCTCCTCCAAACACGACAAGTTGAGTTTTACCAAAAAGTTATATTTTGGTTTCATCTGACCATATGGCATTCTCCCAGTCCTCTTCTGGATCATCAAAATGCTCTCTAGCAAACTTCAGATGGGCCTGGACATGTACTTGCTTAAGCAGGGGGACACGTCTGGCAATGGAGGATTTGAGTCCCTGGCGGCGCAGTGTGTTACTGATGGTAGCCTTTGTTACTTTGGTCCCAGCTCTCTGCAGGTCATTCACTAGGTCCCCCCGTGTGGTTCTGGGATTTTTGCTCACAGTTCTTGTGATCATTTTGACCCAACGGGGTGAGATCTTGCGTGGAGCCCCAGATCGAGGGAGATTATCAGTGGTCTTGTATGTCTTCCATTTCTAATAATTCCTCCCACAGTTGATTTCTTCACACCAAGCTGCTTACCTATTGCAGATTCAGTCTTCCCAACCTGGTGCAGGTCTAAAATTTTGTTTCTGGTGTCCTTTGACAGCTCTTTGGTCTTGGCCATGGTGGAGTTTGGAGTGTGACTGTTTGAGGTTGTGGACAGGTGTCTTTTATACTGATAACGAGTTCAAACAGATGCCATTAATACAGGTAACGAGTGGAGGACAGAGGAGCCTCTTAAAGAAGAAGTTACAGGTCTGTGAGAGCCAGAAATCTTGCTTGTTTGTAGGTGACCAAATACCTATTTTACCGAGGAATTTACCAATGAATTCTTTAAAAATCCTACAATGTGATTTTCTGGATTTTTTTTTCTCATTTTGTCTCTCATAGTTGAGGTATACCTATGATGAAATTACAGGCCTCACTCATCTTTTTAAGTGGGAGAACTTGCACAATTGGTGGCTGACTAAATACTTTTTTGCCCCACTGTATAATGCACATACCGTCTTTAAGTTTTAGTGTGGCTTATGCGTCCAAAGTTTTCTGGGGTCACTGTATAAAACCTACAGCTGCCATATGCACAACAAATATTTACAAAACACATAATTACCATGTAGACGGCCCGACTCAGAGGTTTCTGCAGCGTTCTGTAGGCATTGTTCACCAGAGCTGATTGTTCTTCTGAATATTCCTGCTCTTTCTGTAAATAGGATCAGACCACAAAGTCATTCCAAATTAAAGTCATTCTTCTCACGGGCTACAAAAACAATTTCAACAGCCCCTAAAGGCACAAATCGCACAAAGCTCCAAAGCATAAAGCAACCTGAAGAATACTGTGATTGTGGTTTTATGAAGTAACAAAAGAAGTGTTATACAAAAAGAGTCTTACTCTGCCCAAGTTTTCTAACTTTTCCAAACGTTATATAATTACGTACTGTCGTCACATTTATTTTAAGATATCATGACATGTTCTTTGTTTGTGGTAAGGAATTCCTCTTGGGAATGAGCAGAATCGTCAAAAAAAAAAGAAACCCCAGCAATGCTGATAATTGCGTCGGGTTTTTTTTCCCTGAAGGATCTGGCTGTGTGGGTGGACGCAGAGGGTCTGAGCTATGATGGGAGGCGTCAGGTGGAATAAGAGGTGAGAAAGCACAGAAATGACTTGCAGAGGAGAAACATTTTCAGCTGTCAGAGTTGCCAAAGCCTAGAGATTCAACATCTGGCTTGCTGCTGCTGTCAGGAAACCCAATTGGTCTCGCAAAGCATGAACCAATCACCAAAGAACTGTCTGCTGCCTTATAGGAACGATGATAAGCTGCATACCCTTTACCTGAGCATCTAAATAGATATGGACATGGGATACTGAGAGTGTGCTACTACAAAGTTTGATATATAATGCAAAGCAAAAGGGTTAGAAGGTGAATCTGAAATAACAAAGTCACAACAAAATAAAAATAAAAAATTATTATTATATTTATAAAAAATATAAATAGTTCTCATCGTGGTTGTTACTAATGTATGCCATTTAAATAATTAAAAATGTTTTTCAAAATAATGGAAATTACAAAAAAGCATATGTGTTTGTGTGTTTGTGTGTACAATGCAGTAAAAAGATGTAAAACATTAATACTTGTAAATTTATAAAACATTCAAATAGCTGTTTTCTATTTTATTATACATTTTAACATGTAATTTATTTATGTGACTGCAACGTTTGGTTTCTGGCAGAATTTTCAATAAATATTTAATTATTATCAACGTTGAAAACGTTGTGATGTTTAATATTTCTGGTGCAGTGTGATAAATTTTTTTAATCGGGTTCCAGAGTTTTGTAATTTATTTGTAATCGAAATCTTTTGTAGCAACGGAGAGTCCTGCGGTTAATATAATCATAATCTAACATAAAAAACCTTTCCTGGTCCCAAACGTTCAAGCAAATAAAAGTCTGTGTAGGCCCTATATGTTTGTGTGTGTGTGTGTTGTGTTTGTGTTTGTGTGTGTGTGTGTTGTGTGTGTGTGTGTGTGTGTGTGTGTGTGTTGTGTGTGTGTGTGTGTGTGTGTTGTGTGTACAGGTTTATAATACTCTGGTGGGGACTTAAACCTGACTACACAGAGACTCATGGGGACTCGTGTCACGGTGGGGGACCTAAATTGAGGTCCCCACGGGTACAAAAGCTTATAAATCACACAGAATTAAATTTTTTGAAAATCTAAAAATGCAGAAAGTATCCTGTGGGGGTAGGTTTAGGTGTAGGGTTTGTGTAGGGCAATAGAAAATATGGTTTGGACAGTATAAAAACCATTATGCATATGTGTGTGGTGTGTGTGTGTGTGTGTGTGTGTGTGTGGGTGTATGTGTGTGTGTGTGTGTGTGTGTGGACACAAATTTGTGTAATGACATGGGTATGACATAGGTATTGCAAGGAGAATGTGACTTTTCAGGACATTACCCCATGTCCCCACTTTTATAAACGCTTATAAATCACACAGAATGAGTGTATTGAAAATCTGAAATAGCACAAAGTTTACTGTAAGGGGTAGGTTTTAGGGGGCGTTTTTGTAGGGTTGGTGTAGGGCAATATAAAATACAGTCTGTACAGTATAAAAACCATTACAACTATGGGATGTCCCACTTTCCACCCCCCCAAAAACAAAACCTGGTGGTGTGTGTGTGTGTGTGTGGTGTGTGTGTGGTGTGTGTCGTGTGTGGTGTGTGTGTGTGGTGTGTGATTTACCTAAATCATGGATAAATTCACCTGGAAGAAAACTTGGGAAACAAACTTACATACTTTCTATCTTTATTCTTCTGTATATTGTTGGTAACTAACAATGAAGTTTGTAATACAAACTATTCAAAATATATTCTTAGAAAAATGTGCAAAAAAAATATAAAACAAGAACTAGTGCTCTTAAAGATTTACAATTTAGCCATAATATTTTGCTATCCCTTTAATTTACATTTTGAACTCATATTATAGATGAAAACGAAAGTCCATCAAGTAAATCACTAATATTTGCTCATAACTGGTATGGCCACCATATACTTTGCATTCCTACAGTATCTTTCAGCGCTGTTATGAGATATAAAACCAAACCAATAAACTGCATCTCAAAATAAATGCTCGACCACTCAACATCACACTGTTAATAGTGCTGTGTGAAGTATGGAATATAACAAATTTTGTTTAATATAGTCCATTACCGATGATTTCTGGCTGAAGTTGTCAGGATGGAGAGATCTTTGCAGCTCCACATATCTTTTCTGAAGTCTCTGGGTGTCCAAAGAAAATGTGTGTTCACTGAGGAAAGATCAACATATTCAGTTACATATATGTTATAATGTGATTATGAACTACTTTAAGTTGAAAGCTGAAAGATATATAGTAAAACTGTATCTGTCTGATCATGTAACAACTACTGTATCATATATACTGTATATATTAACAATGTGCTGGCGTCTAAGTAAATAAAGTAAGGAAGGAATACAACTTTTTGGAAGCTCAGGATCAAGAAGCCAGAAAATATTATCCGTGAATCCATAAATGATGCGTTCATAACAATAACAGCGATTTTTAAACTATACCTCCTCTTAAAGGGGAAAAAACTCATAAGGGGCTCACACACAACTAGCTACGATACATAGCGTGTACGGTGTTTACAATTCTCAGCCCTAATATTTTACTCACATATCACACATATTAATTACTCCACATTTTGACACTCAGATGAGATGAGTCGGGCGGAAAAGTCCTCACTAAATCAGCGTGATATTTGCTCATACCTGGTCTAAAAAGCACACCACTCAATAACTCTGCATTCCTACAGTATCTTTCAGAACAAGCACTGGTTAGGGGGTGGGGCGGTGGATGGTGCCACACAACCCATAAACGCATCCCCAATAATGCTCGACCACTCAACAGCACACCGTACATTGACGTTGGAAGTGTGAAGTCTGGATATAACAAATTTTGTCTATATGTGTGTCGGGGTGCCATGTATCCACGGTACAGTGACTTTTCCTCCTTGATCCAGTGTGATGGGAGATCTGTGTGGCAGCCCACAGTATCTTTATACGGTGGGGCGGGTTCTATCACTATATGGCTCACACACAGAAAGTGTGGTTTCACATCGGAAGGAAAGATCAACATATTCAGGGGGGGGTGGGGATACATATATTTCATAATGTGTTATGACTAACTATATCCCTATTGAACATACTGAAAGAGAATCTAGTACTTCGGTGATCCTTCCTGATCATGTAACCCTACTGTGTATACATATATCTGTATTTTATACAATGTCGCTGGGCGTACATAAGATAATAAAGTAAGACGGAATAACAATTTTTTGGAGAGCTCAGGATCCAGAAGCCATAACATATTATCCGTGAATCCATACATGAATGTGTCTTCTAACATCACGCCATTTTTGTACACAACTGTACCATCGCACTACTTAAAGGGGTCATATGATGACATTTTTTGATAGATCATATTTTGTGCTATATGGTGGTCTACAAATATGCTGACACTGCACTTTAATGTTTCAAAAAAAACACATTATTTTATCATAACTGTACACTCATCTTTCAAGTCCTCTATCACCACAGCTCCTCATCAACTCAACAACGCCTTAGTATTCCTACAAAGTCCCCTACCCTGTACCGACAACGCAGTCTGCTCTGATTAGGCCAGCTGACGACACAGTGCATGTGCTGATTGGACCACCAGCACCGGGCGAGCAAGCACTCGGCGGGAAATTTAACGCCTCCCTTTCATATCGCTGGGTTCACTTTCAAATAAATGTAAAGCAGAGCCCAAAGGGGAACAGAGTCGTGTGACGCCACATGAGAGCTGGTTGGTGCGAGTACACAAGCCACGGTTAGCAGGCTGGCTCCACTGTGTCTCCGCCTCTCATCTCTCTCTCTCCTCGCTCTCCGTCTTTCTCTCTCTCTCACACACACACACACACCACACACACACACACACCACACACTCGATGCTCAAACTCTGCCTTTGAACAGTCAATAGCAAATACTTAAACTAATAACAAAACAGTAGCTGATTCAGAAGCGCCAGATTGTCATAGCAAAGTCAGAATGACCTCCTCTCCTAGGTTCACGAAACGGTCGTCCATAAAATGCATTGCTGTTCTGTTGTAAGTGATCTTAAAGATTCCTAAATGCATCTACTTCTGGAAGGCCAAATAAAGTGCTTTTGCTTTTCGCCTAGAAACACACAGCGTCTCACTGACATGACTGCATCAACACTACTGCTGTACCTGAAACCACGCCTTCTTTCTTTGCGTGAACATTTGGGCGTCAGTATGCAAATATTTCCACATAGTGACGTAGGTATGTGGGGGCGTGTTAGAACGAGCCGTTTTTTAGGGGGGTGTGTTAGAACGAGCCGTTTTAAGGGGCGTGGCAGAGTCTTAACTTTGATAAATAATATCTCTTTGGTTTTGAGACTTTAGTCTTTGCAACTTCAGGGATCTTATCTATGCACAATCAGCTTGTAACACTCCAAAGAGAAAGGAAAACTTGAAATAGCATCATATGACCCCTTTAACTCACCAGTTCAAGATGTCAAAATAATTCGTCTTGTCATCAGGAGGTTGGATCACATTACAGGATGAACAGAAAAATAATTCAGCAGAAGATCCGCATTTCCAACAGCGTCTGTTGACTGTGACAGTGCTGAAAGAGTTCAGAGACAAGTGTCCTTTAACTGCTTTACAGTGAGAAACACCGTTAATGTCTTTCCTGTAAGCGCTGACAGCTCTTCCTGAAGCGAAACACGGAAGTAGGACGAGGTTAAGAAGTTGTCCGTTTGATATAAATGTGTTTGCATGTTTATATCCGTGAGGTGCTAACAAAAATCGGAGTTTGTATAGCGTTATCATATTGTCACCCACTGAACAAAATCTGGTTTATGGAATGTTAGCGCGCTACTTCCTGTCAGGAACCCCAGAAATGTTGTCAAAATAAAAGTTTTTATTTTTAAAACACTTCTACGTATTTATTTGACTTTTTATTGGTTTGTGGTTATCCATGAATAATGGCTGCAATTACTAGAGTGAGACAGGGTTTTTTTATTTTTATTTTTATTTTTTTATTGTTTGCTCTCGGGGAACTTTGTAACAACAAAAATATGCTTTAAATAAGTAAAACACAACATTAATCCAAAGTTAACTACATTTGTACTAAACAGTTAATTTCCCTCCCACGTTAAAATATAGTAAAAAGAAAAAGAGGAAACTCTTTTTGTACCCTGTTTGTTTTACAACGGAAGTTATTGCATTTATTTTTCTCTATGTACTACACTTGTGTGTGTTCTTAATTTTAACAGCAATTAATAATAAATGCTATATTGGGGAGGGAGAGCTGGATGATGTTGCAGTGAGATGTTACATTGTTTTCATTCTGACTTGTTTGCTATTAAAAACAAATAAATAATAATAATAATAATAAACGCTATATTGCTGTTGGTAGTGTAATAATAATAATAATAATAATCCTTAAAATAACTAACAGCATAAAAAAAATAATGTATATCTACATATGTAATCAATTGACATGGAATGTTTTATAAACTACATTTCCCATGAGCCTCTACTCAGGCTTCTGATTGGCTGAATGATGTAATGGGAAGTTCATTGCTGGAAACGAGTGGCTTTTCCCGGCAGATTTGACGAGCAACTCACGCGGCCTGATAACCCACTTCTGCAAGTTTGCTACTTTTAAAAACAGCACTTGGTTAAGGTATGCGATAGGATATGATATTGAAAAGCACCATTAGATGATCTGACGGACATGTGGATTTCTATCAATGATTATTTCTGATGAAAAAAGCAACAACCCGTTTCCTCGATCGTTAAACGTGCAGCTGTGCTTTGCAAAAATAGCAATAGAAAATAGACATGCCTTATCTAATCTATTTGGTTCTTCAGTCTTTTTTCTTGTCAAGTTCCATTTGATTGCATTGGTGTCTGTGGTGCATGGAATTAGTCCGACCTAAATGCCCTCAGAAACTGAACTTGGAAAGGTCACATGATGTAAAAGCAAATAATTTTCTTTCAAAGCACATGATTTATGCACATATATGTCAATTATGTGTAAGTCATTTCTCCTGGAATTTAATAATAGCATATAAGAATTGTTTACTATACTGTAAATATAAAGAAAAGTTTTTTCAAGTGCATTTATAAAGAATGGCACCGTTAATCTCTAGTTCTTAATAAACCCATTAAAAATAGATTTTAAAACGAGTGAATTTGTTGTACGCATATTCTCTTATTTAGTCTTCCATTCATTCATTTTATCCATTTACATTATTTTTTGATCGTAGGGTCAAAATTATAGGAGATATGAGATGCTAGACATTAAGGCCTGGTTTCACAGACAGGGTTTAGACTAAGCCAGGATTAGGCCATAATTCAATTAGGACATTTAAGTCGTTTTTTATAAATGTGCCTAACAAAAATACATTACTGGTGTGCATCTTGAGACAAAACAAAGGCACTGATATATTTTAAGATCAATCGGTGCAAGTTTCTTTCAGTTGAAACAGCTCAGACTTACATTTTAGTCTGGGACTAGGCTTAACTTGTCTTTGAAACGGGGTATTAGACCCAATTCACAAAAAAATTTTTTTTTTTTTTTTGTTGAAAGTTATGTGCAAAAAAAAAAAAAATGTTACATGCAAAAAGATGCAGTTAAAACGTATGATGATGCATTAAAAGTCTAAAAATAATAGGTAGGTAAAATATAATATAAAACATAAAATATGACATAATACTTTTAAAGCCACGAAGCACTGCAAAACCTCTTGGAAACAGTTTTCAAAATAGCATAGCATGTACTGTATGCAGTGCACTTTTCTGTCACGAGAAAGCCTGGAAATATCAAAAGCATAATTCTAGGCCTAAAAAAATCGTGACACTTTCTGTAGTGAGCAGGTTTGAAACGACAATATTTAATTGACAAAAATTATAAATGTATTTTTCCTTGCACAAACAACAAGAAATCACATGCAACTGTTGACAATGCAACATGCATACTGCTGTTTGAAACATTTATCATTATAGTGTATGCTGTGCAAAATTATGTGAGCTGTAAGATGACGTTTTGGGCTTTATACAGCTATTGACTGTTGTTGATATTTTGTTAATTTTTCAGTGTGTATCTCCAGAGTAAAAAAACATAATGTCTGAGGAACCTGGACCCAGTGGTCAGTCCCAATCCCAGACCCAGTCCCAAACACAATCCCAGCCTGGATCCAGCTCCTCGTCCGCCCCAACATCATCAAGCCAGGGCTCTTCCTCAGGCTCAGGGACTCTAAGTTCTGTAGATACAGTACCGGTCCAGGAACTGCAGTCTATTCCTGAAGACGAGGAGGAAGTCCAGCCTCAGGTGTGGGGCCGCGTCATCCCCTTGGTGCATGGATTGAGTGTGCTCAGTTAAGTGTATTATCTTCCTTGATTTAAGAAAGTAAGTGACAAGATACTGTTTGTGCAAGGTGTCCCAATAAGGACATGACATAGCGATTCGTAACTACACTGTTTACTTGGTGCAAACTACACCTATCAGTAATTCAAAACCAGAAGTTTATCTGCTTAGCAAAGCATTCCCACCTTTAAAAGTACATTTTAGCCTCCCGTTTCTGATTATACACACCCTTAAACACTTCAATTTTAGGTTAAATTTTAGTTGTTTTTGTGACATTATGCCACAAATACTGTCATTTGAGCTTGCATTAAAAAAACAGTTATGAGGATTGTTGAGCTATTATTGTATAACAGGAATATGGCCGGTGTTGTTTTAGTATTATTTACTATTATAGCATTTATTGATATTTTTGAATTGGCTTTCATTTTTGTATTTTCAGTTTTCACTTTAGTGTAAGTAATATTATTATGTGCTTTTGTCATTTTTATTAGTTTTTGTTTTAAATATATTTAGCTTTAATTCTTTTTTTATTATTATTAGTTCTTCAGCTTAAACTGCTTTTATTTCAGTTAGTAGTCAACAAGTAGGCAACATTTCTCATTTTTATGTAGGTTTTGTAAGTTTAGGTTTTCATCTAATATTTCAAATTTTTATTTCAACCAACGAAGATAATATTTAACAGGTTTATTTAACAATAACAGTACTCAATATGGCTTTTTTTTATGTTTTCCAGATTGTGTCGAAAACCAGTATGTCTTTGGAAGGGACGGCGCATGCGATTACACTTTCACCAACCCCATTGTAACACAGTCAACACATTTCAAGGCGTACAGCAAGAAGCACTTTAGGATTTTTAGGGTAAGACCAACATTGAGTTGCTCTTCGTAAAACTAGTTTTTATCAAATAAAACATCAAATGTTTTCTTTTTGTAATTTACTTTTTTTTTTCTCATTAAAAAAAAAAGTTTTCATTTTAAATATAAATAATTGAACAGTATATCCATAACCTCCCTGTTATGAGGCAATGTCACTCTCTGAACACATTAATCATGGCTGACTGTGAAAAGCACATTTCTACATCAGGTCTAACTCGGTTTTACTTTTACTTCTGTTTCAGGATGAGAATCTCGTCTACCTCGAGGACCTCAGTGGTACGGCAGAAAAAAAAAAAAATAAAAAAAAAAAAAAAAAAAAAAAAAAAAAAAAAAAAAAGTAAAAACAAAGAAAAAAAAAAAAAAAAAAAAAAAGAGTAACAAAAAACAGGGTGACGAAGAGAAAATAGGAAACGGGAATCAAGGACTTCTTAGCAATAACTCTGTTATTGCCCTTGCAGAACAAAAACATCAAGGTTAGTCATCTAGGTGACATTTTTTCAGGAGTTTCTGAAATGTAAACTACAGTTCATACAATAAATCACCTGAAAATGATCATTGTGACGTTATTTTTGCATACAAATGAAAGAATATAGTGTCTAGCGTAGGGCTGGGCAATATAGCTAAAAAATGTATCAACGATATAATGTTTCATATTGTTCGGTATGGATAATTATTGACATTTTTTATAACCCTTTTTAAAACAGAGCAATAGAATTCATTTATTTTTTAATTTAACCACTGTATTTTTGATTTATCCAATTTATTAAGACGACAAATATTTTTTTGTTTAGTTTTAACAGTCAAACACAAAATAAAATGTAAACAAATATCTCCTTTCTTATGTTTTATATGCGGATTAAGTCTTAAAGGGGTCATATGATTCTTTTTTAAAGCTCATTATTTTGTGTATTTGGTGTAACATAATATGCTGACATCTTTTAATGTTCAAAAAACACATTATTTTTTCAAATACTATACATTCTTTTAGGTCCTCTATGCCCCGCCTCTCTCAAAACGCTTAGTTATCTACAAAGTCCCTCCTTCCGACAAGCGCAGTCTGCTCTGATTGGCCAGCTGACCCAGTGCATTGTGATTGGCCGAACACCGCAAGCACTCGTCGGAAATGTAATGCCCCTTACCATAATTGCGAGCTTCATCTTTAAAAAATAAATGTAAAGACAAGTAAATAATGTCATTATTTTTACCATCAGTTCAAGCCCGAAAGGGGAACAGAGTCGTGTGACAGACACAGTGATTAAGCTGGTATGTGTTTGCAGTACACAGCCACATTGATCTGCTAACCGTTATGCTCACGTGTCCTCTGAAAATAATAGCTTTCTAGGATTAAACAATATTTGGATAATTGTTAAAAAAAAAAAAAATCTCTTAATTGCCCTACTGTGTGTTAGACCTACCCGAAAAACTAAAAAGCTATTTATTTCATTTGTAGGCCTATCGTTATTTTTTTATTTGTGCTATCATTAGATATTTCTTTATTTGTTCTTATTTTATTATTAACTGCTTAGCCTCCTTGTCATTTTTTTTTCAATTCAAAGTTTTAAATCAAGCTATTTCGTGCTACTGCACCAAAATTACCCAGCTGTAAAATCAAAAATACGCTGAGTGAGCAAAACTTTGTTTAATTACATTATAACTAGCTATCTCACAATGTTTAAATATGAATAAAAGCCTACATTTGGAGTCATTGCATTTGGAAACAAGATGAAGTTCTCAAGCTGAATGCATACCTTGCTCTGGCTAAACTAAAAATCAAGTCAGGAATCTTGGGGTGATTCTGGAGACAGACCTTAGTTTTAGTAGTCATGTCAAAGCAATAACTAAATCATCTAAAAAACATTGCAATAATTAGATGTTTTTTTTCCAGTCAAGACTTGGAGAAACTTACTCATGCCTTTATCACCAGCAGGGTGGACTATTTTAATGGTCTCCTCACTGGCCTTCCCAAGAAGACCGTTAGACAGCTGCAGCTCATCCAGAACGTTGCTGCCAGGATTCTGACTAGAACCAGATATTCTGAGCATATCACACCAGTCCTCAGGACCTTACATTGGCTTTCAGTTATATTTAGGATTGATTTTAAATTACTTTTACTCATTTATAAATCACTCAATGGCCTAGGTCCTAAATATATAGCAGATATGCTCACTGAATATAAACCAAACAGACCACTCAGATCATTAGGATCGATTCAGTTAGACATACCAGTGTTCACACAAAACAATGGGAATGTGCTTTTAGTTATCAGCCCCCGCAGTGGAATCAGCTTCCATAAGAGATGCAATGTGCTAAAACAATTAGTCACATTTAAATGCAGACTCAAAACTCTTCTGTTTAGCTGTGCATTTATTGAATGAGCCCTGTGCGATGTCCGAACTGATTGCACTGTATTTTATGTATATTTGTTTTCTTAAATTCATTTTAAACCTCCTAAATCAATTTTTTTTTAAGAATTTTCAAAGTTTTTAAATTCCTTGTTTTATTGTTGTGATTATGTTTTTATTATTCTTTTATTAAGCACTTTAAATTACCATTGTGTATGAAATGTGCTATACAAATAAACTTGCCTTGCCTTGCCTTACATTAAAATCTGTCATATAAATTGGTCTTTTCATTAGAAATTAGCCTACTGATTGCCACCATTGATGGACAAATGTTTTTAATAATATTAATATCTGTATGACAGTATATTCTGCAGTTCTTCCCTGCTGTACCAAATATCTATACTTTTCAAATTATCATATCGAAGTTAGAAATTCAAATATTACAAAATGAATTTTGTAGGGTGTCACAAATTTGTCTCAAATTTCCAAGGACTAAAGAAAGGTTGGGACACCTGGTCTAGACTAACAAAACATTAAAATGCAACAACGTCACTTACATCATTATCACCGCATCTCGTGTGCCACTGATAAGGGTCCCGGAAGCACACATAACATTCGATTGCACCGTTTTTGCATTCAAATGCAATTTTTATTATTTTTTTAATTCGACTAACATTCATTCTTTATTCACAATCTCCTCATCACAGACAGGCACAGCACTCATTTCAGCATTTGTTCATGTGCTGTCTGCGTCCCTCGTAGCACGTGCCTATATCGTGCACGATATCGAACATTTTTTCTATCGTTATCGAAGAAGGTGTACCGTTCGATAAATACCGATACCATTTTATCGCCCAGGCCTAGTCTAACGGCTTTCAAGGTCTAAAAGGACAAAAAAAATTGTAGCTCTGAACTCTAATTTGATTGGTTCTTTTTTTCCACAGTTTTTATGTTCATCGATAAGATGGGGGACAATCAACCAAACCTTCCTTTAGAGTTCAGCAAAAAATATCACATAGCACAAAAGATTGCAACGTAAGTGAACTTCTCATTTTCAGAAACCTTCAGAATATCATTACTGAGTTACTCTAAGCTTCATTATGCGTTTATGGTCCTAGCAGATATTTCTTACCACACTGATGCTTCCTGCACAATATTGTTGTATTTGATTATTGTGTACATTTGTTTTTGCGGTTTATTGTACTTAGCTCAAAAACCTCTGTTTGTGTTTTCTGACAGAGGTGTCTGTGGTGAAGTTAAGCTTGCCATTGAAAAGGAAACCTGTAAAAAAGTTGCTCTGAAAACTATAAACAAACACGACTTCCCATCAATAGGGGTAAGAACTGGGTGCATGTATAGATTATTATGAAATATGCATAGTGCTGCTTATGATACACATCGTTTCATACTGTTTATAATACTTTAATGCCTTATAGTCCACATTGAGCAGTGCAAAAAGATATTTAGCAATGATATTAAAGATCAGCCAGTTTATTTTAACCTGAATTTATTGTATAAACAGTAATATTGTGAAGTATATTATTACAATTTAAAATGACTGCTTTCTGTTTTGATATATTAAAATGTAATTTATTCCTTCGATCAAAGCTGAATTTTCAGCATCATTACTAGGTATCACATGAGCCTTCAGGAATCAGTCTAATATGCTGATTTGCTGCTCTTGAAAACAGTTTTTTAATACTTTTCTGGAAACTGATACTTTTTTTATCAATTGAATCAGTCCTCGCTGGTTAATACAATTTTCAAATAATGCTACATCTGCCCTTTGTTGTTTATGAAGAGAATTTGCAAGAGCTGACTTCAGTCCGCACGCACAACAAAACTCAGCTGTTTCAACGGTGACTCATCTGAACGTCTCTGATTGGCCATTGCATTCATAAGCTCAACATAATCGTGTGTGATTGGTTATAACGCCAACACTGTAAAAACGTGGAAAAATAAATATAATAGAACAAATAAGCCCTAAAATTAATTAGATAGTTTTACTAGCCTTATAATAATCGGACTAATCTCTGATAATATCTCTGACTATCGTCGATACACGATACTATCGTCTATAGGCACAACCCTAATTTGAAGGTAATCATTTGTTTTTGCTGCGATACTTGGGGTGCTTTCACACCTGGCCTGTTGTTTCGGAACCTGGTGCGTTTCCCCCCCTTAGCTCGGTTCGTTAGGGCATATGTGAACACGGCAATCGCACTCGGATCCGTGCCAAAACAATCGGTCCGAGATCGCCTGAACGAGGTGGTCTCGGCTCGATTGAAAACGAACTCTGGTTCGGTTGTAGTGAGAAAGCAATCCGACTAACGGACCCAACGACGAAAAAAAAAAAAAAAAAAAAAAAGGGCTATATCACAATGTATGATGGGTAATTACGTAAATTCTGTGAAAAGCATTAGCTTTGTTGTTTTGCTAATACCTCCAAATGAACCTGTGAATGTCTGTGGGTGAGCACGTCTTCGCCCAAATGAAAGCGCACTTTTTCATTTTATAATGCCCTCTTATTGCGCTTCTTCGTAGTAGGTGCATTTTAAAAAAAAATTCCCGATGAATCCTGGACTCCAGAATTAATATAACTGACGGATGACAGACTTGACAGCTAAGTGGAATCCCGGAAAATAAACCGTGGAACTTTGACCAATGAGAGAACAGTTTACTCGCGCGTGACTTGTATTAACAAATTTGGTCCGTTTCCAAACTTTGCCGTGTGAAAAGCGAACCACACCAAGAATAAAAAGCAACATTGTAATAATTTAAATCCCTGTTTCGGGAACAAAGCAATCGATCAACAGGTGTGAAAGTTGTTTTCAATTTAGAAAATATTAGTGTTGTGTGAGACCTATTTCATGAGAATTACTATTAGGTGATGTGTATCCATTAAAAAAGGACGTATAATGCTTTAGGATTTTGTCCGTACACACTAATGTTTAAAATGACTCATACCTGATTCATTTTGTGTTTGTGTTCTACAGACGGCCACACGAAATGCAGAACGGGAAATTGAAATTTTAAAGAAAATTGATCATGTAAGTCATGAATGAGTCTTTAAATGCTACAGAGCTATAGATAAAACATCTCATCGTATTTCTCGTCCCTGCAGCCGTGCCTGATCAAGACAGAAGATTTCTACCAGACAGAAGATTCTTACTACATTGTTTTGGAGTAGTAAGTTCCTGTGGTGTTTTGTTGGAGAATAGTTAGCAACATGAACTCGCAGGCCGAATTAACTTGGGTACAGATTATTTCTATCTGTATTTGTATTTTTAGATCATTTAAAGAAAAGTTGCCGTGAGTTGCTAGACAAGGAAGCACTGCATATTCTTACCTGTTCTACACAATTGTCAGTCTTTTTTTTTTTTCCAAATGTTTTAAACATGTTTTTTGATGAGTTATTTCATTATCTCTGTGCTGTGAATAGTGTTGAAGGAGGAGAGCTGTTTGGCAGGATCAAGGCCAAGAAACAGCTGGAGGAAGAAGTCGCCAAACTCTACTTTTATCAAATGCTCAGGGCTGTGGAGGTACGTCTTTATGAGAGATGCTTCAAACGGTGTCTTCCTCTAAATGTGTTTTTTAAATGAGCACATGCATGAACCTGCACTGCTTCCCCATAGACAGTCAAACCGTTCAAATCAGTCAACTGACCATTTAGAATGGAGAAAGACTGCTTTGTAGTACCATGTTGAAATGGCAACTACCAACTCAAAATTTTAGTTAAAAAAATCGTTTTTGAAAAAAGTCTCGTATTTTGCATATAAAGTAAATACAATAAAAATAGGAATATTGTGAAATATTATTACAATTTAAAAGAACTGTTTTCTGTTTGAATATATTTTAAAATGTAAGTTATTCCTTGAATAAATTCATATTCAGCAAGAATGACTTTTTCTGCATCATTACTCCAGTCTTCAGTATCACATGATCCTTCAGAAATCATTCTAATATGCTGCTTTGAGGCTCAGGAAACGTTTATTATTATTATCAAGGTTTGAAAATTGTGCTGATTAATATTTTAGTGGAAAATTTTATTTCAGAATTCTTGCTGATAAACGTTCAAAAGATATAAAAAAATTGAAAATATTTTATTTAAATAAATATTTGATTGAATGAAAATAATCTTTACTGTGACTTCTGATCAATTAATGCATCCTTGTGAATAAAAAAATTATATATATTATATATATATATATATAACCATACGACCCGACTTTTTTTTTATTGAGTATGTCTAATGGTTACTAGAAAGTTGAATTTTTTTTTTTTTTTGGGGTTTTGGTTGATATATATTTTGTTTTATTCATTAATTTTTATTTTGTTCTGATAACCTATAAATTCATTATTAAAAACCTGATTTAAACCTAAAAAAAATTTTGGTTTAAAAAAGATACTCTTAAGAACTCAGGCTACACACACGAAGCAAGAGCTTTCCCTATCCAATCTTTTTTTTTTTTCCTCGTCTCAAGAAATATCTGCGTCCACACGAAACCGACACAAAACACTGTAGTATACATGCCAGACCAGTATGTGGCGCTATAATTCTGCCACAGAGATGCACTAAAAACGGAGAAGACTTGGACTATGCGCATAAACCTTGCGCGCGGTATACAAACGAACATGGAACAATACATTTATTAATCTGTGTTAATGTTAGTTAATGAAAAGACAATGGTTCAGTGTTTGTTCGTGTTTTTGTTGTTGTTACGTGACGTAGCGGTGTCTCACCAGGTGCGAGACGTGGCCTGATGACGTCATCTTTTCAGAAAATATAGGGATTCGCTGTCCACACGGAAACGCAAGGGCGGCGTTTTCAGATTTGTCCACTCTTGGACCCGGTTTCTAAAAATATCGGTTTCACTCTCCCAAAACGCCGGATCCGTGTGGACGAAACGCCTATACTATACAAAATTTATGCGTATACAGCTAAAAGCGTCTCCATGTGGACGGGGCCTAAAATTTGTAGTTATATGCTGTAAAGTAATATCACACTATGATAAATGTTAATGATTAATCATTTTAAAAGCAACTACTAAAAATTTCCCATTTCAAAACTATATTATTGAAAGTTGTACTTTTTTCAAAAAACAATTAACAAATTTTTATGCCCGTTACTTGTGTGCAGAATCTCACGCCAGTGTGCTTTTAAAGGAAAAGTGCTCTTCAAGACAAAATGCATTTAGCAGATAAAACAACTTACAATAGAGGTGCAAAAGCAATTTGCCACAGAACCAACAATATTTCTACAGTGTATAATGCCAGGTTTATTAGAAAACCAAACCAGGAGACAAGGTATAGCAGTAAGAACAAATTTCAAACATGTTCTGTTATATTCTCTCCAGTATCTCCACAATAACGGGATTATTCATCGAGATCTCAAGCCTGAGAATGTGCTGCTGGCTTCACATGACGACATCTGTTTGATTAAGGTGTGTTTGCCTGAGAGCTTTGAAACTGACGTAGCTTTAGCCTCAGATTCTGACATCGTTCTCCTTTAATTGTCGCAGTTCCAAAGTTCAGAGATCCAGCCAAGCTTTGTCTTTGTAGTTGAAACAGGATGCACAGAAATAATCCTGAACCTGAGATAACCTGCTTTCCTCACACATGTGAATTCTCAATGCTTTGTAGATTACGGATTTTAATCAGTCCAAGATTTTGGAGGAATCCTCCTTGATGAAGACGCTCTGCGGGACGCCCACCTATCTCGCCCCGGAGGTGTTCACACACGCTGCGACTGTAGGATATACAAAAGCAGTCGATTACTGGAGCCTGGGGGTCCTACTGTTCATCTGGTTAGTGGAGATTAAAGTTGAATGAGTAAATATGAATCAGTTAATTCTCCTTAAAGGAGTAGTTCATCTAAAAATGAAATGAAATGGTCAATCATTTACTTGTGTTTTTTTTTAGGGTTGCAAAAAGGTGGAAAATTTCCAGTAAATTTCAAAAACATTCCAGTAATTTGGAATCTTCCGGGAATTTTTGGAAAGTTTCCGGAAATTTACCAGACATTTTCCACCCCTTTGCAACCCTAGTCTTTTCCGAACCCATTTGACTTTTTTTTCTTCCACACAAAAAGTGAATTACAGTATATGGGAACGTTACCCTGTCTACTCTATTAAATATGATGAAAGTGAATGAGGACTGGGGCTGTCAAGCTTCAAAAAAAAGATGCATAAGTATCATAAATGTAGGCAGTATGACTGGTACACTACATTCTAAAACGTTTCACATTTATTTATACAGTGTTTTACTTGCATAATGCAGATTGTTTTAAAGCAGCCTCACTGAAATGTAGATTAAATGGTAGATTAAATTAACTAGATTTAGACTAGATTAACTAGTTTTATTCAAGTCAAAAATATTATTTCATGTCATTAAATCAACCTAAATATATAAATTTTTTCCATCAAAACTACCTTATAATATGGTTAAATCAGGTAGAAAATGGCTCTTTAAAGTAACAATTGCAGGTTACTATTTTTTGCAGTGCAGTAATAAACCAGAAAATAACAGCTTTTATGTTGAAATTCTTCAATTATGAAACAAATGCAGTTGTGAAGAAGCTGTAAAAAGACAATTATGTGTCATTATTCAGCTTAACACATAGATGTTGATTCAGTTTAGTACATGAAGTGTGAAACTTTGTTAGACAATAGTGTCATTATTCAGCTCGGTTGCTTCAGTTTTGCTTCAGTTTAGTTCAATAATAGTGCAAAGGTCATACAATTCTGAGAAGTTGAATTCAGCTATAATCAGCTCTACAGAAGATAATAGTGTCATTATTGAGCTTTTGTATATGGAACAGACTATATTGGGGCAGTCGTGGCCTAATGGTTAAGGAGTCGGACTTGTAACTCAAAGGTCGTGGGTTTGAGTCTCCGGTCCGGCAGGAATTGTCGTGGGGGGGGTTAATGTACAGCTCTCTTTTCCACCCTCAATACCATGACTGAGGTGAGACCCTTGAGCAAGGCACCTAACCACACAAGTCACTTCATTATTTGTTATTCACTGATAATCTTCATCTCCAGTGAACTCTTAATTGCTACAACTGGATCATTAATTCAGTGAGTCAAACTTGAGAACCAGATCAGTCTGACTTGTGAATGAATCATTCAGACCAGTTTTTGTAATTGGATCAAACGGTCCTTTCATGAATGTGAGAGTAAAATTTCTAATCCAAAAATCTTTTCTGTAGCTTCACAAGTAGTGTGGAGAATTTTATTATTATTGAATCTAGTAAATCTTAGTCAGTAAATTTTATTGGGGCAAAAGTCAGTCAAGGTTTGGAATGACATGAGGGTGAGATTTGAATCATTAATGTTCAATGATATAATGTTAACACTTACAATAATCCATTAGTTAATTTTAGTTAATGTATTAACTAACATGAACATACAATGAACAATACATTTCTTACAGTATTTATTCATCTTTGTTAACGTTAGTTAATGAAAATACAGTCTTTCTTTGTTAGTTCATGTTAGTTCACAGTGCGTTAACTAATGTTAACAAGCACAAATTTTTATTTTAATAAGGCATTAGTAAATTTTTAAATTAACATTAACTAAGATTAATAAAAGCTGCAGGAGTTCTGTTCATTGTTAGTTCATGTTATCTAATGTAGTTAACTAATGTTAACTAATGAAACCTTATTTGTAAGTGTTACCGATTATATCTTGCAAATGCTTGCAAAATGCTGTAAAAAATGTATTGGTCATTAGCCGGGTTTCCATCCAAAATTGCGAATTTAAATTATGCGCAAAACTGGAATATCGCATAAAACATTTGCGAACAAGCATCGTTTCCAATCCAACAAGTCAAAGAGAACAAAATCGTCACTTCCTGATAAACTTGCACTAAATATCACTAAGTAGGAGAAGCCACTGAATATAATAATTTTTATATATAATAAATTACTTGCCGTTTTGCCGTCACATTGCGCAAAGTCACATTACTTTTTTTTGAATGCTCATGTGGGATTTATTCGCAAAATGCATTTCCATCTCCCATTATTCGCATCAACCCTTTTTCGCACAAGTCAAAAACCACCTCAAGCGAGCGTAAAAACGTTTTTGCGAATTAAGGGGTTTTTATTCGAAATTTGGCATTTCCATCGCTCGTTTCTCATGCGATACTTCAAAATTCGCATTAAAACAGGGTGATGGAACAGCTGTTGTTCATTCAAAATCGTCACTTCCTGATAAACTGGCACTATAAATCACTAAGAAAAGTAGGAGACTATAATAATTTTCATATATAATAAATTACTTGCGCCTCAGTTTTGCCATCACATTGCGCAAAGTCACATTACTTTTTTTGTGCGCTTGGAGGAATTTATTCGCAAAATGCATTTCCATCTCCCATTATTCGCATCAACCCTTTTTCGCACAAGTCAAAAATCACCTCAGGCGAGCGTAAAAACTTTTTTGCGAATTAAGGGATTTTTATTCGAAATTTTACGTTTCCATCACTCATTTTTCATGCGATACTTCAAAATGTGCATTAAAACAGGGTGATGGAAACATAGCTATTGTTAATTCTGCATGAATTAATATTCACAAATGAGACCTTATTGTAAAGTGTTACCGAAAATACTTTGATAGTATTCATAAATGACTGGAAAAGTCAATCCATTGGTCGAAACGTAATCGAAACTCATGCAAACTGAGCTTGGATGAACATATGAATGTATGACATTTTTTTCCCAAAGCTGTGTGTGTATCTGTATTGTCATAGTTTGGGTGGTTATCCTCCATTTAACTCCGAGTGCTCCACCATGTCGGTGCGTGAACAGATCATTAACGGCCACTACCGCTTCATCCCATCTCAGTGGAAGAAGGTCTCAAATGAAGGTAATGTCTTTGCTCTCCATTGACAATTGAATAGTTTAATAGCATGTACGTCATATCAGTTTATATTGTCAGAGATATTTAAACTTAAAAGCATACAGTGTAAGTTATATATTTACTTTGTCTTTCAGCCAAAGATTTGATCAAGAAGCTCCTAGTTGTGGATCCTGAAAAGCGTCTGAGCGTGGAAGAGGCGCTGACACATCCGTGGTTGAACGTGCGTGCTGAAAAACCCACTAACTAAACAAATGTGGTTGAGCATTATTCAGCTAGGATTGATAGTTGTCAACCTTTTAATAGTGTTTGAAATGTGATCGCTTTAAGTAAAATAAAAAACAGCATTCTGCAAATTTATAATGTTATGTTTGTGTAACAGGATGAGGAGATGAGAAACACTGCAGACCAACTGATGCAGTGTGAAACATCCAAGGTACAACAACAAAAAACAGTGCATGAGGCTGCATGTGGATTTTTATTCAGGATAAAAGTGCTAAAAAAAATGTACAGTAGTTGTAATTGTTTTCTATTACAGAGCTAAAGTCTAGGAATTCAAATATTTGCTTTCAAAATGTATTACAACATTGACTAGATGCACACGGATACATCTGTCATTAAAAACTAAATGTGATTTAAATTTTCATCACAGAAACGTGAGGCAGAAGAGGCAGAAGAGGCAGAGGGGGAGCCGCCATCCAAAAGGAAGCCTGGGCCTTGACTTGCACACACTTAGTTGTTTCCTGGCACCCTTTTAAAAGCTCTTTCCTGCGACCAATTCATTCTGAACGTCTAACACTGTTCTGACTTTGTAAATATGTATTTCTACCATTTCCTGTGTCCAAAATAAAAGCTTTTAAAATGTTCTACTCTGAGTTTATTACTTTTAACTCATCAAAAATCTTGTTTATTCATTTAGCAGACAATTCTAGCAACATGAAAAATATTTTCTTTCCACTTGGATTATGCAGGGATTGTACAGGTGCTGGAAATCCTTGAAAGTGCTTGCATTTTAATAAGGTGTTTTCGAGGTTTGAAAAGTGCTTGGATTTTGGGTAAAGTGCTTAAAACTTATTGAAATTGCAATTGCATTGCTTTCATAATAAATCTTACTGAATTTTACAGTTTGAAACATGATACATGTTTTCCTTTAATTTGTCACCCTTCTGTAGAATGCTATCACATTATTAATAGCACAATAATATATGATTTATCATGAATGTGTATGTAAACATGCAATTTACCTCAGTTGTAAAGAGCTGGAAAACCATGAAAATGCTTGAAAAGTGCTTGAATTTGACTTTGGAAAAGGTGTAAGAACCCTGATTATGGTGCGTTGTCTTAGCAGTAGATAGCCAAATTAAGAATATTGGTTTTCAAGGGGAAAAAAAACGTTTTTCACGTTAAAGGGGTCATATGATGCGATTTCAATTTTTCCTTTCTCTTTGGAGTGTTACAAGCTCTTGGTGCATAAAGAAGATCTATAAAATTGCAAAGACTAAAGTCTCAAAACCAAAGATATATTCTTTATAAAAGTTAAAACTTGCCCTCCTAAAACGGCTCGTTCTAACACGCCCCCACATATCTACCTCACTATGTGGGAAGATTTGCATAACGCCGCCCAAATGTTCACGCAAAGAAAGAAGGCGTAACTTTTATTCTCGCTGTAGTATTGTTGACGCTGTAGCCATGTCGTGAAGACGCTGTGTGCTTCGTTGTGAAAGCGAACATACTTTGTTTGGTCTTCCAAAAGAGTACGATAGCCACTTTGTCATGCCTAGAGCTGATCTGTGCTGGTCGCTGAGGAAATACATGAAAAAAAAAAAACAACTTTCACCATGGGCGAAGCGGCGTCCAGCCCGGGGTCGTCACATATGGTTGCCGCTCATTCGTCGGATCCGCCAGGCGCGCCGTTCTCGATGCCGCCGCCTCAGCTCACTCTTGCCCGGCCTCAGCTCACTCTAGCCCGGCCTCAGCGCACGCTAAGCCGCTGTGTTTTTCGTTGTGAAAGCGAAACTACTTTGTTTGTCTTCAGAGGAGATGCAAGGCAAAAATGGACACGACTACAAATCAGTGGTTAAGTTGTATTTACAACACTGTTCCAGAACAGTTTGATTAATATGTGGTTTAAACTGAAACATGTTGGCCTGGTTTCACAGACAGGCTTTAGACTTAGCCAGGATTAGTTCAATTAGGACATCTGATGTAATTTCTATAATCATAAACGTCTGCATCTTGAGACAAAACAAAGGCACTGATATATCAGTCAGTGCAAGTTTCTTTCAGCTGAAACCACTCAGACTTGCATTTTACTCTGGGACTAGGCTTAAGCCTTGTATTTGAAACCGGGGGTTTAAGTAGCCTTTGCATTTTTATTTATTTATTGTTTGTTTTGTTTGTTGATATAATTTTTGCTTTTTGAAATATGTACGCAAGGTTTTCTAAATGAATAAATGTAATGTTTTTGTGCATAGGGTTATAAATTCTCAAGGGGAGCAGAAAATGTAAAAAAGACTAAAGCTGTAGTGCAGAAAAGTGGTTCAGTGTTATGACATTTGGAATGAATAAACATAAAATAAATAAACATGATTTTTACTGTCAGTCATGCAACCCAACATATGATGAAGAGCTTATTGCACATGTCAATCAAGACTTGATTACATATATTCTTGCGCAAAAATATCAATACAAACGGCTACATTTAAGAATGTATTTATTTATAAAAGAAATGGCACATTATTTAATTGTGTGCATTATATTTGTGAATTCATTGAGTGTATTGAGAGCAAAAGATATGAATTTGTGAGAAGTCGGTTCAGTTACAGTAGCGGTTTTGTACTGATTTTTGGCACAAAAAAAATAGTTGTATCTAGACTAAGTTAAGTAACTTGTTGGTCTGACGTGCTGTTTTCTCATTAGCTACATGTATTCCGGGTATGAAAGTCAGTATTGCACAAATACAGATACAAAAGATCCTGCTACATTTATGTGGAACTGGCACAGCTTTAGCAGGGTATTGAGTGGATAAAATATAGATATCTTCTTCATTCCTCTAAAAACATAATAAATTTGAACTGTTCCCCCCTCAAAATTCACTCCCAGGAGTCAGTTTAGCTTTTCTGTTTTTTTTTAATAATCCTACATTATATCATAGTCAGCTTCAGTCATGGTGTCCTGCATACCATGGCAAAGACACATGGTATGCAGGGCAACCGTGTCATACTGGCTGGGACATCCTGTAATTTGGTGGAATTGTAGACAATGTCCTTCATGGGACACTGTGGTCCTGTGTCAAACCCTAAGTAAACTCCCCACACAACACACACACACACACACACACACACACACACACACACCTACCTTAAATCATTTCACACATTGTACATATTCACAGCTTTTTCTATATTGATGTTTCTGTTATCAGATCTGTTTCTGGCACATTGGATCAGTGGGTTACCCCATCCCAACTGAGCCAGGAGGCCTTTATGTGAATTTGTTTGTTCTCCCTGTGTTCTCATGGCTTTCCTCCATGTACTCCGTGATTTGAAGACGTCTGGGACGTCCTGTGATTTGGTCAATTTTAAGTATGTAACAAATGGGATGTCCTGGTCCTGTATCAAACCCGAAGTCACATCACAACCACACCCCGGCCCGTCCCCTATTAAAGGGGCGAATCGACTGAGACATCCCAAACAGGAATACTTCTTGTTTCTACAGGACTCACAATTTGACTATGGCTGGCAGACAGGCAGTGAAAGCTTATTTAGATCTCGTGTCTCAGGCCTGCAGGGCTGTACTAATATTCCTCAAAGACAACAAAATACCACACACGGTGGAAAACATTGCCTTACGAAAAGGTGAGCAACGTTATTGTGCGTGTGTTGTTCAGTGGAGGCTGTGAGAGCCGTTTTGAATGCATTTGTAAAGTCCAGATGATTTTAAATCCAGACCTATATAAACGTTATTCTGAATATAATGTGTTAATATTTGTTGCCAGAACTCTTTATGAATTCAAACTTCATTTCATTTGTTGAACTTCACAACTTTAATGCTCTTGAACTTGCATCTCTAGCTCAGCAGAAAACACCCGAGTTCGCCAAACTCAACCCCATGCAAAAACTGCCAGTCTTAGAGGACAACGGATTTGTTCTCACTGAGAGGTAAGAAGAGAGAGTGTAGCTAGAAAAACAGATCAAGTGTGTGATATTCTTCTAAGCTTTGGTTTTGTGTCACAGTGATGCCATATTGAAGTATCTGGCAATAGCCTATAATGTCCCTGATCACTGGTACCCCAAACTGCCAGAGAAGAGAGCCAGAGTGGATGAGTACACAGCGTGGAATCATGCCAACATGCGCACACACATTTCCTCCATCTTCCTGCACGAGGTAGGGTTTGACGTGGTTAGTTGACATGACATTTCAAGCAGCGACGTTGTTCTTCATCTATAACCGTTTTAAACCACATTTACCTGATTTTGACCCTGATTTTGGCAGACTTCACAGGTTTTGTATTCCTGTACAGGTTTTACTGCCACGCATGGGACATCCTGCAAATCCAGAGAAACTTAAAAAGGTGCTGGCAGACCTGGACAGCACACTGGACAAGCTGGAAAACGTGTTTCTGAAGAACCAGGCCTTCCTGTGCGGTGACGACATCTCATTGGCTGACCTTTTAGCAGTTTGTGAGCTCATGCAGGTGAGAGCTTAGACCTGCTAAACGTACTCTGAATGTTCCCACAGACCAGTTATAAAGAAGTCTTACCTGTCTTACTTCACCTGTCTTGAGATGTTTGGTGACATCTAAGCTATAGGGCTGAAGAGCTTTAAAATACATTCTCTTGTCTCTTTCAGCCTCTGTGCAGTGGGAGGGACATTCTGAAGGACAGACCCAAACTGCTGAGCTGGAGGAGTCAAGTCCAGTCAGCGCTCTCGGATTCCTTTGATGAAGCTCACTCTGTTGTCTATCAAATAAGAGAGAAGTTCACAGCTAAACTGTCTCCCTGTTCAAATCAAGACACTCTGTAAAGATATGTTTCACAACTAGTCACAGCGTTTCTGCAGTTTACTTTATGGGATCAATGATGTATCTGTCTGACCAATGCAGTTTGCTCAGTTTACTCAATGTATTCACTTGTGGTTGTGCAATTTCTAATACAATGTATGTGCAACATACTAAGCCATTTTTTTTAGGAATGAATCTAATGGCTTACAATTATTTATGTCATACATTTTCAAAAGCAGTAAATATAAATGTAATTATTAATGACACAAAACTGTACAACCATATATAAAGAAAAGTGGTACAATGTTAAGACATTCAGGATCAATGGACTTTCCCAAAAATAAAACATATAGAGTAAATAAAAAACAGACTCAATTGTTGTTGTGGGTTTTTCAGAGTGATATAATATAAAATACTGTTAAAATATAATAGTGAAAATAAAGATGAATGACGAATGCCTCACATTCCATCCCAGTAGGTGGCAGAAAATGCACCTAAAGCTGGTTTGCCAACCTCCATTAAAGGTCAAAGAAGAAGAAAAAGTTAGCGATGCATATATCAGTGCATTCCTAACGGGATATATCGCCCTCCAAAGGGCACTTCGGAGTGAAAACAATCATGGCCGCCATATTGAAGGGTCGTTCCAAACCGAAGTGCTCAAAACTGGCCACTTCAAAGGGCCCTTCGGAATGAAGGATTTCAAAGGGTACAACTGATGGACACTTCGGGCTCCCATGATCCTTTGCGCAGATTCTTTGCATGATGACGGTGCCTCCGTGTGGGCATGTGATGATGATGCAGAAGGGCACTTCAAGAAACTGTTTTTTGGTCCCCTACACCCTTCAACCCTACAAAGCTCTCACTCCGGAGAGTAAACCCTTTGAAGGGATTAGGGCATAGGGATGAGCCCTTCCGAATGGAACGCAGGGTATATTAAAGGGGTCATATGATGCTGCTAAAAAGAACATTCTTTTGTGTATTTGGTGTAATGAAATGTGTTTATGTGGTTTAAGGTTAAAAAAACACATTTTTCACATACTGTACATTATTGTTTCTACCCTATGCCCGCCTTTCTGAAACGCATCGATTTTTTACAAAGCTCATCGGTCTGAAATGCGAGGAGTGCTCTGATTGGCCAGCTATCCAGTGCGTTGTGATTGGCCGAATACCTCAAGCGTGTGACGGAAATGTTACGCCCCTACCATACTGTGATGCCCTGTCCGGCCGGAGCGATGATTCAAAAACATGAAACCCTTTTATAAACGAGGCATTCGTTGCATCCAGTGGGGACATAATTATGGATTATAATGACTTATACTGTCTTTTTACGCTTTGCATCGTGCCGCGTAAACATAAAACCATGTCTGCATTTGTGATCGGAGAAATGACAAACTACGAGCGCTACTCTACACTGCTCAAAATTGTTTGAATCGTCAGTGGCAAATCCTTAAAATATGAAAACGTACTTACAGTCTTTGAGTCATAGGATGGAAATTTTAAAAAAAATTTCTTTCAAGAGATTCGTTCATTTTCAGTTTGCTCACCAAAATGATTCGTTCAGATTCGTTCACTGATTCATTCAGTGACCATTTCTTCTTATGTGTTGTGTCTAAAGGAACAACACTATTTTGGGGTGAAAATAGGCTGCATTTTCCACCCCCCTAGAGTAAACAGTTTTGAGTTTTTTACCGTTTTCGAATCCATTCAGCCGATCTCCGTAGTACTTTTAGCTTAGCTTAGCATAGATCCTTGAATCTGATTAGACCGTTAGCATCTCGCTCAAAAAATGACCAAAGACTTTCTATATTTTCCCTATAGTTTTAAACTCGACTCTTCTGTAGTTACATCATGTACCAAGACCGACGGAAAATGAAAAGCTGCGATTTTCTAGGCCGATATGTCTAGGAACTATACTCTCATTCCAGCATAATAATCAAGGAACTTTACTGCCGTAACATGGGTACAGCAGGCACAATGATATTACGCATCGCCTGAAAATAGTCCCCAGCTAGGTAACTTCCAATAAACCTATTTTCAGGCGCTGCGTAATATCATTGCGCCTGCTGCACCCATAGTACGGCAGCAAAGTTCCTTGATTTTCAAAAATTGTTCCTTTAAGTCAACGAACGTATTCACTTATTAAAAAAAAACTGATTTGTCTTTATTAAAATGTGTGCATAATCTCCTCATTAAATAAAGTCTAAATGAGTTGTTCAGATGACCAAAGCACAAGGCTTTCTTGCATAATTAACATTTTAATGTTTTTGGTCCGACAATTTACATTCATAATCGGGAGTAACCTGGAGTTATGTCGGCCTAATGTTTTTATTAAATTGTGATCATGTTAAATAGCCTACCTTTTCAGTCATATTAAAAACATTTCGTGACATAACACATTATCTGGTACTTGTTTAAAAAGACGGGTTTATGATGTGCTTTGTTAACAGATTACACTAACATTATACTTTAAAGCCTTGCTCTGAAAAAAAAGTTTTCATTTAAATCATCCCCCCCTCTGCTTTTTTTCACAAATCGCACCATATATATAGAGAGAGAGAGAGAGAGAGAGAGAGAGAGAGAGAGAGAGAGAGAGGAGAGAAAACCTTTAAAATATGTTAAGTATGTTAAGAATAAAAGATGCTGTGAAAAGAACCGTGAAAAACTACCATTATACACTGAAAAAAAATGTTTGTTGGCTTTAAAATGAAGTGAATTCAAGCTTGATTGACGCAGTGGATTAGTGCTTGTGGTATCTGCAAACTTTGAGAATGTTAAGAATAAAAAAATATCTGACTCTGTGTGAAAGATACAAACAATTGTGTTTTGCAAACATTTCCTTTATTGCCAAAACTGTTGCTGACATTAAAATAAATTCAAGTATAATTAATTCTATGATTTCATGAGATGTTTCTTGCTTAAGATTATAATATGGATCCATTTTACAGAATTAAAGATAAAAAGTCATTTCAGATACAAGTAGCCTAGTAGACTGATTCAAAATAGTAGGCTACTTTGTAATATTTTTGCATAGTAGTTTTCATTTGTATAAAACACATACAAGATGTAATACTAGGCTATTGAAAGTCCCTACCATCATGTGACTTCCCTTGATGTAAAAGGCTTTATTCATTTTGAAGGCACATGATGTAGTGCAGTGTCTGTGTCACAAATTTTACAGATATTTTCTGGATTTACATTTCCAGGTATTTTTAGCACATTCATACATAAGTACACAGACATAATAAAGCCCTTTAAAATACTGTGCTTTGTCAATGCATCATTTGTTTTACATCGGTGTGGACAGTAGAGGGCCCTCGGTACCATTGGCAGCAATGAGCTTCTTTCTCGAGTGAAACTCACTCTGAATCTCTAGAAAGGTCTTGTTCTTGGTCTCAGGGACCACAAAGAAGATATAAGTGGCCACCAAGCAACAGACAACGAGGAAAACAAGGAAGCAGTACTGCTTTAGTCCATTCTGAGAGAAATTGAGAAAGAGAAGTTTGTTAAAAAACAAAACATTTAAATTCCACTTTGTTTTTAATAACTCTCATCACTAAGTAATTAACAAATATCATCATTGGATGGTTTTTTACAGAATCTGCACGGTAAATAAGGTCTATCTTGTAGAAATACAACTGCTTTGTGAAATTATAAATACCGGTAATAAAAACTGACTAACCATATCTCAATCAAAGGGAAAGAAGGGGCTCATATATACCACAATAAATGGAAAGATCATGCCAATGAAGAAGAAAGCGATCCAGTTGATAGATCCACCGATCATGTACGCAGCAGGCCGATCGGTTTGGGTAAACAGCTCTGTTGTTAAAATGTTTGTCACACCACCTACAGCACAAAGCACATTGATATTACTGATCAAACTATACCAGTGTGTACCAATATAACAATAGTGTGGATAGAGATGAGTTTTTATCAAAGGAATAGTTCACCCAAAAAGAAAATTGACTCACCCTCAGGGCATCCAAAAAATGGGTTTCTTCATCAGAACAGATTTGGAGAAATTTAGCATTATATCACTTGCTCAGCAGTGTACCATCTACAGTGAATGGGTGCCGTCAGAATGAGAGTCCAAACAGCTGATAAAAACCTACACGTAATCCACAACTGCTTGTTTTTTAAGAAACAAATCTATCATTAAGGCATTTTAATTGATTAAACTGCTTGATCTGTGCATATTTCTCTCCTGATTCATGTGTCGTTTTCACTGGAAAAAGCAATATTATGGATACAGACTTTTATTACATTTTGAAGTTAAAAACTTCTTAATGATGGGTTTGTTTCTTACAAATGTGCAGCTTTTTGCTTCACAAGATGTTCATTGATGGGCTGGAGTGGTGTGGATTATAGTGGTTTTTATCAGCTGTTTGGACTCTCATTCTGACGGCACCCATTCACTGCAGAGCATCCACTGGTGAGCAACTGATGTAATGCTAAAATTCTCCACATCTGTTCCAATGAAGAAACAAACTCATCTTGGCTGGCCTGAGGGTGAGCACATTTTCAACCAATTTTCATTTATGAGTGATCTATTCCTTTAATGGTAAAACATTCATGCACTGTAATCTTCCTTTGCTTTCTTTCTTTTTTTTACTCATTCATTCACCTGGTCCAAGGCCAAAACTGAGAATGAAGGCAAAAACACAAATCATACTAAGGTAGGGAACCCAAGGGCTGGACTCCTGTGAGGAGAAACACCAAACAAACATCATTAAATCTGCATACATTCAAATGTTTGAAAATTAAGATCACAAACTGTAGGCCATGTTTCAACATAACCATATAAGTATGATTCTAGTTTATACAGCGACATATGATAATAAAATATTGGCACAGTGCACAAAATGAATATTGCGGGGGAAATTAACAGCAGGTATAGGTCACTAGACCTGAAAAGTGAGGGCGATGGTGAAACAGACACAGCACACGCTCATGAGAGAGTATCCACCTATAATCAGAGCTCTTCTTCCCAAAGATTCGATCAGAAGACCCTGAAACACACAAACATCAGTTTGAATCAACTGTGAACTGACTCAGGCTGAATAATGGCATTACTGTCTTCTGTAGAGCTGCCTACAGCTGAACTGAACTTGCTTCATAATTGATTAACTTTATGCGGTTACAGGACTGAATCTGCATCAACACTGAACTGACTGAAGCTGAATAATGTCCCTTTTTGACCTTTCAAAAACTGGGTTTAGGTGTGATTTAGCTCATTTTATTATCAAGTGGGACATGATTCTTTATCATCAACACATCTGCCCATAATCCATAGTTTACCAATTATAGTATTAACCTACGTTATAATATTTGCTTTATTTCTATGCTCTGTGTCATGCATTCTGTGATAAACAAATTTGTGCAGGTATAATGACAAATTCCAGACTTACACATGTCAGTGCAGTGATGCACTCACAAGCTCCAGTTCCCACTGTAGCGTACGGAATCTTGGCAGCTGGAATCCCAGCCTGGGTGAACACGTAGTCTGCATAGAAATAAATCTAAGGGGGGAAGAGACATACATATGAAGAGTTTATTTGCAAAAACAGATAACTCCGATTTTTGTAATTTTCAAAAATCATGTTTTTTTGTTATGTTATCGTGTTTTTATTGTGTTTTATTTGTGTTAGCTGTATTTTTTAACTAATCAATCCCCACTGCAGTTACCCAATCTGTTTTTGCAAATGAACTCTTCATATATTGGCATTGGTGTACATTAGATCAGAAATTTGTGTAATATTTGCACAGTGTCATTAAAACTTAACACAAAGACCATCATTGGACCGAATGGTTCTCTTTGCAAAACTGTAGGGTACCATGTCAAACCAAACATTTTAATAAAAAATATATATAAATTTCTTTCTTTCTTTCTTTCAAATAGCTACTGTCTATAATAGTAAGCTAACAAATAACAGTAACAAAAAATAAAAAGGGTGTGGACAACATGAACTGGAAATAATGACGAGTTTTCAGAAGTAGTCACTTTTTAGCAAAAAGAATTGCAAACACAACGTTTTAAAACTTTTTCTTAGTGCGTCAGCATTAGGCACATTCGTGTAATTCGTATCGTCGGCAAAAATAAATTTGCACGAACACCCTTAAATAACTACATTTTACGGTACAGTTACAGTTTAGAACCTAGAACGTAGGTACGTAACCTTGGTGACGCAAGAATTGGTGACGCAACACTCTGGAGGATAAATTTACATCGAATAGAAAGTTAAAACGTTCCCAGACTATCTACGAAGAAAATATGCGTAATATATTGAAATATTATGTATATCAGCCAAGTTGGGAACAGTTTAATCATACTGTGTGAGAATTAAACTTCGACGATGGTGGAAAAGCGCTTTGATATAAACTAAAGTTTAAATCTAATTTAAGCAACAAATTATATCAAACAATTTTCAGAAATGTACGTTTGGCCTATCCAATGGTTTGATGTTTTATTTAATGCAATGACATTCATTATCTGTTTGTTAGGACTAAAGTGTCTAAATCAGGCCTGTCCAAACTCGGTCCTGGAGGGCCGGTGTCCTGCAGAGTTTAGCTACAACTTGCCTCAACACACCTGACTGGAAGTTTCTATGCCTAGTAAGAGCTTGATTAGCTGCTTCAGGTGTGTTTAATTAGGGTTGGAGCTAAACTCTGCAGGACACCGGCCCTCCAGGACCGAGTTTGGACAGCCCGGTCTAAATAAGTTTTGCGCCTACTGTGCATGGTTACCATTGTCTTTGCAGTTCTACAATGTTATCTCCCATACACTCATAAAACTGTTAAGCATTGGTATCAAATCCCGTTTCATGCCCATTATAGGAGCTCAAGTTAATGTCACAGCCACAAAGTTCAAATCTGAACGATTCCATGTTTTTTCTTTTTTCTTTAATAATCATTTTCTCTGAGACAGATCAGGGTTAAACCACAGCAGGCCGATCACATGCCATTTGAGGGCGGGGGTGTTTTTTTGGTTTTAATAGTGCACACATCAGCAGTCAAGGATAATCCAAGCCACTGATGTGATGATGTGATGTTGTTGTTTCCAGCTGTCTGGGTGAGATACACACCGCATTAGTGCCGTTGAGTTGCTGGGACATGTGGATCACGACGAGGGTCAAGAGCTGCCAGTGAAGACTAGTGTCCGTAAAAAGCTCCCAGGGCTTTTTGGGTTTAATACCAACCGCGCTGACTCTCTCTCTCTCGATGTCCTCCTTTTCTCCGTGGTACTTATCCGGGCCATGGAACCACATCAGAGCTGAAAGAAAGTGGCAAAGGGCATAACATTCCTTTACTCACGAGATTCTCTTCTCCTCAAACCCCCCCCCAAGGGGGGGGGGAGGCCCACCCCCCTTCTGTTGTTGGTTACGGCTCAACGGGTTGGATTTAGCTCCCTATACAGGGTGCTCACATCATGACATCCGTTCAAGTGTGATCATTTCAACGAGATTTTACGCTTCAGTCTTTAAACATTCTGATTTTGTGGTCATATGCAGCTGAGATGACAACACCATCTTTCTTTCAGTGGAATCACGAGTTTAAATGTGACTCGTGACCTTATACTTGCCAGAAAAACAAGCAGGAAACAATGAACTTTTTTGAAAATGAAACTTTTGTTTGTTTAGCTGGGTTGTTGATTAATTATTTTATCTTCATCTATTTACTTATTAAAATATACAATTTTTTGTTCCATTTCTGAATTATCACATGAAGCATATTGGAAAAGTTTGTAGAAATTGTGCAGAAATTTCACATGGACAGTTGATATTTGAATCTGCTGTTTTCCGTAGACTATTAAATTCATCACATAACTTTAACAGTAAAATTTAAAGGGGTCCTATTATGCTCTTTTACAAAGTCTTGATTTTGTTTTGGGGGTGTACTAGCAGGCTCTCATACTAGGTTGCTCGAAAATCACATTATTTTTCACATATTTTACATTATTACAACGCCTCTCTCCCCAGTCTGGCTCGAATAATTCCTGTATCAAATGAAGGCCCGCCTTCTGAAATATGAAATGTGCTGTGATTGGTTAGCTGGGCCAGTGTGTGTTGTGATTGGCAGCACTCGGCGCCTGGTCGGAAATGTCACGCCCCTTACCATAGCCACCTGCTAGCTTCAGTGTAAATATTGCGTCAATATTAAAAAAAATTTGAGCGCGATTTAAACCTTGATGATTGTAACCACTCCAAGTTCGTCTGACTTGGGAAAGCTAGCGTGTCTCCGACATAGTGATAACACTCGTTGCCTTCTCTAGTGAAGCTCAACAAGGTCTCGTCCCATTCGTCTGTATTTTTGATATCACAAATCCCGGAAAATATGCTTTTTAGTCCAAACTTAGCTTTTTAGTTCGTTGTAGTTTTTGAAAAGTGATTTCTGTTTAAATAAAATATCTCCTTTTGAATTGGACTTTGAGCTTTGTAACTTTGCAGATTTTTTTATGCTCAAACAGCAACTTTACAGACTAACTAAAGTTGAAAAAGTGAAAAAGCATAATAGAACCCCTTTAAAATAGCTTTAAGCATACATTTGTAGGGGGGGTTTCCAACTCAATTTAGTTTGTGTACTTATTTAGTAAGTACACTTTCTTTCAAATAAATGATATTTATCATATATGATGTTCTTTTGAACTTCATGTTTCACAAAATATTAAATATAGGCATTTTTAACATAGATTGTAGTAAGACATTAATGCTGTTTTTTAGCTTTATATTCACTCTTCTATTCAAGAAATCCTGGGGGCAAAAAAACCTATTACAGTTTCTACAAGACTGTCTTTAACATTAATAAGAAGAAGAAATTAGCTGCAAATCAGCATATCAGAATAATTTCTAAAGCATCATGTGACAATGAAGACTGGAGTAATGACCACTAAAAAATGTAGCTTTGTTCACGGAATACTTACATTTCAAATATATTCAAGTACAAAGCAGTTATTTTAAATTGTAATAATATTTTACAATGTAATTTTCATCAAATACTGTAAATGGAGCCTGGGTGAGCATATGAGACATATGAGAAAATTCAAAATTCTTGCTAACCCCAAATGTTTGAAGGATAGTGTATTTTAACTGACCTCAGCCATTCCATAAAATAAAATAATAAAATTAAATATAAATTTATTTAATAAAAATTATTAAATTAAATAATAAAAAAAATTAAATTAAATTAAATTAAATTAAATTAACTTAATTAAATTAAATTAAATTAAATTAAATTTAAATAAATTTAAATTTTTAGGACAGCAGAGAACAAATAGGAATTTTTTAACAATATTGTGCAACATAGTTATAAAACGATCCTGTACCCTTTTTGCACGCGTCGTCATCTCCGCGGTCGATGAGCAGGTAGCGAGGGCTCTCGGGGAACCAGGGAAAAGTCAGCAGCTGCATTATGGCTGGAATACAGACGGTGGACAAGAGGATGGGCCAGTGCTCCTCCTTACCTAACAACTCACTGACACACACACACACACAAAACATGAGTCTTAACATCTTTACTGACATCTTTATAAATGTCATCAGACATGCCATAAGAGGAATCTATTTTATTCTACAAGCTTTTCACTGTGTTGAGCTTGAACAAGTTTTGTCCCTCCTCATATTCTTTATATGGAGAATGACTGCCTTTTTTCTTACTTGAGGCCAATCACTTGTCCTGTGAGGATCCCTCCGGTGATGAAAATGGAAGTTCCCATCGCCATGGCACCACGCAGAGCTCTAGGTGCGATCTCACCAATATACAGTGGCTGCACACATATTGCGATACCTGTCATTAGAAATAAGATGTAAGTTATGGGATCACAAACATACACTCATAATGTGTGTAACTTAATTCAGAAGGCTTCTCATTTATGTTTGCTCATTTAGCAGATACATACAATTGAGGAAAAGCACATGCAATTTATCATAAAGGCACCAACAAATTCTATCCATTACAGAAAAATGCTGTAACTACCATTAATTTTATTTGTTTTTTGCTTTTGTGGGAATGTGTTCTTTACTTCACTGATTATCCAAAAAAAAAAAAATTTTTAATTATAATTCGGACTAAATTTTATATTTAAAAAAAAATATTTTAAGGTTTAACAGAGTGAAACAAGTTTGTGCATTGATAATATTAGAAAAAAAAATTACAAATTCAAAAATTCATGTTAAATATATGTGCTTTTTGTACCTTTGTTTTAGATGTTTATATATACATTGTATTATGTTTAATATCACTACCATTCAAAGGTTTGGGATTGGTCATTTCTTTACAACTTTTTGAAAGAAGTCTGTTACATTCAACAAGGCTGCATTTATTTGGTTAAAATACAGTAAAACAGTAATATTGTGAAATAGTATTACAATTTCAAATAGCTGTCTTCTATTTTAATGCATTTTTCCTGTAATCCAAAGCTGAATTTTCAGCATCATTACTCCAGTCTTCAGTCACATGATCCTTCAGAAATCATTCTAATATATCATATATGCTAACTTGCTGCTCAAGAAACATTTCTTATTATTCATCATTATTAATGTTGAAGACAGTTGAAGACAGTGCTTTTATTGCGGAAACTGTGATGCATTTTTTTTCAGGATTCTTTGAATAGAATAGTGAGTAGAAAGTTCAAATCTGAAACAGAATAATAGAATACTTCTATTAATATAATAGAAAAAATAAAATCACTTTACAAAAGCATTCTTGCTGAATACAAAACAATAAAAAATCTACTGACCCACATGTTGAAGTTTCTCGGCATGTTTATTGAATACTAATACAAAACTGATCAACCTCACTTTTATGTGCTTGAATACTACCTGCGTTTACTCCTGTCAGGACGCGTCCAACGATTAAAAGCTCACAGTCTGGAGGTATACCTCAAGCCCATGAAGAAAGCAGCCAATAGAGCAAAGGTGTTGTTGAACAGTAGTGTCCCTTTCCTGAACAAAAAAAAAAGGATTAGAAATTCATTTAAACAGGCCTGTAACGTCCCTAAAACCCACCCCCCCCCCCCCCCCCCCTGTCATTCAATATGTTCTGTATCAATATTTTTGGCTGGAATTCACCTTCCAAATCTAATGGCCAGAGTTCCCCCCACAGACGCTCCCACAAGTCCACCGAGAGTGAATACGGACACTATGGTGGACCAGAGGAGTGTGAGCACCTGGGTGGAGATTTCAGTGTTGTAGCGCTCAGTCCATGTCTGATTAATGAAGTTCTGTACAGCCTGAGAGGAAACACACAAGACAATAAATACTGCCTGGCATTAAAGGAAAGGGTGCTTTAACTTAATGAGCAATTGGAACATTAACAAAAATAGAACACTGAGAAACAAATTATCTTCTTTTACATTCCACAGAAGCAAACAATTCTTAATAGGTCAGTTACTAATCTAAGATAAAGCATGAAGATTGAGAAACATGGTTAACCTAGGTTAACAAATAAGGCAAAACAGACACTACAAGCCAAACCAGTGTGTTTTGTTCATGCACTGGTCAGTTTTACGATTTTGGCCTGTTGTTTTGCATGCATAATGTTGACTACTGGAAAGAAAACATCCAAAATACACATTTAGTGTTTGTCTTATCTATTCGCATCTGTAGACAGACTTTAAAGTATTAACATTTCAGACAAATTGTGATGCAAAACAATTAGCTTAATGTATTAGTGATACCTCTTACAGTAGTTAAAATTAGTCTTGCCTGTATACACACAAAAAAAAAATCCAAATGTGACCCTGGACCACAAAACCAGTCTTAAAGGGTTAGTTCACCCAAAAATAAAAAATTAGACTGTGTTTTACTCACCCCCGATGCATCCTAGGTGTATATGACTTTCTTCTTTCAGACGAATCTAGTCGGAGTTATATTAAAAATTGTATTTGATCTTTCAAGCTCTATCGTTGTACTCTGCGGGTGTTGCATTCCTTAAGTCCAAAAGATGTGAAATAAATAGCACCCTTCCACAAAAAAAAGTGTCTCACACGGCTCCGGGGGGTGAACAAAGGCCTCCTGTAGCGAATCCATGCGTTTTTGTAAGAAAAATATCCATATTCAAAACATAATAATCACTTTAATCTAGCTTGCGCCAGCAATTGTACACAGAAGCAGTTCCGGGAGCATGACGTATGAGGTGAGTCTCGTGAAAACCAACTTTTGTTTACAGGATCAAAAGAAGCAAAGTTTCCTTACTTTAGCAAAGGAAAACTAGTCTACTCTTGGCTTATATCGAAATCCTCCAACATTCTTCTTTACAAATCCTTGTTTTGTACACGTCCTACTTAGTGATTGTTGTGTTTTTGTTCGATCTCTCCGAGTGCGTCATTCTGAGCTGCGCATGCGCAACGCTTACCTCATACGTCATGCTCCCGGAACTGCTTCGTTTACAACAGTGAGCGCAAGCTAGATTCAAGTTATTATTATGTTTTGATATGGATATTTTTCTTACAAAAAGCATCGATTCGCTACAGAAGGCCTTTATTCAACCCCCGGAGCCGTGTGAGGCACATTTTTATTATGTGGAAAGGGTGCTTTTTATTTCACTTGTTTTGGACTGAAGCATGCAACACCCGCTGATTGCCATGAAACAGCTTGAAAGATCAAGACAATTTTTAATATAACTCCAAAAACTGGATTCGTCTGAAAGAAGAAAGTCATAATTCACCTAGGATGCATCGGGGGTGCGTAAAACGCAGCCTACATTTTTATTTTTGGGTGAACTAACCTTTTAAGGGTGCCCTGGGGTATATTTGGCAATAGCCAAAAATACATTGTATGGTCAAAATTATTGATTTTTCTTTTATGCCAAAAATCTAGAATAGTGTTAGTTCTGGCAGGTCACGTTAGTCAAGCGCGCATCAGCTGACTCTCAGCTGATCCCATCTACCTATTGGGAATACGACACCTATCTAGGCATTCATATATACTTTAAGTTCCCTCAGTATTATCAGCAGTTTTCGCATTGCTCAATAGCTAATTACCCTCTTCCATCCCCAACTCCTCCTCTGTCAGTAACGTTTCAGCCTTCTGATTCTCCTTTGTATCAGACTAATTCTAAAATGTGTACATAACATTATTGAACTTTAACGATATCTGCACTACATTTATGTTGGTTCTGTTCTGTTTACCCTGGGGGGGTTATCGCTTCTCTCTCTGCTCTTATACATGCTAGGTTGCATGGATGCGCAGGGAGTTCTTGCCCCGAACAGAACCATACCGCCACTCCAAACTGTATGCTAATTGTCAATCATCTTTGACAATAGTTGTCCTGACATAAATCATTAGGATATTAAGTAAATATCATGTTCCATGAAGATATTTTGTAAATGTCCTACCGTAAATATATTAAACTTAATTTTTGATTAGTAATATGCATTTCTAAAGACTTCATTTGGACAACTTTAAATTTTCGATTTTCTCAATATTTAGATTTTTTTGCACCATCAGATTCCAGATATTCAAATAGTTGTATCTCAGCCAAATGTTGTCCTATCCTAACAAAGCTTATTTATTCAGCTTTCAGATGATGTATAAATCTCAATTTCGAAAAATTGACACTTAAGACTGCTTTTGTGGTCCAGGGTCACAGATGTGGTTTTTGGATTCAGTACTTTTGTCACATTCAAAAATCAAAAATGTGCAAGGAACCAAAATCCAAATCCATGTGATATATTTACTACAAATTTCATGTGACTTTTAGTCTGATGAGCTACTGCAATAATAACTCATCATGCATGCTGCACTGAACTCCATGTGACTAATGCATGTTCCATAAAGTCTGCTGTAGATGTAAACACAAACGGGCTTAAGTGATGAGAATAATCACGTTAATGCACACAGTTGTTACCTTGGTAGGTGCGTTTATGATAGATATATTGTACCCATATTGAAACGTTCCACCGATGCCAGCTGCCCAGACAGCCAGAAGAAGAGACTTACTGGGAACCTGCAGTTAACAGAGTACAAAAGGCATGTTCGAAAGTGATTCTGATTTCAGCTCATCGTTAACAGCTAATATTTAGAGTATCTAAGAGTAGAGTATTAAAAGGAGGGTAACATCAGAATGGTGAAGAGTTGTGAAAATATGTAATATACATGCAAATATAAAGTACAAAAAATAATGTATGCAAGACTTCGAAAATAGAGCATGAATATTACAGTCAACTTCATGTCCTATCCATCACTGTTCATTATTGCTATCTGAAAGTACATATAACCTACTAGTACTAAATATTTTAATTAAAAAAAAGTTAAATATATTTGACAAATAATAACAATCACTTAATAATTTGGTAACATAATACTAATTAATAGTATTTTTAAAAATATATTTCTTGAAAAATATCATTCTTTTATTTTATCATACCTTTATTTGTGGAGCTGGTTCTTTGAAGTCTTTAAGTAAAGGTTGATATTCCTTAAGCTCTCCACTGTCTTTGCCCATTTTTGAAACTCGTTGAAAATATTTGAAAATTTTTACTTAATATTCCAAAAGCCTCTTATTCATGGATTCAGACTGTCTCTGAAATGCGAACTCATCCTAGGACAGAACTGCTCTTAGTGCTCTAGATAAGGTGCATAACAGATATACCAGCTGAAATACAATCGTGCTGTTGTTCATAGCATGAGCAGTGAAAACTGCATGGGTTCAGAGTTAATTCAGGATGAAATTCCCTTTAGAGAAGCTCTGTAGGGTGGCTTTAGGAAATGTTTGTCTTTTAACACATACATGTCAATTGCTTTTCCATGTTCAGTCCTGTGGATAATGCTGTGGGACAGCCTTTGTTGTGGACCATAAATTCAAAAGTCAAACGAAAGCTTACCTTTCTTCTCAAAGTCGGAGACTCTTCTTGGCCATTCATTTTAAGTTCATTCATTTAGAGCAACATTTAAAGTTCCGAGTGATAAAGAACTGCGTTATTCCATCGTGCTTTCTAGGTCTCACTACAAAGATTAACTTTGAAGGGCGGTAGGTCTGTGTGCAGTCATTAGTGTAATCATAAGCTCCAGTTGACCACCACTTTACAATTACCTTAGGCACAAATTCAGAATTGTGCATATAAGATGTTGTGATTACGGCTGAATTGTCCTCTTACAGTTATTTATAATGATGACTAATGAAATGCTTAATGCTAGTTGGCTGTTCTTTGTGAGTAGAAATATTTATTCAACTATATCAAGCATTGTGTTGTTTGGCCTTTGATCACAAAGAGCACATTGTTGCTGTTTAAGTCAAGTGACCTGCAGAGCCCATAAGCCTCTTTCTGGTTCATAGGAAACTCGACCAGTTTGGAAGTCTCTGACTACACCAGTATCATCATTTTATGAAAGAAAAAAAAATGCACATTTAAAGTCTAAAGTATGGTGAACGGTAGGCTCCTGCTATATCGATGATTATCTCAAATGCTTGAGACAGAAGAAAATCTTGTGTTGCTTCACCAAACTCAGATGTTCTGTAATGCCTAACCACTGGCCTAGTTTAGATATGAACTGTTCAGTGAGAGTAGCCATGCCTTCATTGACCACAAGAGGGCAGATCTTCAGAGAGAAATGAGTCTAGTAAACAAAATTTTAGTATTAACTTTTTAAACATTTTTAATTATTAGCCATAATAGTTTCAAGCAGCATCGACAGGAAATCTCAACTGACAAGAATCAGCATTATAGATTATTTTTATTACTAACTATACAAACAAGCAAATTATACAATTATGTTAATTAAAGTAAGTTAAATTAGTTAGGGGGTTAATTAAGATATATTGCAATATATTAATCTAGAGAGTAAGTTCAATGCTTAACTCCACTTTGCTTTAAGGATTAAAGTAAAATTGTCAAGACATTGTTAAATGCAGTTTTACTTGGTACTAGTATGGACATAAATGGCCTATATTTAAACACTTAAATTACAATGCACTACATATTGCACCGTGCAGATATGGGAGGGTTTTTTGTTTGTTTGTTTATTCTTGCTGAATAGAAGGCACATGATTACTTTTTTTTTTTTTTTTAAATGTGTGGCATTGTATTCAGTTTTTTAAATATAGGCCATCTCTATGATATATCTTCTGATGATTTTTACCACGACATTTACATATATTTTGTCCCTAAACACATTTTTTCCCATTCAGAGCCTAATTTCTTTAGCTTAATTGGAATATTACACTATTTTGGCCTTAAAGAATTGTGATTCTTTCATTTCCATTCAATTAAATTGATTATTTAATTTCTAATTTCTAAAAAATAAATCATTGATGGAATAGACAAGTCATTTGACTTATTTTTGATGTAAGATTAAGATATTCCTATTCGATTATTATTAACCTATGCATAAACTGATGTATAGCTGTACAAATGTAAATAATTTGGATTTTAATCATATAATTTAATTTAATTTGTTTAGCTTAATTTAGTTGCGTTTACTGTTTATTTTTAAGTTTGCTTTGCTAAATTTATCAAGTGGTCCTTTTGTTTAGAAAATCCATGTGACCTGACGCCCCGCCTCCTGTGCGCTCACGTGACCTCCGTGCGCCTGGTAACAGCGAAAGCGTCTCTCGTGGAGAAGATGAACTCGAGGAGTCGCGGAAGATTTACCGAAACGGATCACGATGCGCGATAAATCCTTCGTTCACGTACTTTCAACAAGCTCCGCCATAACACGCACACATGCGAGCCCTTCACAGTCACACTGACAGCGATATCCGGCTAAGCGTCTTAAGGCTTGGGACGGTAAGTTTTGTTTTGGTGCATTTAATGCGCGTCTAGAAGTGTATCGTGTAGTTTAATAGCAGATGCATGGACTAAAAGCGATGCTGCATGCTTGTCGTGCAGTTCTTGCTGATTTACTTTCAACAGAGCAATGCATTCTGCACCGGTACTCTCTTTCTCTCTCTCTCTGAATAGCTTTTTCATATCTGAAGATTTATTGCAGGTGATGGAGATATTGGTTTGGCCAAATATTGCCATATTGCATCTTACTTGTTACCTAATGCGATGAGGCACTAATGCACTTAATAGGATTCAGGTCGCCCTCCCTGTCTTCCTGGAGCTCTCACAAGCAAGCTGTGTCCATACATAACTGAACCCGATACATAACTGATTACCAGCTTATGCTAGAGACACACAACATCAGCATCTGTTCTTGGCAGGTAATAGCTCCCTTGTGAGGTTGCCAGGCACTTGACGTCTTCATCAACGTGTAAAAAAACCCTGTAATTCTTACAGATCCCAAAAGAGTTTGAAGATGGCCTGTGCTGTGGAGAGATGAGTGAGACCTCCTGATATCAGGTGATTAGACGCGCGTACAGGCATGGGGAAACTACAGAGCAAGTTTCGGCGGCGCTCGGACCTTTACAAGTGAGATATGATGAGTAGTGATGTTTTGGTTGTGGTGGGTTTGTGATTATTGAGGATGTATTGTTGACAGGGCCAAAGAGGGGGCGGAGCTTGCACCTGTGCACCAGGTAGTGCAGTATGAAGCCGCTCACACGGATGCCGTCAACTGTGTCGTCAGCCTGACCTCTGACCTTTGTGTGTCAGGAGGCTGACTCGGTTAGCTGGAAACATTGAATAGGAGGGAGGTTTGGAGATGAATTTAAGTGTTGGGGGTGTTGGATGTCAAAGGTTAAAGGGATAGTTCACCCAAAAATGAAAATTCTGTCATCATTTACTCACCCTCATGTCGTTCTAAACCTGTATGATTTGCTTTCTTATGTGGAACACAAAAGAAGATATTTTGAAGATTGCTGGTAATCAATCAGTTGGTGGTTGCCATTGACTTCCGTAGTAGGGAAAAAAACACTATGGAAGTCAATGGCAACCACCTACTGATTGATTGCCAGCAATCTTCAAAATATCTTCTTTTGTGTTCAACATAAGAAAGCACCTCATATCAGGTTTGGAACTGACATGAGGGTGAGTAATTAATGATGACATTAAATGATGACAGAACTTGCATTTTTGGTGAACTATCCCTTTAAGTGTGGAATTAATGGAATTGTACAAATGAAGCATCTACCCACCTTGGTTACTGTGTTCATAAATTCATAAAGAGTGTTTTATGAACACTTTTCATATAAAGTGTTTTATGAACATACCCACTTTATGAACACTAATTCATAAAGTGGGTAAAGCTGATTGAATTGTGGCATTGCAAAACATTTTATCATGTTTTTCTTTTTAAAAAAGTTAGAAAACTGCAGCGAAACATTCAGGTGAACCATATATTGTTAACTAAAACTATCTAAAGTCATTTTTGTTAGTTAAAATAAAGTATAAATCTTAGTTGAAAAACTTGATGAAAAACAATGAAAATTGGAAATTGTTTCCTTAACTCAAATGAGTTTAAGCTGAAGTACTAAAATTAAAACTGAAACAATAGAAATAGGAATAGAAATGTGTGTGTGTGTGTGTGTACAGTACATAAACAAAGTAACAAAAATTACAAAGCATATCTAACTACTAAAATGTAAACTAAAATTATGAAATGAAAAACTTAAAATATGGAAATACAGACTAATTCAATAAGTAATGTATAAATGTTAGTTGAAAAATGTCAAGTTTAGGTTGAAGTACTAAAATTAAAACAAAACGTATACACTGCCGTTGAAAAGTTTGGGGTCTGTAAGATTTTTTATGTTTTTTAAAGAGGTTTTTTATGCTCATCCAGGCTGCATTTATTTGATCAAAAATCCAATAAAAAATTATTTTAATGAAATGTTCATAAGTTTTCTTCTCTATATTTGAATATTTTTTAAAATGTAATTTATTTCTGGGATGCAAAGTTGAATTTTCAGCATCGTTACTCCAGTCTTCAGTGTCACATGATCCTTCAGAAATCATTCTATATCTGATTATTATCAGTTATTGAACTGTTGGGCTGCTAATATGTTTTTGGGACCACCGTGTGATACTTTTCAGGATTTGTGATGAAATCAAAAGTCAAAAGAACATGTTTTTCAAAATAGAAATTTTGTGTTACAATATACACTACTATTTAAAAGTTTGGGGGTCAGTAAAAAAAAAAATTTTCTTTCCTTTTTTTTTTTTTTGTTTTTTTTTTTTTTTTTTTTTTTTTTTTTTTTTTTTTTTTTTTTTTTTAAGAGATTTTTATATTGATGACTGTTTGACTGTAGCAACCACCCAGAAACCCATAGCAACAGCACATGCTAAAACCACTCCGAACATCTTAGCAATTGCATAGCAATGCTTGTGTAACATTAAGAAGCATGCAAAAATCTAGCTAATTTTGTATTTCAGATTGTTGCCACTATTGGCACAGAAATTCCACATTTAAGGCTTTAAATCAACAGGCAATGATAGTTATAATATATTTTTCATTGATTGACATTATGTGCATTTTAATATGATTTGTGTCACTGTTTTTTGGTCAGGCTGTTGTTGTCTGTGACTGGAGAGCTGGAAAACAGTGCAAATCATTCCAGGGCCACAGCAGAGAGATTACAAAGGTAAAGGCAACGCTTGGATTTATTTTGGAACAATTTTCATTAGTGGAGAAAAAAAGGAATAAAACAAATATTGCTTAATTATTTCGTAAACATAGAGATGCCTCAATGAATAAGTGTGTTTTATGTACTGTGTATTTAAATCTCTCTGGTTTCCTTTAGTTATGCTGTTTTAAAGGAAGTTCCTTGATCTTCAGTGCGTCCCGTGATAAGACGGTGCTGATGTGGGATTTGGGTCGAGATACAGAACCCGTCCAGGAGTTTTGTGGCCATGAGCTCGTAGTTAACGGGGTAGCGGTAGGCCCAGGTGAACAAACCCTCAAACAATAACATGCTATGACCACAAAATCTCAAACGCCTTCCAGTAATGTGGTTTTATTCATTTTGTAGATGGCTCAAAGCTGTGCACGGGCTCTCGTGATAACTCCATGCGCCTCTGGGACATCGAGTCCGGAGAATGTCTGCAGAAAAACACCATCTCACGTAACCTGGTTAGAAAGGCTGTCTTCAGAAATTGACTTCTAAAATTCTAGTGTATGTGTTAATAGTCCCTGAAGTATGGATCAGTTGCTGTCCTGTTTCAGGTAACTCATCTGTGCTGGGTACCAGGAAGCACATCTATTGTCCAAACCTCAGAAGACAAAACTATCAGGTCAGATCGCTGATATGTCATATGGTCTGTTGTGTTGGTGAACAATTATTGTTCGCAGAGATGCATTTCTCGGGAAATATTTGTTAAACAAATAAGCTACATGATTGTGTAAGCTATATCACCACACAGCTCTGGATATAAAGTTATATATTATATTTATATATTTGTATATGTATGTGTGTGTTAGACCCTGGACCACAAAAACAGTCATAAGGTTCAATTTTTCGAAATTGAGTTTTATACATTATCTGAAAGCTGAATAAATATGCTTTTTTTTTTTTTTGTTAGGATAGGACAATATTTGGATGAGATGCAACTATTTGAAAATCTGTAATCTGATGGTGCAAAAAAATCTAAATATTGATAAAATCGCCTTTAAAGTTGTCCAAATGAAGTTCTTAGCAATGCATATTACTAATCAAAAATTAAGTTTTGATATATTTACAGTAGGAAATTTACAAAATATCTTCATGGAACATGATCTTTACATAATATCTTATTGATTTTTGGCATAAAAGAAAAATCAATCATTTTGGACCCATACTATGTATTTTTTGGCTATTGCTACAATATACCCCAGCAACTTAAGACTGCTTTTGTGATCCAGGGTCACATATATGTTAGATAAATTAGATATATCTGGTAACGTTTTACAATAAGGTTCCATTTGTTAATGTTAGTTAATGCATTAACCAATAAGCAATTCATTTGTTACAGTACTTTTTTTAATCTTTGTTAAGGTTGGTTATTAAAATACAACTGTTTATTGTAAGTTCATGTCAGCTTAGGTCCATTAAATAAAATTTAAAGGAATAGTTCACCCAAAAATTATAATTTGCTGAATATTTACGCGCCTTCAATCCATCTGTTTTGTTTCTTAAACCGTTGGACAATTTAACATCACTTTGCTCCATGGATCCTCTGCAGTGATGGGTGCCTCAAGACACTACCAATATCAACAGTATCCCCCACAGACCACTCCAGTCCATCATTAACATCTTGTGAAAGGAAACTGCATGTTTACCAAGAAAAATCCTCCATCGGGTTTTTAACTTTATATCGCTGCTTCCGGCCAAAATACTCCATAATCCATAATAATGCTTCCTCCAGTAGGAAAAAGGCCATCCCCTGTTGTCCTCTCACATCAAAATCCACCAACTTATTTGTCTAGAATTATTTTAGACTGTTTTCACTTGTAAATAGTGCTTGATATATGCATATTTCTCTCCTGATTCAGCCAGATGCTTTTTCCATTGGAAAACAATATTACGGATCGAGGACGTCTATTTTAGACAAAGCAGCGATATGAGTTAAAACATCTAGTTTCCTTCAAACATGCAGTTTTTCATGTCACCAGACTTATTGATTGGACTGGATTGGGGTGATTGATTGTGGATGATTTTTCATTTATCAGCTGTTTGGACTCTCATGCTGACGTCACCCATTCACTGCAGTGGGGACCAATGATTGCCCATTTGGCTTAAATGGTGACCGTAAGGCATGAAAATGTTAAGATATGCAGCATTGTTGAATCATTGATTTTCTGTAAAGCTGCCTTGAAACAATGCATCTTATTAAAAGCGCTATATTAATGTTTTTGATTTGTGTGTTGGTGTGTGTCTTCAGGGTTTGGGATAGGCGTACCTGCAGGGTCCGACTAACACATTGTTCCCGGCAAAGCAGTATATATCCAGACACACTGTGACATCAGCTCCAACTGTTACCACCTGCTGTCGTCCAGCAATGGCTTTGGTGGTCAGGGTTGTGAAGCCACGGTGAGTGTGTGTACGGATACTGCCAGGACACAGTTCGCCATTTGGGGGGGGGGGGGTGGGTGGGGTTTTTGGGGTGGGGCCCCCATGAATTCAAACATCTGTGTGTTTATGATTGTGTGTAGCTGTGGGACCTCAGGCAGCCCGGCTGTAAGGTGGCTGAATACAGAGGACACCTGCAGACCACGGCATGCTGCGTGTTTGTGCCTCCCCGTCCCGGATGTCCTGCCCTCGTGGCGTCATCGTCGTATGACAGCTCAGTAAAAATATGGGATCAGAACACTGCAGGTAACACACACACATACACTTGTATTAAGTGAATTGGCCAGCTGGCGCATGGGTTAATAGGCCAGCTTCCTGTTTATGGAAGTCAAGTCAGAAAACTTGAGATGTTTAGGTAAGAGAAAAAGAAACTTTGTGAGGAGCCAAACTCATCTGGGGAAGCTTACTCCTCTGGCTGACATACTTTCAATTGAATATAAATTTGAATTGATCCAGTAAGCAAGTTATTTATTTATTTCTGAAGGAAATTAATACTTTTCTTCAGCAATGATGCATTACACATTAGAATGATTTCTGAAGGATCATGGGACACTGAAGACTGGAGTAATGATGCTGAAAATCTAGATTTGTATCACAGGAATAAATTACTTTTTAAAATATATTAAAACAGAAAACAGCTTATTTAAAATGACAATAATATTACACAATATTTCTGTTACTACAGTATTTTTCATTAAATAAAATCATTTAATGTGCATTAAATAAAATCCTTTAATGTGCATAAAGACTACATACATTTTTTTCTGTGAGTAGAATTTAAAGTGTTTTTAAAATCCATTTTAGATACATACACTTAGATAACTATTATTTAAGAGATGTGATTTACTGTGAAATTAAATACATTTTTGCCAGGTTTTGATGATACACTCTTAAAAATAAAGGTGCTTCACGATGCCTTAGAAGAACCTTTTTGTCTAAATGGTTCCATAAAGAACCTTCAACATCTGAAGAACCTTTCTGTTTCACAAAAGGTTCTTTGTGACGAAAGAAGGTTCTTCAGATTACAAAAAGGTAAGAAAGAGATGGTTCTTTGTGGAACCAAAAATGGTTCTTCTATGGCATCGCTTGAAGAACCTTTTGAAGCACCTTTATTTTTAAGAGTGTATGTGGAATTTAAATGCAAATGACACAATTCTCCTTTAAATAACAATGTCATAAGCAACACTTGACACTCTTTCACATTTTCTTTCACGCGTGTCATGCTTTCTGAAACAAACATGTCAAGCTAGTATAATCCTGGAAGAGTCACATCCGCCTAAAATATTCATGGTTTGACTCTGGTCTCCTCCATATTCTCTCTTCAGCATGTTTGTACACGTTAACGCTGGACGGTTCAGGGCCTTTGGTGTCTCTGGCTCCGTGTGACTCCAGCAGTCTCCTGTGTGCCAGTTTTAACACAGGACTGCACCAGCTGCATCTAGATCAGGGAGCAGTGCCCAGCCTCACTGAAGTGGCTCGCTTCTGACGTCCATCTGGACTGCCTGGAAAATCAAACTGATGAGTTAAAATGAACAAATTTAATAACTGGAACTCCTGGAAATGAGAATGCACACTGCATTTCCAAAGTACTGTATGTGGACACCTTATATACTTATTAAAGAGATCGGTCATCCAAAAATGACAATTTGCTGAAAATGTACTCACCTAAAGCCATCCCAGATGTAAATGAGTTTGTTTCTTCATGGGAACACTCCGCAATGGATCCTCTGCAGTGAATGGGTGCCGTCAAAATGAGAGCTCATAAAAACCACTCCAGACCCTCAGTTAATGTCTTGGGAAGTAAAAAGCTGCGTGTTTGTTTTTATCAGATGTTTGGACGGCACCCATTCACTGCAGAGGATCCATTGCTGAGCAAGTGATATAATTCTGAATTTCTCTAAATCTGTTATGATGAAGAAACAAACTAATCTACATCTAGGATGGCCTGAGGGTGAGTAAATTTCGCAGTTTTTCATTTTTGGGTGAACTATTTCTTTAACAGGTTGGCCTATTGCTAATAGGAGCATAAGTTGTCTAAATGTTCCAACATTGTCCACATATTTTTGACCATGTAGTGTATGATCGTCTGAATACACAAACCATTAAAGGGTGTAAAAACATAATTAACTTACCTAAAGATGAGACTGAGTGTCTATGAAACTCCCTGCCTGCAGAAATTATTTACAATATGGCATTTTCCAAATATGGCTTAATTCAGGGTTAAATATAATTGGAGATAAGATGGGTGCTTTTTTTTCTCTCATTCTCTCTGTGTGTGGTGGTGTGTGTGTGTGTGTGTGTTACTGTGTAAACTGATATAGGCAATAAAATGCCGCTCAACTTCTGCTTGGTTGCTGAATATGCTTGAATAAGTTTTTGGAAGCCAGGAGTGTTAAGTACTGGAGTAATTGTACTTAAATATACTGTATGTTAATGTATTATTTTACAGCGTTTATGCTTCATTATACTACTATTAGTCCCTACAATTTCAAAATATTTATATAAAAGGCATCATGGTTTTAAAAGCGTAAAAAATTATCTTAATATAGTTTTTGTGTGTATATATATATATATATATGATATAATATATATATATATATATATAATTATATTATATATATAATATATTGCTTAACTAACAAGCCATCCAATAATTTTGCTTAACTTTTATTTGAATATTTAAAACTGCCAAATCCATTTAACTCTGAAAAATAAGTGGCCACAATAACATTTAACATTGTGAAGAATTTGATTAAACCTCTTGGATTATAGCCACCGTTAAACACCGATACCACGATAAGAATGTGCAAACAGAACTTTAGATAAAAGTTTGGGCTACCTTTTAATGTGTCTTGAGCGTTTGTTTTGAGTAATTAAAATGGAAAAACTGTGAGTAAAAAGTTAACAAAGTTTGTGCATCGAAAATGTATGTTAATTTAATGGGACAATCTATTTCTTAAGCTAAAAAATAATGTTTATTTTTGGTATCTAATGCTTAACTACAATTAAATGTGGACTCTTTGTGTGGGAAATTTAGAAGAAAAAACATACCTGTACTCTACCTTGAGTATAATTTCCCTGTACTTTTTACACTCCTGTTGGAGACCTTTTATTCACACTTTTCATTAAGTAATTGCTAATGGGTCAAAATCATTCATGCAGAAAGCACATAGATGTCAAATCTCAGTCTCTTTCTCTCCCTGCACACACACACACACACACACACACTGACAGTTACATTCACAGACTCAGGGTTTGGCAACATGGAAAGCTGAATAATTTTTCACATAGAAGCATAAACACATTCAAACATTTATGTAAACAGCCTGGTCTTGTGTTTCACACACGGAGAGACCCTGAGGAGAGGGAGAGGATGCTTCGAGAATTCAGTACATAAACAGCAGATCTCAATATTTTCCCTGAAACAGATGATTAGACGATGGAGAAGTCAGTGAAAATCAGTCATGCAATGTGCTTTCTGTCATTGTTGTTTTTAATATATATATATATATTTCTTTTATTATTAGGACTATGTTCTAGATAAAAATAAGATTGCAGCTTTTTTTTCTGAAATACTGTCTTGCCCACATGTCAATGTTTGATTGTTTTACACGTAATAGAACAGTGTAATGTTCAACACAAATATACCCACCAGCGTATGTGTTTGTTTTATGGTTTCTGCATAATATACTCGACCCGAAAAAGTATTTGTACACTTAAGTCCACTTAAAACGTGTCCTGAATGTCATTGCCATTAGACCCAAAATATCCAGCAATGCTGCTAGGTGCTTTTCTCAATACATAACTGCATTTATTTTTTACTATTATGTATTGTTAATTGTGTTATGTTTGTTATTTTATTTATTCATGTTTTTGTTGTTGGATTTATTGTTACAGTGTAATGTATTAAGTAACAAAAATATAATCTTTTATTATTTTTGTTGTAGGTCTTTGAACTAAATCTGGTGTTTTTGGTGATCATTTGAATGTATGAAGCAGTTCTCTCACATTTATACAGGTCTAGGTTTCATCAGATTGACTACACTCTAAAAAAGGCTGGTTAATACACCCGTGCGGGTAAATAGGGAACAAACCCGCAATTGGGTTGTTTTGTTGACCCAGCAGTTGGTTTCTACCCAGAAAGTTTTGGGTTAACCATTTAAACATTTAACCCAACCGCTGGGTCAAAACAGCCCGAGTGCTTGGTTTTTGTCCATTTTTTACCCAGCACTGGGTTGTATTTAACCCAGCATTTTTTAGAGTGTATCATCATGATATTTAGCATTTGTCAACGGCTTGCTTCGATACTACATTTTGCTCTGTAATGCAATGACAAGACACATTTTAAAGTGTTGAAATACTTTTTGCCGCCACTATATAACATCAGCAGAATATTGATGACCAAACCCAGCAAGGACATACATGTATTATGTAATGTTGTTTTAATGGTACGGAAAGATGTGAAGGTTACACTGATGTGCTTATTTGACTATTATGTAAATGCTGAGGTGTGGAGTTATCAATTTGAAGGAAATGTTTATGTATTTGCACGTTGTGTAAATAAATGATTTCAGTTCAATGAATTTAACACCTTTTTTGGCTCTTTTTGCATGCAGTCACAGCAGGAACGTGCAGCTTGATTTTTGTTGTTTATGAATAAGAGTATGAAGAACGTTTGAACAAAACCAAAAGTTTTCCCTGTTGGTATTGGTAAAGTGTTACGTTTAATAATGCCTTAAAATTATAAGAACATGTTTATATTAACAGAACTAACAAAATGTATTTATAATTTTATTTTAAGCAGAATTTCTAGATGGCAAACATAATGTGTATATACGTGTATATATATGTACAGTGGGGGAAAAAAGTATTTAGTCAGCCACCAATTGTGCAAGTTCTCCCACTTAAAAAGATGAGAGAGGCCTGTCATTTTCATCATAGGTATACCTCAACTATGAGAGACAAAATGAGAAAAAAATTTTCAGAAAATCACATTGTAGGATTTTTTTAAAGAATTTATTTGCAAATTATGTTGTAAAATAAGTATTTGGTCAATAACAAATTTCATCTCAATACTTTGTTATATACCCTTTGTTGCAATGACAGAGGTCAAACGTTTTCTATAAGTCTTCACAAGATTTTCACACACTGTTGCTGGTATTTTGGCCCATTCCTCCATGCAGATCTCCTCTAGAGCAGTAATGTTTTGGGGCTGTCGCTGGGCAACACGGATTTTAAACTCCCTCCAAAGATTTTCTATGGGGTTGAGATCTGGAGACTGGCTAGGCCACTCCAGGACCTTGAAATGCTTCTTACGAAGCCACTCCTTCGTTGCCCGGGCGGTGTGTTTGGGATCATTGTCATGCTGAAAGACCCAGCCACGTTTCATCTTCAATGCCCTTGCTGATGGAAGGAGGTTTTCACTCAAAATCTCACGATACATGGCCCCATTCATTTTTTTGTTTACACGGATCAGTCGTCCTGGGCCCTTTGCAGAAAAACAGCCCCAAAGCATGATGTTTCCACCCCTATGCTTCACAGTAGGTATGGTGTTCTTTGTATGCAACTCATCATTCTTTCTCCTCCAATCACGACAAGTTGAGTTTTTACCAAAAAAAGTTATATTTTGGTTTCATCTGACCTTATGACATTCTCCCAATCCTCTTCTGGAATCATCCAAATGCTCTCTAGCAAACTTCAGACGGGCCTGGACATGTACTGGCTTAAGCAGGGGGACACGTCTGGCACTGCAGGATTTGAGTCCCTGGCGGGTCACCTTAATTGTGTTACTGATGGTAGCCTTTGTTACGTTTGTCCCAGCTCTCTGCAGGTCATTCACTAGGCCCCCCGTGTGGTTCTGGGATTTTTGCTTACAGTTCTTTTGATCATTTTGACCCCATGGGGTGAGATTTTGCGTGGAGCCCCATATCGAGGGAGATTATCAGTGGTCTTGTATGTCTTTCTATTTTCTAATAATTGCTCCCACAGTTTTTTTTTTTCACACCAAGCTGCTTACCTATTGCAGTTTCAGTCTTCCCAGCCTGGTGCAGGTCTACAATTTTGTTTCTGGTGTCCTTTGACAGCTCTTTGGTCTTGGCCATGGTGGAGTTTGGAGTGTGACTGTTTGAGGTTGTGGACAGGTGTCTTTTATACTGATAACGAGTTCAAACAGATGCCATTAATACAGGTAATGAGTGGAGGACAGAGGAGCCTCTTAAAGAAGAAGTTACAGGTCTGTGAGAGCCAGAAATCTTGCTTGTTTGTAGGTGACCAAATACTTATTTTACCGAGGAATTTACTTTATTAATTAATTCTTTAAAAATCCTACAATTGATTTTCTGGATTTTTTTTCTCATTTTGTCTCTCATAGTTATGTATACCTATTATGAAAATTACAGGCCTCTCTCATCTTTTTAAGTGGGAGAACTTGCACAATTGGTGGCTGACTAAATACTTTTTTGCCCCACTGTATATATCAGTATGGTACTGTCACAGTAACTTGGTGAAGTAAAGATAGAAGGCTTTTGGCTCACAGTCTTCTCTTCTGCTCAGGTATGTATTCTCTATTCCCTCTTCGGTTCTCTCTCTTTCAGGTCAGGTTTGTAGAGTTTACACTGCCGATCTGCCTGGCAGCTCTATTTGACTACTCACTGTGCGTTTCCTCCTGCCTGCTGCTCCAGTATTCAAATGCTGCCATTCTTTACAACACAGAGGTAGAGAGAAACTAAAAAAGAAAGAAAGTGGTGGAGTGACTCATGGTGTTTTTGTTTTTCTGTGTAAAACGTGTCAGGAAAAGCATGGTAGATGTACAAAGAGCGAGAGAGAGAGTGACGGCACTGAGAAAAGACTACCACATCTCATTCTCTCCAAAAGACAACAAAGAAGCAAACTACAGTCTCAACGTCCAGGACGCCTGCCTCATCTGACGGGGTAAGAGAAGAGACGTCTTGAGATGAGTGAGTAACTGTGGATCTATACATTACATGACTGTATTTTTATGTCTTTATACCAAGTAGAAGTGGAAGAGTCACTTAGAACAAGAATGACTTTAATGGGATATTTTGCTTGACTTGATTATAGTCGAGCAAAATGTACAGCACAAATCCAATAGTTTATGAATCTCCAGTTGAAAACCAATGTGGTTAAATGGGATTATGCCATTAAAAGAAGAAGGCTTTGAGACCAAGACGGGTTTGGAAATCTAAATGTGTTATGCATCTCTCAACACTTGAAAAATCGGATGTAGGTTAATGTAAGGTAATAAATTCTCAGCGTCCCATTTGCATTTTACACTGTGAAGCAACTCAAATCCACTTAAAAAAATAAGACAATTACAGGAGTTCGTAGACTAAGAAACATTGCAGTTAAATGCTAAAGCCATTAGCGTCATTTACACGCATCTTATTTGACTGTACTGCCATCATAAATGTAAACTATGATCAGTTGAGGCCAAACCAAAGGTCATCTGATGGACCTCTAATGAAGCAACCCAATCCTTTCTATCTACATCATGGGCGTCAGTAATGGGACACCCTTCTGCTGTTTTGCATAGTTTTGGGCCGTTCTTTGATGGAAGCCTGTAAGCATTTCCAAGGCAAATCTGTTAATGCGAATAGATCTAGTGCGTGGGCAAAACGACAAACAAGTCTGTTTACTAGTCGTACTTCATTCACTGATAGCTAAGTTATAGTGAGGGGATAAGGGACAGTCCATCCCGAGCAACATGAAGTCAAGCATCTTGTTCAGAAATTTGCTCTTTGAACAAGCTGGTTGAAAAAGCAAGTCTTGCAAGCCAAGCTAGTTAAAAATATTGGTGCACACCAACATCCAAAACACATGATGACCATATACAGGGCTCATACGTCTCACAATGTTATTTTATTGTATTGTTTTGACATTTCCATTCATGCATTTAGCAGATACTTTTATCCAAAGCAGGATATGTGAAATTCGACACATAGCGAATCCAAATCCATTTTTTTCTTTTTCTTTTGGTTTTATTTTTCATCCATCCATCCATTCTCCAAAATAAATGTGTTGAAGGTAGAGAAACTCTCTCAACGAATGGCCAGACCATCACAGGTTTACAGATTTATTTTATTTTATTTAGCACATGCTTTTATCCAAAGACAACAATATTCATTTTGTACAAAGCCAGGTTTTATTATTTATTATTTTATTAATTTTAATTTTAAAGGGAAACACCCTCAGTAGATGGCCAGACCATCCCAGGGTTTTACTTACCTTTATAATTATTAGCTGACTCTTAGTTATCTTAGTTTATTTAGAGGAAATAGCAATATAAGAGGCCACAATTGTCTATTAGAACGACGGTGCAGGTGTTTTAATTTTTTTTTTGTATATATATTACTATATAACTGTATATTAATATAAATTTGCAGAATCATTTTAATCCAAAGCACTTGCAATAAGGAACATAAACAAAAAGGATCAGCCATATGTATTGTGTCTAAACCAGTATTGTGATTTTTTATCAATCATGTAGTAGTTTTATATATTATATTATATAAATAAATAAGTTATCAGTTATTTTATTTCATCCAATACAGGCCAAGGATGACTTACAATAGAGGAACATAAGAAATCCGTCACAAAGCCAACAATATTTATTGTGTACAATGACAGTTTTTAATGCATTTTTTTTCTATTGGTGGTGGTAGAAAAAAACAGTCTAACTCATGAAACTGAACTGTTCTTGCACTTCTTCAGACTTGCCACATCGCCATGGATCTTGAAGGATGCCTTGACTTCCCTGTTCCCTCACCTCCTCCCTTTGTCATGGAGTCTGACCCGGACTCCCTCCGTGACCCCTACAAACCTGTGGATGACAACGTCGAGCCCCCCGATCTGGAATGCGCCATCTGTTTCTGCCAGTTCAACAACGTCTTCAACACCCCTAAGGTACTCCAATGCAAGCACACCTTCTGCCTGGAGTGTCTTGCGCGGATGAACGTGAAGTCCACCCAACCCGACACCATCCAGTGCCCTCTGTGCCACGCATACACCCCGTTACCCGACTTGGGTCTTCCCAAGCTAGCAAATGACTCCACGGTGCTGTCTTACCTTCCGGCCGCCATGCAGCACATCTACAGCATCCGCTTCAACCGCAACAAAGGCAAACTGCAGGTGAAGAGAGTGCCCAGCTCTGCCCCGGCCCTAACGCAAACCGTCAGCCAGACTCTGGACGTCGGGAACCCAGCGGGCTTGGAGGGTCAGCGGGGCAGAGACGGGGGTAGAGAGAGGTCCTTACTGATGACCGTACTGCGAATGCCACTGTGCAAAGCTTTTATTATGAGCATGGTGGCAATAGTGACCGTCATTCTCACCATTGTTATCATCACCACCAACAGGAAGTAAGCCCAAATACTTTGGTTTTTACATGTACGCTAGAGCATGCGTACAGTGGCGTAACACGAACATCACGCGCACCCTGATTTTTCCAATGCCGCGTACAATGTACGCACAGCTTGCACATTTTTTTTTTTGCACTAAATAGGTTGTCCACAAGGTGGCGACACTGGTTCGGCCCGTTGTTTCGCAGTCGGAAAAGAAATGGAATGAGAACAGTAACAAACTACGGTGACAAAAACAATATAGACTTCTGCATTGACAAGCGATTGTCTAAGGGGATTAAAATACACCAGCGACTAACAAATACAAAGACATTTTTATCGCTCAAAACGTTTGGAGAGGTAAAGCGACACTGGGATCAATATCGTGCATGCGTGCGCGCACTCTAAATGGCTTTGAAAGGCTGAGCGTTCGACTGTGCAAAGTATACTTTGGGCTTTATTATTACTGGCACTGACTCCATCCACGTCAAAAGATCAAATGACAGCATAAAAAACAAACAAACAACATGACAAACACATTTTTTAATTTTTCCATCCAAGGCAAATCAGCCTTGTCATGAAGTCTACTGCTATATTTAACAACTGAGGAGGATAGTGGTTACAAAAAGTACTGTAATGGTACCATGGTGTTTATGTGGTACTACAATGTTAAATGTACAACACATTATGGCACCTTGTACCTTTGTTTTGTGTTCCTTACAGACAATAATCTGGTGGTATGGGATGGTAATTCTAAACATACTATGGTACTCTTTGGTATGTTCTAGCTCTAAATTCTTCCAGGGGGCACTCATAACTGTATGGTAACTTCACAAAATGTAAGAAGACAATAGTACACTGAGTACTATATCTCCAAAATATTTATGAAATAGATTATATACAGCTGTAGATTATAAAAATGATATAAAGCAGGTTGTGCAATACAATGTCTTTACCACCGTAAAGACAGGTATTTCAGCTGTAATTATGACAAAGCTCCCCCCGAACAGAAACTAGATTCCAGAAATTTGTTTAAAAAGTTTATTTCAGTTTACCTCTTTATTGTATGTTTTTAGCAATTCAGCTAAGTTGATTTATTGTTGAGAACCACTACAAATGAGGTTAGACGCCATATTGAGGTTTACAGATTGAACTGGGCTGTTGGACAGATTTAGAGTGTTTACAGTGGCACGCACTGTATAAAAATCCTAGATCCTGTAATTTTCTCCAACTCACAACTTTCAAAACATAGTTTTTATATACTAAAGGGTTATGTGTTTTGTTTTGTTTTGTTGGAAAGACGTTTATTTGTTTGTCAGCTGACTATAAATCTGTTAAAACAGCGTCCAATCCATTAAACGCACTGCAATTCTTTCCCTCACAGCCTCGTTTTCATCCACGTTAAATTCATGTCTATTAATATAATTAGATAGAATTAACTTTTTTGTATTTCCATGTCCTTCATTTAACCGACTCCACTTACTGAATAAAATTTCTATTCAGTTAGCTTTATGTGCATGCTAAAAGACTGAGGCTTTATTGCCAACCCTTACGAAAATTAACCATGGTTTTATTATATGAGTAAAATGTGTAACATGCTTTTTTTGCGACCGGGCACATTTTTTACAACCACAGTTTTACTACAAATGCCGTGGTTAAACCATAAGGTTAGTGTAGCAAAACCATATTTGTGGTTACCATAGTTTAACTATAGAACCTAAGTAACCATGTTTTTTTTGTTTTATTATTTTTTTTGTAGTAAAACCATGGTTAATTTCCATAAGGGAAAGTATTGTTAACATTTACACAAAAAAAGAAAACGAATATAAATAAGCGAAACAAAAATAAGAAAATTTCTTTTTTTATTATTAGGCCTACTACATAGGCTAATTATTTGTTTTATTATGCATGTTTACTACGTTGATGCATCATTTCTGTTTCTAATACCAGCACAGCTATTAAAGTCTTTTGGTCTTGTTTTACAAAGTGATTACATAGCGATAGGCGCAGATTCGTTGCCCCTCGCGTGCACCTGATGGCGTCCTCTCGCCAGAGTTCGTTCAAGGAGCTTCAGTAATGCGCTGCTGCCTACACAATGGAAAAGTACCAGAGCTCTGAAGCTGCCCCCTCCCACTCTCTTGCCTTGTATGGCTGACAAAACCAAACAATCCAATAAAAAGATGTGTGCCATCTGAAACATCAGAAATGGGGAAACTAATTTCTGTGTAACTTAAGTGACTTCAGCTTAAGAGGATGTGAGGAAAAAATGAAGGAAGTAAATAATACTTTGCACTGAACTAGCTGGACTTTTTCAGGATTTTGAAATCAATGCATCAGTGTGCTATAGGAAAGATCTAAAAAATAGCACAGCATGAGCACAATGACTCAATAAGGTCTCATTTAACATTAGCTAATGCATTAGCATTAATGCAATATCACAATGATCCACGAGTAATCCATATTTTAGCATATTTTATGAACTATTCCTTTAACTGATGTTTAAAATGAGACCTTTTTGAAATATCTGGTCTTAAAATAAATGTACAATGTACACTGGTTGTTTCTGAGCCTATTTTGAATCAGATATCCACAGACATTACAAGTTCTGGTCTAGTGACCGTTTGATTGTACTGTAGAGATGATTTTTATGTACTGTAGTGAGGTAAACGCTGGGTTAGAATGATCACCAGTGATTCTTCCAGCCGGTGATATCATAATGCATCATACATCTCTACCTTCATATTGTCGCAGCTAGTGCTAATGTACGTCAGATGATGTTTAAAGGGATAGTTCACCCAAAAATGAAAATGAGATGTTTATCTGCTTACCCCCAGGGCATCCAAGATGTAGGTGACTTTGTTTCTTCAGTAGAACACAAACGAAGATTTTTAACACAAACCGTTGCAGTCTGTCAGTCATATAATGGAAGTGAATAAAAATCACGGCTTTGAGAGTCAAAAAAACATACACAAACAAAACCAAATTAAACTCTGCGGCTCGTGACGGTACATTGATGTGTAAAGACACGAAACGATCGGTCTGTGCAAGAAACTGAACAGTATTTATATTGTTTTTTACCTCTGATTTACTGCAATGTCCGAACTGTCCTGAATGCATCCTGAGCGCGTTCGCGTCTTCTTCTTGCTTTACAGCGGATCGCAGACTTGTAAGTGCATTACCGCCACCTATCTCTCAAATGGACCATTGACACTCCCAATTGAGATTGTAGATAGAGTGTCAATGGTCCATTTGATCATTAGGATAGATACAGAGATAGGTGGTGGTAATGTACTTATAAGTTTGCGATCCGCCGTAAAGCAAGAAGAAGAAGAAGACTCGTCACGCACCGGCTGAAGAAGAAGACGCGAACGCGCTCAGGACAGTTCAGACATTGCGGTGAATCAGAGGTAAAAAAAAAACAATATAAATACTGTTCAGTTTCTTGCACAGACCGATCGTTTCGTGTCTTAGGACATCAGTGTTTCGTCACGAGCCGCAGGGTTTAATTTGGTTTTGTTTATGTTTTTTTGACTCTCAAAGCCGTGATTCCTATCCACTGACATTATATGACTGACAGACTGCAACGGTTTGAGTTAAAAATCTTCGTTTGTGTTCTACTGAAGAAACAAAGTCACCTACATCTTGAATGCCCTGGGGATAAGCAGATAAACATCACATTTTCATTTTTGGGTAAACTATCCCTTACCAACACAAGACAAGCAGCCGGATTAACATCCACCAAAAGTCTGTTTGTGTTACTACTCTGCTTGTGTACAGCATGTGAACTGCTTTGAATGTGTTTCTGATGTAAAAAGAGATTTCATTGAAAGAATTAGATTGTGTGTGTGTGTGTGTGTGTCTGCTTCAGTAAACTGGTGTGGGCTGGTTATGTGTGTCCTTCATGGGAACTGGCACAAGGTTGTTTTGCATGTTGAGTCTGTTTGTGTGTGTGTGTGTGTGTGTACTATATGAGAATGAGAGTTGTGGCACACTACATGAAAAGCTTTTGTTGATGTTTAAGTACTATTAAATAATGTTTACCAGTTATTACTGTCTTAATGTTTGCAAGTGTTTTTTTCTTCTGCTTACAACAGAGCAGTCTCCATAAGTAAGAAAAAAAACCTTTATTTTTGGTCTTTTTCTGTGGTCGAGGGGGGGTCGCCCGGGGGTTTTTTCCCCCCCTCCTCCTGTTGGAGAACGGTTTGGTACTGATACTGGATAAACCTCTCAGATAGGCTAACATATACGGATAAAAGACAGATCTACAATAAACCCTGAGATTACATAATGATATAAAATATGAAGTCAGTGTAATTTCAACTTTATAAAAAAAAAAGAAAGAAAAAGATTACTATCCAGATTTTGAGCACTAGGGAGTATATATTCAGTAAGATTTTTTTTGAAAGAAATCTCTTATGCGCTACAATTATTCAAATAAAAACAATTTAAAACAACTGTTTTCTGTTTGAATATATTTTAAAATGTAATATATTCTTGTGATGGAAAAGTGGAATCTTCAGCATCATTACTCCAATCTTCGATGTCACATAAAAACATTAAACAATAAAAAAAAAAAAAAAACAAAAAAAAAAAAACACAAAAAAACACCCAAAATCCCCTTCAAAATTATCGAGTATCATAATTTGATGTTCAAGAAACATTTTTTGTTATTATCAATGTTGAAAGCAGTTGTGCTGCTTCATATTTTTGTAAAACCGTGATATGTTTTTATCAGATTCTTTGGAGTTCAGAAGAACGCATTTAGTGTAAAAAAAAAAAAAAAAGTATAACAATGCATTAGTCTTTACTGTCACTTTTGGGGGAAAAAAATGTTTGAAAGAAAATTTTACTGACCCCAAAGATTTTACTGCAATAGTTTTTACTTATTTTCAATTAAAACTAGAACTAATAACAAAAGTTTTATACTGTACCATTCATTCATCATTCATGCTTTTTTAATTTTCATATATTTTTGTTCTAAGTTTGTAATTTTGCTATGAATCTGTCAAGTTTGGTTAATTTTTTACAATGTTTTATTGAAGACTTTTGAAACATTCATCCCTATGGAGAAAATGAAATGCCTGAATCTGCTGAAATAGTCACTGTTACGCTTTACAGAACAACAGGGACAAAATAAGTAATCTTATGAAGTGCATGAAAATGCCAAACAAAACAAGCTTCCTCCCACTGCACTAAATTTCTCCCCTCTTTCAGGCAGATGAGCAAGTGGCTCTTGTGTCTCTGGGGTCAAGGCCAGTACAATTCACCACAAACAAACCAGCAGTGTTACTCACATCACTCCCACATACAGTGGGTTTTCCTGATGCCTTTCTCCCAGTGGATGAGTAATCAGTCACCTTTCTATCTGAAGAACAGGAAACACTCACCCTTTTTATTTATATATGTGACCCTGGAGCACAAAACCAGTCTTAAGTCGCTGTTTTGTAGCAATAGCCAAAAATACATTGTTATGGGTGAAAATTATTGATTTTTCTTTTATGCCAAAAATCATTAGGATATTAAGTAAAGATCATGTTCCATGAAGATATTTTGTAAATTTCCTACCGTAAATATATAAAAACTTAAATTTTGATTAGTAATATGCATTGCCAAGAACTTCATCTGGACATCTTTAAAGGCGATTTTATCAATATTTAGATTTTTTTGTTAAACATATGTTATTATTTTGATTAAATTATTCTATAACATTTTAGTTTATTTATTTTATTATTAAGTATATTATTATTTATTCATTATAATAATAACTAATATAAATCAATAATAACAATGTTCCTAACACTACTATTTATGTATATTGAAATAATATTACACTAATTAATTTAATAAGAATATATGTTTGAATACTTATGTATTATTATTTGATGTGTGTTATAGGGTGTTATCGTTCAAAGTGCAAGTTATGTTTGTATTGTTGTCATTTTATATATTTATATAACAATATTATAAGTATTTTTTTTTCAGGTTCAATTACGAAGTGTGTCTCCCCTACTGTAAAATCAGAACTGCAAATCCCAAAAGTGTTGCCATGAAAACATAAACTCAATGTCCACTCAAGATCGTGACTCAAGCGGTCGTTCAGTTTTGTGTACAAACAAACGTACAGATGACGAACGTTGTGACAAACGTCTGTCAGGTGGAAATTCAAGGACATGAACTTTCATGGTCTGTTTCTGTCTGGACTCTTGGACTTACTACTGTTCATTTTCCTGTTAGGAATCCTGTTCCTCCAGCAAAATTACCCTAATTGAATAATTAGTGAAATAGACTGCAAATAATGCAAAATAAATTAGTTTTCTGTTCCACCCACAGAATGGTTATGTAAATGTTATTTAGACAATTTGTGAACAATGTAGAGATACGTCAGTGATGCAGACTGATTCATTCATTCATTCAAAAATTATTGTATAAGATTATGCTAAACAATTGTAGGAATGGAAAAACACTTGGCTTGCAAGCTCTTTGTCGATGGTGATAATTTATCTTTTTTAGCAAGTAAAAGGCCCTTATAATTGTACAAATGTCCTCCTGCTGGCCTTTTTGCTGTGAAATCTGTACTGATTTTATAGAGAACATGTAAGAATAACTTTTATATTTGTTAGTAATATTTCAAGATGAACACTACTGGACTGAAGCAACTTAGGTTTTCTTGATTATCCATACATTGTTTTAAAAATCGTGATTATCAAATGTGATCATCAGGCTTCTGTTTATTCGTTCATCTCTCAGTCATCATTTATTGCATTGCATTTTATGATTTGAAACTACAGAGCTTTGATCATAAAGCCTTAAGACAGCAGGCCATGCTCTAATAGACTTAAAGGAGTCATATGATGCGATTTCAATTTTTTCTTTCTCTTTGGAGTGTTACAAGCTCTTGGTGCATAAAGAAGATCTGCAGAGTTGCAAAGACTAAAGTCTCAAATCCAAAGAGATATTCTTTATAAAATTTAAGAGTCAGCCACTCCTACCTAAACTGCGGCTCGTTCAACACCCCCCACATTCATCACGATGGGAAGAATTGCATAACGCTGCCCAAATGTTCACGCAAAGAAAGAAGGCGTATCTTTTATTCTCGCTGTAGTATTTTTGTTGCCGCCGCCGCCATGTCGTGAAGACTCTGTGTTTCGTTGTGAAAGCGAAACTACTTTGTTTGGCCTTCAAAAGAGGACACAACTAGAAATCAGTGGTTAAGTTGTATTTACAACACTGTTCCAGAACAGTTCAACCCAAATATTCAGATGTGTGCAGTGCATTTTATGGAGGACTGTTTACTGATCCTGGTAGAGTAGTCTACAATGCCGGCTGTTCTGACTCACCAACTGTAAGTACGTTTTTTTATATTTAAAGAATTTGCCACTGACTATTCAAATGTGAGTTTTTTTGGGCAGTGTAGAGTAGGGCTTGTGGTTTGTCATTTCTTCGATCACAAATGCAGACATAGTTTTTATGTTTTACGCGGCGCGATGCAACGCGTAAAAGACAGTATAAGTCATTATAATCAGTAATTATGTCCCCACTGGATGCAGCAAATGCCTCGTTTATAATGGGTTTTATTGTTTTTGTCTCGTCGCTCCGGCCGGACAGGGCATCACAATATGGTAAGGGCCGTAACATTTCCGTCACATGATTGAGGAATTCGGCCAATCACAACGCACTGGATAGCTGGCCAATCAGAGCACACCTCGCTTTTCAGACCGATGAGCTTTGTATAAATCGACGCGTTTCAGAAAGGCGGGGCATAGAGGAGAAACAATAAAGTATAGTATGTGGAAAATAATGTGTTTTTTTTTACCTTAAATCTTAAATAATGTTTTTTTACACACACATTATCATTTGACCCCGGTTAACCTACACCATAATCTTAATAATGGATTATTTATACTATCCCAAATTAGTCTAAAAGGTTATTTAAAGCATGCAGAGTTTTCTATGTGATTTGCATTGGGACTTTTTCCATCTGAACGTGCCGCTACAGTTTTACCATGACCCTGCTATACAGGCTACTTGTTTGCGGTTTATTCCATATCATAGGAAGAGGAAATGACAACCGGTAGCGAGAGGGTGGAGCTCAAACACAGAGATGGAGTGAATGCAGTAGGAGTGAGCAGGTATCCGGACAGGTGGACAGGACTGGTGCGTTTGGAAGAGGGAATCTCATCGACTATCAATCATCAAAATCACCACCTTAAAGAACAGAACCAAGACTCAAGGAGCAGGAAGCAAGTAAACGCCTCGTGCAACTTTGAAGGTAACAGTCTCTGTTTTCTCTCTCATCTTCTTGCTTTCGTTGTGATCTTGATGACTCACATATTTCTCTTCGTCGCATGATATCATCACAGCTGATACCAGACTGATCCCTCCAAGGTAAAGGCCCATGTTATATTGCATATCCATATAATCAGACAAGTTCAGGCATCTGTCAGTGATGTGGCCAAAAACGAGTCTAGATCATTGTCACACTGTCTTTATACTCTTAAAAATTAAGGTTATGCCATAGAAGAACCCTTTTTGGTTGCCCAAAGAACCTTCGAGTGAACAGTTCCTAAAATAAACATTTCTTCTTTTCCACTATTTAGAAACCTGGATGGATGCACACTTTTAAAAATAAAGGTTCTTTGGTCATTTATGGTTCGATGAAGAATCTTCAACATTCTTAGAACCTTTCTACTGGACAAAAGGTTCTTTATAGTGGTTCTTTAGGTTTTTAAAATGTTCTTCACACTAAGAAAAAACAGTTCTTTGATGAACTGTTGACCGAAAAGTTCTTTGGGAACCAAAAATGGTTCTTCTATGGTTCTTCTCTGCAAAAACCCTGTTTTGGAATCTATATCTTTAACATTGCATAGATGTTAAAGGTTTTTCATTGAACCATATGCCAATAAAGAACTTTTATTCTTAAGAGCGAATATTCGTGTTTTATGTTACTGCTACTGTGCAACAGAACCATTTGCATGGTAAAGTTTGCATAACTGACCTCACAGAGCTGTGTGCAAACAAACACCATTCTCCAACCATCACTCCAAAGATGAAAATATACAGTCATGTTTTCATATATGCATCGACAATGTCTTTTTGACACTTAAGGCACACTTAAAACTGTCATTGCATTAAATAAACAAGGCATTTATATTTAAGGCAAGACACCACTGGTGAATACGGGGGAAAGTATCTAGATATCGCCATACTTTGCTAACATTTTTTGTATTAAAAGCTTTCTGAAGTGCTATGTTTCAAAATGTGAGGGAATTTTGGATAATGTTGTTTATTATTTCATTATTCAGAAAATACTGTCAATGGCCACTAAAGAAAAAAAAATTTTCACCATGTTCATAGGAAATCAGGCAAATGTTATATGAACAAACCACTGTAAAAACCTTCAGAACATAGATGTAAATAAAACTGTAAAGGTTTTTTTGTACAAGTATTGCTGAAGTGGAGAAAAATAATAATTTTAGAAAACAGCCTTTCAAGATATATTTTTTAATTTAAATCTACATTACATTTACATTTACATTTAGTCATTTAGCAGACACTTTTATCCAAAGCGACTTACAAATGAGACATAAAAGCATTCAATCCTAAACAAAAGAGCAAGCAATATATAAGTGCAATGACAAGTCCTCGGTTAGCCCTAACGCAGTAAACTAGCAAGGGTAAGATAGATATAATATAGTATATAGATATATTATAATATATTATACACACACCATATACACACACACACCATACACACAAAAAACAAGTAGATAGAGTAGAAACAATGATAGAAATATAAATATATATTTAATTTTAAACAAAATATTATGAAAACAAAAGTCTAATGTCAGATAAACTAGAATAGAAGTGCTGAGTTAAGGGTCAAATTAAAGTGAACAGAGGTGTTTTTTAGTCGTTTCTGAAATGGCTAAGGACTCACTGCTCGGATTGAGTTGGGTGCAGGTCATTCCACAGAGGAACGGTAAGGAAAAGTCAGTGAAAGTGATTTGTGCCTCTTTGGAGATGGCACAATAATATCGTCGTTCACTTGCATAAATGCAAGCTACATGTGGCAAATAGAGAAATTACATAATAAACAAGCAAATATTTTTCCAAAAATCAGCAAATTTCACAAAACAAATTGCAGTGGAAAGACTAAAAAAATCTTCTAAACTGTACTCCATTGATCTTTGTTTTTAATTACACTTTGAAAAATAACCTTTTAAACTCTCACAGACCACATACTGTAGTGAAACATAGCCCCCCCCCTCTCTCTCTCTCCTCTGTCGCTCTCGCTCCTCTCTCTCTTTCTGCCCAGACTGTGTAAGACGAGGAAATACTCTTCAGATAATATGCCTGAAGTAATACACAGAGAGCACTGTGTCGAAAAATTCAGTGAGAAATATGTTTGGACATTCCCTACATGTATAGGTGTGGATCTTGAGTAAATAGAAACTAGATTACTATATGTTTTCTGAGAAATAGTATTTTGTTTTGATCATGCAAAAGATGCCACAATTATGCGGATGCGTTTTAGGTCATTATGAGGCTGGTTTTTCATCTTGCCAGGCAAGATGTTTTTATGTCAGATGCTTAAATTATATTATAACGGAAATTGTTGTTTCGTATCTATTATTTCCCGGTGTAATATTTGTCACTTATTTTTAGATTTTCCATTTTTATTTAGTAATTTTGTTGTTTTTGTCTTTTTTTTTAAACTTTTTTCAGTTTTTATTTATCATAGTTTTTTTGTTCACATTTATTCCAGTTTTAGATTTGAGTAATTTTAGTACTAATCAAACATTTGAATTTCATGTTTAATTTAGTTTTAGTTTACTTTTCAATTATTATAATTTTTTATTAACCCTGAACCTGAGTTGTAGCAGAGCTTACCTCGAATATAATTTAAACAATTTATATTGTCATGGCACATTCCTTGGTTATTTCTCAACATAAATGAAGATTTGTTTGATGCTCGTTCCTTTTGCTCAGTTTACAGGCACAAATGAGCATGTATTATATTTTATATGACTTGTAACATTTGCTTAATAATATGACATGCATGGTGATTCATAACCACACATTTTTTGTCAATACTGTCAATAAACTCTGTGGAATTACAGCAATCAGCAAATTATAGCCTGTATCAGAAATGTGCTTTTAATGTGAGCATAATTTAATATTAGAACTTTCTCAATGACCTTAAAAAGCCTTGAAAAGCGAAAACTATTTATGAGCCACTATTTAGACTTTAAAAGAGCAATTAGGTTGGTTTAGGGCCATAATCCTCTTTGCTTTACACTTTTCTTGCCTCAGGTTCATGCTCTACATCCACATACACACACACGTCTATTATTGCCAAATCCAGCTCTTAATTACCTCTAATTATCAAGCATTTGCCAAGATACAGCAAAATGCAAGACTGTTTAAAGTAAGTCACGCTACCTACCGTGACCTCTGGCAGAACTGCATGACCTTTGAGGAGCTCTATGCTATAAAACACAAACCTAATGTGAAAAACTATAACATACGTAGACATTTCGTTTGCTTCTCTCAGTTTCCCAGGCCGATGGTGGACTGTGAAGAGGTTTCAATGGATGCTCAGGTGGAAAAGGAGAGAGGAGATGAGGAGAAGGAAGGTGGGCAAAGCGTGTCTATCCTCTCTCCACAGCTGAAAGCCATGATCCGGATCAAGAAGAAGTACCTAAACAGATCTAATTCAGTCAGGTTGAGCACTAACTCGGCTGTGTCTGATGGGAGTTTGCACCCTAAGAGTCCCCAGACCAGGAAGTCCAAGCGCAGGAAGTCCCGTGTGCTGTTCCCAAATGACGCTTTGATATTTAAGCCAAAGAAAGAGCGCAGCGGGGCGAAACCTTTCCTGCTGCTCTTCAGCGTGATCGTCTTCATCCAGGTAATTCTGCCTGATCTTTTCCTTGAGTGTCATTTCTGTGCCAGAACTGATTGTTTTTAAAGAGGTTTCCTCCCATCTACCATTGGTTCGTCCTCTTTTTACTAGACATGTCATAGTGGGGATTTTAAATATTCCCGACTATGACATAAATATTTTAAAACACATGACGGCAGCAGCTAAATGAACTCAGAAGTCTACAGAAACATTTTGTATGCCAATTTACAGAAAGATGCAACCAAACTTATGAAAGTGGCTACCCATACTAGGAATTAGTGCTCTGCGTTTAACCCATCCAAAGTGCACACACACAGCCATGAACACACACCCAGAGCAGTGGGCAGCCATGTTTTTGCTGCGGCGCCTGGGGAGCAGTTGGGGGTTCGGTGCCTTGCTCAATGGCACCTCAGTCGTGGTATTGAAGGTGGAAGAGAGCGCTGTACATTCACTCCCCCCACCTACAATTCCTACAAATAACCTTTGGGTTACGAGTCGACTCTCTAACCATTAGGCCACGACTTCCCCATTTTTTTCATAACAACGTTAAAATTATTTAATATAACTGTGTATTTACATGCATAACTTATTGTTAAAAAGATTCTGTTCCTGTTCTCCCAGGTCTACAACGCTATTGAGAATCTGGACGACCATGTGTTGAAGTACGATCTCGAGGGTTTGGAGAGGTCGCTGCACAGGGAGGTGTTTGGCCAGCCGGAGGCGCTAGAGGAGCTGATGGAGCATCTGAACGATTACCTGTCCACTTATGCCCACCAGCAACCCCTCGCCCTGTCTTTGCACGGGGCATCCGGCGTTGGGAAGAGCCACCTGGGTCGCCTGCTGGCGCGCCACTTCCGCTCCATGGTCGACGACAAGCTAGTGGTGCATTATTTATCCAAACACCACTGCCCCCTACAGGACGCGGTGCAACTCTGCGCCTCCAAACTATCTCAGCGTATATCAGAGGTAGTGACTCGAGCCGAGGAAGAGGAGCAGATTCCCTTCTTCATCCTGGACGAGGTGGAACTGATGCCGTCTCCGCTGCTGGACATCCTGCAGACGTTTCTTCAGTCCAATCAGACCAATGAGTTTCTGAACGTGGTTTACGTTTTTCTCAGCAGTCTGGGGCAAAGGGTGATCACAGCTCATGTTCTTCAAAACGCCTCCACCGCCGGGGCCCATAAACCGCTCCGACGGGCCCTGTCTCTAATCCATCCTCTATGGATGGAGCCCGCGGTCGAACTCATCCCTCTTTCCCTGCTGGAGCGGGAACACGTCATACAGTGCTTTCTAGAGGAAATGACCCTCAAAGGGTTTTTCCCCGACCTCAGTCATGTAGAGAGACTGGCGGATGAACTGGCCTATCACACTGCAGCTGTAAGACAGTACGCACAAACTGGATGCAGACAAGTAGTGGGAAAAGTGAACCTGCTTTGAGAGAGCTTCCGAAAATGTGCAATATTCTCATTATTCAGCTATTTTTTTAGCCATCTCAAAATAACATTTTAGTGACATACACTACACCGAAATAATACTTTTATTCAGCAAGGATGCACTAAACTGATGAAAAGTGACAGTGAAGATGTTTTTTATAATGATGTCAAATCAGTTTTCATCAAATAAATGCTGTTCTTTTGAACTGTCTATTCATCAAAGATGATGACGTGAAAATAAACGTCACATTTTTCCCAATATTAATCAGCACAACTGTTTTCCACATTGATAATAATAAGAAAGCGCAGCAATGATTTCTGAAGGATCATGTGACACTGAAGACTGGAGTAATGGACAAACTTGTGAGATGGACACAGAAAAATTTGTAAAATTTTTACCACCAGTACATTTAAAGAATCTTTGAAAGAATTATATGTACAGAATCTTGTCTTTTTTTGTCTGAGTGCAATTTTTTAAATGTTTGTCTTTATTATATTGTTGAATTTTACAGGTATACAGGTATGTGACGTGAAGCTGATATGACAATAAATGTAACAACAACGACAACTGGAGTAAAGGCTGCTGAAAATTCAGCTTTTCATCACAACATTTTTTTTTAATTGCAATATTAATATTACACAGCAGTGAAATTCATGTTTAGCTCTTGTGGCACTTAAAAATTGGTATTTTGTATAATTCAATTTTATAATGTATAATTCATGTCTTTTTATAAAGCATTTCTAAAAAAAAAATTGTAAAGAATCAATTCAATACAAATACTGACAATATTTGTGTCAAATATTGATTTCCATGTAGAAAATAATTGAGAGATGGTCCTCAATATCAGATATTCAGAGAATGATCAACAATTAATAATGCAATGCAATAATAATGCAGTTGATGCTTTTGAATTCTCAGAAGATGAACTTCTGGTCACATGTTACAGAGAGTTTGCTCTATATAAACAGTGTTTTACGTCACACTGATTTCTGGCGAATTTGTGAATCTTGTACAAAAGTTACATGATTTAGCAACCTTAGCAGCTGTCACGAATTCGGTCCATGGACTTCCGTTTATTCACCACCAGAGGTCACCCTTTCCATTACATTGACTCTCGCACGACACAAACTGTTGCATAGCACTCCGGACTACATATCCCATCATTCTTTGCACGATTTGCACACTGCACTGATTTGCACTCATTGCACACAGCTGTTTCTAATCACCTCACTCACTATATAACACCCACTCTAACCACCTTTCTCTGCTGAGTATTGTTTAGCCTGTACCCCTTTCTGAGTCTCCGTGTTTTCCTTGTTTTGCCTTGCCTGTTTTTGCGGTTTCTGATCTTTGCCTGTTTTCTTGGATTTCTCCCTCTCGTCTCGCCCCTGTGATTCTGTCTGCCGATCGGTGACCTACGCTAGCCCTAGGACTATTCTTGTGTTTTTGCCCGCCATATACCTGTTTGCCATTGTTCGACCCTGCCTGTTATACCACGTCTCTTTAATAAAAGCTTGCAGATGGATCCACACGTCTCACGTCTCGTCAGCCCCGTCACAGAATACTCAGCCCAACAAGGATCCAGCGGCTTTTCCCAAGGACTTCCTGGCCAGGTATTGGACCACTTCACCCATCTACTGCTCTTCGCAAGGAGGCCCTTTCTATGAGAGTATGGTCAAACACACGGTTCTGTGTGCTATCTTATCAGTTCCTCGGTTAATGACTTTTTTTAAAGACTTGTTCCGTTTTGGACTGGATGAATCCACGAAATCTTGGTTACCTGGAGAGGAATGTAACTGTAGTTTAAGGGACCTTATGGATTATGCTTTGTTGTCTGTTGGCTCTTTGTTTACTGTGGGTGTCGCGGAGGAAGAACGCGACACAATGTCTGTGACTGAAGTGGTGGCTGTACCAGAGCACGCTCACAAAATGGCAGCGGAGCCTGATCGCAAAATGGCGGCCACACTAGAGCACGCTCACAAGATGGCGTTGACAGCGGAGCACACTCACAAGATGGCGGACACAACAGCATCTAGTCAAGTCACAGTTGATCATCATGAGTCAAGTCAAGTAACAGTTTATTATCATGAGTCAAGTCAAGTCATAGTTGTTCTTCCTGAGTTCAGTCAAGCCACAGCTAATATTCCCCGAGTCAAATCTAGTCACAGTTGATCTTCCTGAGTCGAGTCTAGTCACATTCTCGTCCTGAGTCGAGTCTAGTCACAGTTGATCTTCCTGAGTCGAGTCTAGTCACAGTTGATCGTCATGAGTCAAATCGAGTCACAGTTTATTTTCCTGAGTCTAGTCAAGTCACAGCTGATCTTCATGAGTCCCGTCAAGTCACAGCTGATCTTCCTGAGTCACGTCAGGTCACAGCTGATCTTCATGAGTCAAGTCAAGTCACAGTTGTTCTTCATGAGTCGAGTCAAGTCAAGTCGCAGTTGATCATCCTGATTCCCGTCACTCACAGCGGATCATCCTATCCGTCAGGCCACGCTTGATCGTCGGAGTCTCGTCATGTCCTGTCTGTTGCACCCAGATTATCAAAGTCTGTCCTTCGGTATCCCAGTCTGGTATCCATTGTGAGGGATGCACCGCTGGTGTCTGCACGCAGAGCTGGTGTCCCCAAACCCACTCACTCTAACCCTTCTGTTCATGAACTAATTCCCCTGTCTGAAGTGTTTCCCCTGATGGGGATCGCTTGTTGTTGTGTTTGGGCTGCATACACCTCCACAGAACTCCCAGAGGCGGCAGCATCCTCTATCGGGTCTCCAGAGTCGGCGGCTGAAGCTACAGTATCTCCTGAGGTGGTGGTGCTCACTGCTGTGTTCCCCGAAGCGATGGTGCCCGCTGCAGTTTCTCCAGAGGTGGCGGCACATGCTGCAAAACCTTCCGAAGCGGCGGTGCTCGCTTCAGCTCCTTGCGTGGTGGTGGCGCCTAGAAACGCACATTCGACCTGTCATGTCAGGGTCGAAGAAACCCTTGCCGAACTCTCCCTGTATCCTGAGGGCACTACTGTGGAACCTCCAGAGGAGGCAGCATCCGCTGCAGAACCTCCAGAGGTGTCAGTAGTACCCACCGGTGAACTTCCTGTTTGTCCTGTTCCGGCCAAGGAGGCCGCCTATGAACTCTCTGCCTGTTCTGTTCCGGCCAAGGAGGCCGTCTATGAACTCTCTGCCTGTTCTGTTCCGGCCAAGGAGGCCGTCCTAGGAACTCTCTGCTGTCGTTCCGGCCAAGGAGGCCATCAATGAACTCTCTGCCTGTCCTGTTCCAGCCAAGGAGGTCATCTGTGGATCCTTGTCCTGCCCTGTCATGGCTATAAAGGCCGTTTTCGAACTCCCTGCTTGTCCTGTCACGGCTATGGAGGCCGTCGGGGAATCCTCATCCTGTCCTGTCACGGTTATGGAGGCCGTTTGTGAATTTTTGTGTTGTCCCGACCCAGCCAGGGAGGCTGCCCCTGAACGCTCAGTCTTGTCTTTCAACCCCAATGTTCTGTCTGTGTTGTTTGTCTCTGCTCTCTCGTTGTTACAGTCTCCGCCTTGGTCTCCTGATCGGTGTGGTTCACCCAGGGGGTTTTCTGTTCCCTCTGCTCCGCCAGGTGGTCCTCTGCCCCGCCGTGGTGGTCTACTGTCTGGCTCTGCTGGTCTTCTGCTCCGTCGTGGGGATCTTCGGTTCCGTCTGCTCTGCTGTGGTGGTCCTCAGCTACGCCGGCTCTGCCTCAGTCCCTGGTCTCTCCTATCCTTGGACCTGGCCCTCCGTCCCTCCCCCTGTTCTGCCTCTGCTCCACCGCCCACCTGGATCGTTTAGTGTTTGAAGCATCTGGAAGCCGCTCCTTGGGGGGGGCTCTGTCACGAATTCGGTCCATGGACTTCCGTTTATTCCCACCAGAGGTCACCCTTTCCATTTGACTCTCGCACTACACAAACTGTTGCCTAGCACCCCGGACTACATATCCCATCATTCATTGTACGGTTTGCACACTGCACTGATTGCATTCATTGCACACAGCTGTTTCTAATTACTTCATTCACTATATAACACCCACTCTAACCACCTTTCTCTGCTGAGTATTGTTTACCCTGTACCCCTTTCCGAGTCTCCGTGTTTTCCTTGTTTTGCCTCGCCTGTTTTTGCGGTTTCTGATCTTTGCCTGTTTTCCTGGATTTCTCCCTCTCGTCTCGCCCCTGTGATTCTGTCTGCCGATCGGTGACCTACGCTAGCCCTAGGACTATTCTTGTGTTTTTGCCCGCCATATACCTGTTTGCCATTGTTCCACCCTGCCTGTTATACCACGTCTCTTTAATAAATGCTTGCAGATGGATCCACACGTCTCACGTCTCGTCAGTCCCGTCACAGAAGCTTTGTCACCATCACAATGAAGATAAAATATTGTATATACTGTACTTTCACACAGACCAGGTCAGTAAGCGTTTCTATCATAGTTGTATTGTGCCTGTATTTTTGAACCAGTGTGGATTTTAATGGTTATTTCTGGATATACATGACATTTTAAGTGTCTTGCGATATTTGTCATTTGAGGGATGAAGGAAGATTATTTATTGTTGTTGCTAATCAACATTAGCCCACAAATATTGCCATTAAGTTATTAAACCCAAAGCAGTTTTTTAAAAAAATGAATCACTTTGAGTTTCAAAATGAAACAAACAGGACAACGAACTGCAAAATTACTTTCTTAAAGTGACTGTTATCCATAATGCACCCTTGAGGAAAAAGCATTTGTGAAGAGAACCATCAAATCACATTTAATCTGGCTGTTTGTTGCAGCATTGAAATATTTAAATTGTGTTTTACTGTATATAGAAGCATATAAAACTGCATTAACTTTTCTCTGCCATGTGTTTGTGGTGTGCGCTGCTGTTTTTGCTTGCTTGTTGTTTGGGTTTGTTTCCTCCGCTGTGATTGGCAGGTTGATCTTGATTTCGCCCTTGTGTGTATACTGTATGTGTGTGTGAGAGACAGAGGCCTGGTTACCACCACAAATCATTTTTGGGTCCCAATTACAAAGCCCATACCTGCCTACAGCCCTCAATGCTGAACATAACAAGACTGACTTTTAATCACTTCGAGACACGGCCGAAAAGCGAATGTCACGCTATCACCACACATCCCCATGCTTTCCATGAGCAATATCTTCCATGTGGAGAAAATGTCTTGAAATATGAGTAATTCTGACTGCACCAGCAAAGGATTTGCAAGTGAATTCATTTAGATATTCATGGCTTTTCCACTATGCATGGAGTATTTTTAACAGTCATTTTAATGCAATCCTGAAATGATTCACACTGCTCATATTAGCCTGTTTTTAAGACTAATTTTAGGTGTAATTTACCATTGGCACCACAATTCAGTGTTCGCATTAATCCAGGGTTAAATTTGTGGTAAATTAACGAAAAAGTGCTATGCCGAGGTAAAGCATGGTTTCAGATACATCTGCAATTTTTAGCATAATTTTGTCAGTTTTGTACGTCTGATTCAATAAATGTAATTTTTAATGTATAAATATTTGCGTTTTAATGTTCTATTGTATTGTAATATTTGTGCATATATTTTTTTTTTAAGTATTATATATGTTATTATATATAACATTATTGCAACATGCTTGATATTATTAACTCGATTTTTACTTTACTTACTTATATCTCAAATAAATAAGAAAATAGACATTTTGATGTTAAATCGACTATTGTTTTTTTTTCACTAATGTTATTCAATTATATTTAATTATTTAAAATATATATATATATTATATTTATATATTATATATATTGCCATAACACCCTGCCCTAATTCTGCATAGTTACTTTCATTTCTTTTTCACTGTACACTTTTCTTATTGCAATTAAAGCACGTGCCATGGGCAGGTTAAATAACCTCAGTATGAATGCTGAGACATGCATAATCTTGACAGCAGCATTTACAGTCAGTTCAATTATGTGTTTTGAACTTTCTGGTAAATCAGTGTGGTTCAAAATAGCTACAAGTGTGGAAAAGGCCAATGGAGTTGCTGGAGGGGTCAAATTTTCACGTCTCTCACAAACTGACAGTACAGCAAAAAGTACAGCAGCACCACAACCGATTTAGAGTTTGCAAAGAAGCATCCAGTGTGTCATTTGGCAACATAAGAGAAAAACTGAAAGGTAACGGGTCAAGCGTGAAGGTTTGATTGTGCACCTGATCTCTAGATCGCGTGCAGCTATTGTGAACAAAGAGTTAATATCCGAGGGAAGGTGGAAACGAGGGCCAGTACATTCCTCCGTTTTGTGGTTCAGCCCAATGCCAGACTAACTTTGTATAGCTGCCAGCAATTTTACTGCAACAGGATCTGTCAGCGCTCCAGAACCTTCCACTGCTGCATTAATGTGCATTATACAATAGATTTGCTGCTTTATTAAATTGATGTTAAATATGAAGTCTTTAGCATTGCAGATTGCAGTAGAAACAGGAAAACAGAGTGAAGCAACCCGGATAAAAACATACAAAATATCCTATTAAATCAGGAACTGAAAACACACTGCACTAAAAAAAACAAACCAAAAAAAAACAACTGAAATTGGACTCCTGCTTTTGTAGAGCCCGAGTTTCACCCAGAGTGATGCAAATCACAGGCCTATTAACATCAGTTTTACCTCCTGTGTGGAAATGATATCAATTTCCTGGCATACACTTACTGCAGAATGAACTCTATCATTTTACTAAGTCAATCATCACTATTATTATTGCTTACGGTAAGTGATTTAAACAAACCCTTTGGCATTTGTCCTGCACCATATATGCTACACTCTTAGAAAAAAGGTACAAAAGTTGTCAATGGGGTGATACAAATTTCAAAAGGTACACCTTTAATCCCTAAAATGTACATTTGAGGTACAAATATGCACTTTTAGGGATAAATAAGGTAAAAGGCACATTCAAAAAGTCACTGTGCACCTCTGTACCTTATTCTTCTCCATAAAAGGTGCAAATTAGTACCTCAGATGTACATTTTAATACTAAAATAGTGCAATTTAGTAACTTTTGACAGGGTACCACCCCATTGACAGCGTTGGTACCTTTTTTCTGACTGTGTACAGATGTGAATGATTTGTGACTAGGATTTGATTTTGATCTGCCGCACTACAAAAGGTGAAAAAATGCCACATACGAGCACAGAAAGAGCCCCTCAAGCCATATTTAGGGACAAGAATATCATATAGAGACTAGGGTTGTGCTCTTTTAACTTAGGCCAGGAAGAAACCACCTAGCAACCACCCAGAACCACATAGCAACACTCTAAAAAGACTACCTTAGCTATTGCAAAACAATGTTTTGACGACGACAAACAGCTCCATAGCAGTGATAAGAACCACCCAGTTGTTCACAGAATATGTAAACATCTAGTTTATTTTGTGATTGATCACCTTGACATAAACTCATTCTGTTTATATTCAGCAGGGTGTTTATAAGACTATGTACTGTACCATAATCAACCTGTTGACTGAACATGCCGGTACTGAGCTTTAATATATAAATTAGTCATTGGTATAGATAAATTAAAATATTTCATTTATCATATCCTACATCAATTCTATAATTTGTGACCCTGGACCACAAAACCAGTCATAAGGGTCCATTTTTTTTTAATTGAGATCTCTACATCATCTGAAAGCTGAATAAATCAGCTTTCCATTGATTTATGGTTTGTTAGGATAGGACAATATTTGGCCGAGATACAACTATTTGAAAATCTGGAATCTGAGGGTGCAAAAAAACTAAAATATTGAGAAAATCGCCTTTAAAGTTGTCCAAATGTAGTTCTTAGCAATGCATATTACTAATCAAAAATTAAGGTTTGATATATGGTAGAAAATTTACAAAATATCCGCATGGAACATGATTTTAATATACTTAATATACTTTTTTAATAACCTTAAAAACCAAAGTTTGACATTTTAAATATAGATAAAACCTGTAAAGTTAAATACAATCATTCAATCATATTAATACAGTACATTGTTTATTATTTGCATGGATTTTTTAAAAAGTGTAATTTAGTACAACTGTAGACAGTTCAATATAGAATCTAAGAATCTCACCATGAATTTTATAATCTTTATTTTAGCTATAAAAGCAATATCAAGGGGTATAATTACACTATTCGGCCGTAGTTTGCTATGTCCATCGCCGAGGAGATCCTAAATGTTTTAAGGACTTAAGAGTTTGTACATGACCTATGTGAAAGTTCATTTGTGAGTGATGCAGCAGCTACTATATAAACACGCCTCCACAAACAGCCGGTCACGAAGTGGAAATCATTCACAACGACATCATCTAAAAGATAGCGTGACCCCATCACTCTCCCAAAAAATACATCTGGGTAAACACTAATTGCACATTTTGGATGTTTGTGTGGGTGGTGATTATAAAGACTGTTATAAGGTTCAAAGAGTCTGTAATCTCTGATGCGCATCAGTCATCAGTGCCATCTGCACGCTTTTGTGCAGGAGCCTGGCTTTTCTTCTAGCTGTGTTTAATATTAGTAACCATAAACACCCATAGATTCTCCAGGTGAGTGAATTGTCAGTTTTCTTGGCAACAGAGGAACAAATGAGCATCTATGAGGAGTTCTTTGAAGGCCAGAGCCTATAATAATCCTGTGTGGAATGTAAAATGAAACATTCTCCTTCAGGTGTTCCCTGAGATCTCAGAAACGCCCAGGATGTTCTGTCTGCTTTCGTTGTGCCTCAGGCTGCTCACTACCATTTAGAAGCCTGTAATATTATCACTGGGGACTTTAAGTAACATTTTCGGAGAAACGTCTTCAAACTGCTCAAAATAGCACCAGCAGCAGATGTGGATACTGTTTCACTTCATGTATCACTTTTTGACGTCTCCAGACTGATTAAAATACCATGAGGTAGAAGTCTGTTGGACAGAATTATTGCAAATATACGCTACAGTTTGGGATCAGTGAGATTTTTTTTAGAGGAAATTACAGTATTATTATTATTTAGCAAGGATCAATTAAATTGATCGAAGGTGAAAGTAAAGTCACTATAGATCTATTTATCTATCTATCTATCTATCTATCTATCTATCTATCATCTATCTATCTATCATCTATCTATATCTATCTATCTATCTATATTTCTATCTATCTATCTATCTATCTATTTCTCTATCTATCTATCTATCTATCTATCTATCATCTATCTATCTATCTATCATTTCTTGTTTTTGTTTCCTCACATTTTGCATCGTGTAGCAATTTTGTAGTTTAATTTTTTTTAATTAAGTGTTTATATATTCTTTGAGCCATCACATTACTATTACATAAAACTGCCAACTTTTTATCATTTTATATACATTTTTATATATATATATATATATACACAGACACAGACACACACACACACCAGACACACACACACAATATGCATGTATAGCTGTTGTGTGGGTCTGCTAGTCAATTAAAATGTTTAATTGCGATTAATCGCATGATTTTTCTGCACAAAATTCAATAATGAATTCAAAAGTATTGTATTGTCCAATTTTTTCATTTAAAAGTACTGCTATAATGAACAAAAGTGCATAACATTTGGTTTGCCAACACTTTAAACAAATAAGGGGCTTTTATTTACAGCAGTATTCCTTTTACATAGAAGCAGTTAAAATACTTATTGTAAATCTCAACTTAAACCATTAATGTAATCAAATTAAATATAAAACCAAAACTATTTGCCACTGCCAGGGCATTAAAGTTTTTATCAAAAATATTTTATAGTTTGTTATAGAAAAACAGTTATGCTCATAGTCGCAGCCTCGATCATAACATTATAACAGGCAACTTCCGAGAAGAGACCCTGCACTATTGTTTTTATGAGAGTATCACAAGTCTGAGCCGGCAGCACAAATCGTCAGAAAACCCGTCCCTGGCTCGGTTGGAAGAGGTGGGCCAGAGCGCGGTTCATTTGGACTCGGGCGCAGTACGCGTGTATGAGCGCTAACCGCGCCGGAGCACGGAACTTCTGATATGAGAAGCATGATTGCGTGTACAATTTCTGAGCGGAAAAATTGATAGATCTGTAAAGCAATATATTGTGAGAGGGCCATGTGTTACCGCGTCCCAAACGACTCAAAATATAAACCACAAAGTTAGCAAAACAACGCACTCCATTGTGCTGGCGAGTGCGCTGCGCTGCGGCCATTCACGTACTAATTTGAAACTTCCTATTTCCCACTTATGAAGTTGTGATTACGAGCATGTTGCATTCTTTTCTGTTAAAAATAACAGTGAACAGTGGTTTGTGAATGTTGATGCTTAGCCTAAATAATTTTATCTGGAGCGTTCATGTGAGCGTTGCTGCAGTCTTGGGCCCACCCCAAATGCTCTCATTGGTTGAGACGCGTGATGACACCCATCCCAAGCCAGTACTGATCAACATCCCACCCCTCCTGTGACCCATGGTTTGTCTGTATGTGTATTCAGAGCCAGTGAGCAACAGACTTTCATAATAATAAAAAACGTTGCTAATGCGCGATAAAATACTTGTCAGCGTTAATCAATTAACACGTTAACTTGCCCACATATATATATATATATATACTGTATAATATAAATTTGTGTTTGTGTTGGTGTGTGTGTATTGTGTTGGTATATACTATATATATCTATATATATAGATATATGCTGCTGTTGCTACGTGCGGTCAAATCGCTTATCGCGATAATCGCGATTAATCGCAATTATAACCGCATAGCAAATGAACTTTTGGTTTACATCAATATATGTGTTGTGTATTTTATATTATATCTAAATACACACCCATTACTGGTATGTAAGAACTATTTACCATGTGTGGGGTGTGTGTGTTGTGTGTGTGTGGTTTTGTGTGTGAATTCAGACATATTTTTAGTATATATAAATAACTATACATTACAGTAATATTTCTTAATATAGAATATTAGTAGGCATATTATTATTATTATTGATGAAGTATTATTGATGAAGTAGGTTATAGCACTGGTCACACTGAAATTGAATTAAGAAGTTATCACATCGTGAAATATTACATAACCCAAACCTATTTGTGAAAACCTAAGCGTGATGTTCTGGGCCTGATGTATTAGACCCCGCCTGGCTGTCTCGCAGTTGCACTTCTTTAAAAAAAAAACAGTACAGAAAGTAAGCAATGTGTTTTGCACGGAGATGCAAGCAACGAAAAACCCAATTTCTTACATTTTGCTTCAACACACTGCTCAACTTGCATCACGATTGTGCAAATAGAGGATGCAGAGCCTCTAACTTTTACTGAAAACCTGAGAATTGTTGAGACAGTGTGTATAGATCGTGTTTGTTCTCTCAGGGTAGCAAACCAAGGCGTTCCTGAAAACACACTAATTTGAAAGGCCACAAAAATGTTGCAATATTGTCATATTAATCAGCATCTGAAGCGACATGCTTAAACAGTTAACGGTTTCAACAAATAAAACAGAAAATTAGCAAGTATGCCAGGCATGTTGCGGAGCATGAGGGCTTTCCTGTCAAATGTGCATCTCTAAAAATAACCCAAGAAGCCAATCAACCGCACACAAGGCGGGCCCAGAAACCTCAGGTGTGCAGGTTACACCCATCCCAAGTGCATCTATAAAAAGGAGAAATGAAATAAGCTGAGACGAAAGAAAATTTGAGACTAAGCTGCGATCTTTAGGACAAAGAGTCAAGAAAAGATTTTCAAGAAAAACAAGAACAGAACACCAAAAAAGATGTGCTCTGCATGCACAAAACATCCTCATTCTGGTCTGGAAAGGTTTGGAGATGGAGAAAAGCCACCACTGGCATCGCCTTCCATCTCCCCAAAACCCTCCAGACCCCATAGACCTCGTGCTCGACGGGTCCTTTACCCTCCTGGCCTGAGGAAGATCATGCCAAAAGAGGAGTCAGATCCTGCCAGACGCTGGCTGCTTTTGCTTTCCGCTCTGCTTTTTCTCCAAATCTACATGGAGGAAGGGCTCTGCGACACTCAGGGCATCCCAGACCGACCGCAGGCCCAGGACGATCAAAGCTCGACGCTTGAGGAGAATCCCTTCAGCCAGCCGCCTTCAGAGGCAGACGTGGCTCAATGCAGGGGAATCGAACAGTCATGCAACTTGTACTGGGAAATGAGGAGCTGTTTCTGAGACCGGTGCCGAATGCAACAGCAGTATGTGAATGCAAATACGCATGCTAAGCTGTACAAGACGCTCGGACGGCGGGCTGCAGGGGTTAGTCTATTCGCTGAGTGAGCGTTTCCAGCCATACTTGGCCACAAGAATGTGTGCAGACGCTCACACACACACACACAGGGGAAAAAAGAAGGGGCCCTTCTGCAGAAACGAGCAGCGTGACTGAATGAACTCGTCTGTGCTGGACTGGATTTCCTGCGCTCATTGAAACGCCCGCTGGGGTTGAGGCTCTGACTGTAACCTGATATGCACGCACGTCACTTCAGTGTAGGGGAAAGTGATGAATCACAGAGTGAAAAACAATCTCACACACTGCGCTAAATGCTGTACAGCGCTGAGACTCAGTCGTGTGTATGTGTGTGTGTGTCTTGGAATGTTGTCATTGACTGTAAAATATGTGTAATACTATGTGTGCGATTGATCGTGTTTCCGGGGGATATTCATAATGGGTAAAAAAACATTATTGTGTGATGATGTAAAATGTCGGTGCTCCATCTGGATGTGTTGAGTCCTCCTTTGTCTGCTTAATAATCACTGCGTAACTCTTACAAAGACCACTTACCAGCAGTGATATGCATCATTAATCAAATAAATATGTAATTACATCTTTCTTTGTGAATGTTTTCTTTCTGAGTGCTCAATTAATCTTCAAATTCCTTAAAAGGCAGCAAAATAAAATATGAAAACAAGATAATAAATACATACATACATATACACACACACAATAAAGTTTATCTAATGATTATGTACATTAAGCAGTAAAGAAAAATAAGCAAAAAATAAATTCTGCTATAGATAAACTGCAGAAAATGGTGGCGAAGAAAAATAAAAATGATAACAGAATAAGATTAAAACAGTATGATAGTTTTCAATTCAGTTTTAATTTGTTTAGTTTTTGGTATGTACAGTAGTTGCATGTAACATCATGTCAGTTAAAGATTTTTTATTTTTACTTTTTCCTTGAGCAGAATGCATTAATATTCAAACGACAAATAAAACAAGAAACGCTAACTAGGTGTGCATTTACTGAAAGTAAAATAATCCAAGAGATTCACAAGAAATTCTAAAATGTATTAAAAAAAATCAACTTCAAAGCTATACTTTTTGTGTCAATTTTAATGGATTAATATACAGTATATATTGTGCATCTATCTATCTACTGTGTCAATTTTTGGGGAATCAATAAAGTTAATCTAATGTAATTAATGATTTTGTGTTTGAGCTATTATAACTGCAGACAATTCTGAAGAAGGAAAAGACGTATGAGGCATTTTAATTCAGTTTAGTTTTAGGTACCTACAATTGTAGGTAAATAAGTTAAAGTCTAAACATAAATCTTAACATCTAACAAAAGAACAACACACTGTTAAGACATGTTTATAACGACGGGACACTTTACCAACATTTTTGTTGTTTACAGACAAATCAACTCACTGAAATCAAGGTGCACATCTTTCATTTTTAACACCAAACACAGAGCCTTAGCATTGATATCAATGTAGTGCTATATGATCTACCAGCAAGCAGGTGAATGTGACGCTGATGGCCGACTGCACTTTGACTAGTTTCACACAATTGTGCCACATAAACATCAGTCTCATCAGAAATGACACTCCAAACACGTACACACACAATCTTTATCTTTCTATCCTCTGTAAACACACATTATCTGACCTCCCTCAGGCATCTGTGGTGAAAGATATACTTGTATTTTAACGACAAGTTTCCCATTAAATCTATCTGCCCCTCCTATATCTGAGCTAATGCAATATGACTTCTCTGCTAATGATGACTGTCACTGTGTCATTATGATGCTGCATATGAATCCAGCTGCTAGTCTTAAATGTAACTCTAAAACCAAATGGACTGAATTCTACATGAAATCCTGCATTGCTCTATATAAGCATAATAATAAAACAAACAATAAAATGTAGAAAACTATTTTATGTATTTACATTTTATGTAGAAAATATTGAAATATATATATTTTGCATTTATATTTATTATTATTCATTAAAACTAAAACTATTAAGCATTTTTGTTAAATAAAGCTGAAATAAAATAAAAAATATTAGATGAAAAAATTTAAACATAAACGAAAAATGAGCATTTTACAGCACAAAAGGAACTGGACATAAATAAAAACTAAAACTGAAACTAAAAATTAAAACTGAAATTTAAAGCATTTAATTCCAATATACCAAAAAGTGAAAAACTAATAAAAAATAACAAAAACTAAACCTGTAAATACAATTAAAATAAACTTTAAAAATTAAAAAAATTCTATTACAATTCATAATGATTCACTTAAACTCTAAGGATTAAATTAATTCTAAAATTTAATTAAATTACATTTTATTTAATTATTAAATTAAATACATTTTAAATTTAATTAAAATGTATAAACATTTTAAATTAAATAAAATTAAATTGTATTTTATTTTAAAGTTCTCATTAGTCACTCACTACTCACACATTACACTGCCTGAAACCCAGCAGTCATCATTACATCACTGTGAAAACAACATGAGACAAACACCTGTCTAAAATGAATGACAAAGTGTAACACTTGAGGCTGACAGAAAACCCCTTTAGCTCTTTACAGTTGTGTACGTGTGTGTTTTAGCATACATTACAGCTAAGAAGAGGAAGTCTTGAACAGCAATGACTTCATGCTTTCCCATGAAGTTTTCTCATCTCTCATACAGAGCAGGTGTGATGCATTACATCCGCTTATGTTGTACATCTGCTTCGTTTTCATTGATTTCATGATAAATCATTCAACAGACTCTCGTTGCAGTGATTTCTTTGCGATCATTAGTCATTTGGTCCACACCAAGTCTGGTTCCCGAAGGTTTCATTCATTTCCTTACAGAGAATTTGATTTGAATTTAAAACATATGAAGCTTTCAAGACAGACCAACCATGACCTCTGAAGTAAGCAATGCACTTCTGATGAAGTCAGTGCGACTTAAAGGAACAAGCCACTATTTTTGAAAATAGGCTCATTTTCCAACTCCCCTAGTTAAACAGTTGAGTTTTACCGTTTACGAATCCATTCAGCCGATCTCCGGGTCACTTTTAGCTGTAGCTTAGCATAGAACATTGAATCTGATTAGACCGTTAGGCATCGATGCAATGATATTACACAGCGTCTGAAAATAGTCCCCTGCACGCTCCCTGTGCAAGCAGGTGGTTATGTTGACGGAAGTTAGCCTATTTTCAGGCGCTGTGTAATATCATATGGTACGGCAGCAAAGTTCTTTGATTACTACGCCGGAATGAGAGTATAATTCCTAGCCATATCGGCCTAGAAAATCGCAACTTTCATTTCGCGGTCTTAGTACACAATGTAACTATAGAAGAGTCAAGTTTTAAATAGGAAAATTATAGAAACTCTTTGGTAATTTTTGAGTGAGATGTTAACGGTCTAATCAGATTCAATGATCGATGCTAAGCTACAGCTAAAAGTGCTACCGCCAGACCGGGAGATCGGCTGAATGGATTCGAAAACGGTAAAAATCAACTGTTTAACTCTAACGTAAAAGGAGAATTTTTCAAAAATAGTGGAGAGTTCCTTTAAAGCCTGTTGACTTGTCAGTTGAGTTGAAAGTGACCCTGTAACTCAGCTGATCGAGTACTGCACTACAAACGTCACAGGTTTAATTGTCAAACAAAACACACATATGAATAACCTGAAAGCACTGTTAGTCCCTGCGGATAAAGCTTTCTGCCAAATGCGTAAGTGCTTCATCCACCCTCGTCTAAAATCACAGACTTGCTGATGGTTAATTGGGGGTCAAATATGTCTTGAATTCTTCAGACACATGAGATGCCTTAATCCATATGACGCCACGTGTGTCAGACACACAGAGTTCTCACACCTTCTTTGACAACTGAATTGTTTAGAAAAGGTCAGACATTGTCATTCCGACACAATGAGGAAGCATTCCAACCTATAAACAGACACACGTCTATAATAAATAGATCTATTTTAAGAATTCAGAAACATTTCATTGTGAGCTCCTTTGTCATCTTCATGCTCTTTAGCACTTTTATGCTGAAATAATATTTTATATTGAATATCATGAAACCTGTTGAGATGTCTGTCATCTTAAAAATTCAAAATATAAAAAATAAATAAATAAGAAATTATTAGTTTGCAATTTAAGGCATTTTAAGAAAATTCTATTTTGCGAATTTATATTTATATCATATTGTATTTATATTTTGCAAATGTATGCAAATGTAAGCGTCTCTTTTTGGACCATTAAGACTTCTTTACATATATTTTAACATTATCATGCATCAAAAAATGAATGGTATTAACTGATATTAATATATTAGAATGAGCTTAATTTTCTTTTGCATAACATAATCTTTGTTTTTTTTTTTTTTGGCGTGAAAAAGGAAGCATGTCATGTGAGATCCGATTTATTTCCAACCTAATCAAACCCCTATATGCAATGCAATAAAATGAGTTTGAATGAAACTGAATGAAGAAGTAATTAAGGCACACTGTAAATACAGGTAGCTACTGTATGTGAAGGTGAAACAGTCCACCCCCTGTCTTTAATGAGCGGCATTGCTGATAAATGACGTTCAACTGTCATGATAATCAGCACGTAGACACTTGGCATGAAGAAACACTGTAATGAGAATTAAAAGCGAACAATGACCCACATCTCGCTAACAAACCAAGAACTCACTGTTCTGCCTGTCAAGTTGCATCTGTTGCCTTCGCAAAAACACAAGCTCAGTCAAACATGCTCATGAGAACTGTTCCCTTCTGTTACTGAGAATCTATACTCTACAGTCACACCAGATTAAACTCAGAGCTCCAGATGAGTCTGCATTAGTTCACACTGACTGGTGCAGGGGGGGGGCCCCCCCCCGGGCAAAAATGGGGCTTGTTTTTTTTTTGTTTTTTAGTATGGAAGCCCATTCCACCACAGAAATGAATGAATGAAGGACGCTAATTGTACTTGTGAGTTTACAGTTGCAATTATGACTTATTTCCTGAGTTCGTGCTACCAGCTGACAAAAATAGCCTATGTTCTAAATCTGTTTTGGCCCTAAGTTCCTATTTGGTTGTGGGAAAACGTTAAGTCTGGAATGTTCTCTGACAATTAAAAGTTTCGGTTACGGGACGTTAAGGAAACATTCCATTTTATAATTTTGTAAACATTATGGGAACATTACTTTTGATTGTTCTCTGAACATTCTGAAACATGTAGGCTAGTAACATTTTTTAAAAAACGTTACATTACCGTCCAACTAAAAGGTTTCAAGAAAATAAAAACATTCCAACAATGTATAAATATGTTTTTGTGCTAACGTTTTGATAATTTTATTAAAGACCTACGGAGCCCCGCACATGGCATGCAGGAAAAAAATAGTAGGCTAAATCGCGTGCACGATTTACTATTTCGTTCCCTCGATTTATAAATTGTGCACACAATTTAACAAATTGAGGGAACGAAATAGTAATTGTGTTGCATGATTTAGCAAATCGAGAGAACGAAATTAGCAAATCGAGGGAACGAAATAGTAACCGTTTGTACGATTTAGCAAATCGAGGGAACGAATAAATAAATCATGCCCACGATTTTTTTTCTTGCATGTCATGTGCGGGGCTCCGTAAAGACCAGATAACACTGAACAAATGTTCTACTGGAAGAACCTTTGTTCATAACTTTGAGAGAACCGTTGAAGGCTGTTGTCAGAACGTTCTGAGAACGTTCCTTGTTATCTGAGCTGGTTTTACATCTCGCTCTCGCAAATGCTTTTTTTACTTCCACTGAATAAGAATTCGCGAGTTCACACTTACATATAATAAACAAAGTAAAGGTTATGCATATTTAGCATGCTGTCCGGGAAGAGGGCTCCGAGCTTGGTAATTCTTCCCGAACCCCGGGGTACTCCCCCTGTCCGGGGAGAGGGGTCCGAGTTCTGTTTTTAGCCTGGACCCAGAACGCTCCCCCCGAGTGCTCCTCCCCGTGCTGGGGTAGGAATGGGCTGAAGGTGAGGAGTCGGGGTGGTGGAGGGATGCTGAAAGACTAGAGTTAGTGAAGGTAAGACTGCTTTGATTATTTATAGGGGTTATCTCTTGTGCTGGTTGGATAGATGATGATGGATTGTCCGTGTTAATTATCTGCGCGTGTTCCTCCTGAAATTTGTTAATAAAACATCACATATATTAAAGTTATTAACGACTTTCTATCCCACAGCTTTTATCTTGCAATTCTGACCTTTTTTTTCTGTCTCGCAGTTATGAGATTATATCTCACAGTTTTTTTGTTCTCAGAATTGCGAGAAGCAAAGTCCGAATTCTGACATATACATTTAGAATTGTGAGAAAAAAGACAAGATTACAAAAGAGATTTATTTTCAGTGGAGGAAGCGCGGTCTTCCATAGTTTAGTGATTAAAAACAACAATTGTTGCATGATTAAGCTCAGATACTTGAAAGAGCACAATGTTAAAGTCACCGCATGCCGAGCTACATTGCTTCACACCACTGAAACCATAAGTCATACAGCTCGACGCTCACACCCACGAGTATATTCACTCTCATACCTTGAGCGTTAATTTTAGTAAGGTGACGCAAAGCCCGTAAAACCCTTCCTAAAGTAAACATGCCAGGCCTGAGGTTTCACCCGGAGCAAACATTCCCCACAGACCACAGAGGGTGAGACATGAAGGTGCTGCCATCTGATTGGACAGAATAAGATCATTCATATCTTAAAGCTAATGACAGGTACACGGGGGAATTAGTCCATATGAGGCCACAAATGCTTGCACAAGGAATCCTCGTAAAAGTTCACTGCATTTCATGGTGCAGTGCATCTCAAGTGACCTGCTTGCTAACCAACTAGCCGTCTGCTGCAAGTTCAGAAAAAACTGTATGTCTGGGAAAATTGTGAACATTTATCTAGAATTCTGAGTTTATATCTTGCATTTTTTGAGATATAAACACTAAAATTCCTCTCAATTCTGGCTTTTTCTTCTTAGAAATTCTGGTTACATCGCGCAATTTTAACCTTTTTTTCTATCAGTTCTGAAGGATTAAATCCGCCCTTCATGCCCCCCCCCCCCCCCCCCCCCCCCCCCCCCCACCCCACCCCCCCCCCCCCCCCAACCCCAATCATATTCACCAATTCAGACGTTTCTTCTCTGAAGTGTAAGTTTTCCTGAGAAAGTTCTAGACTAAACTACACTGTGGGTGCTTGACCGAAAAAAAAATTTCTCTCTCTCATCTAAGATAAGGCTTGGGAAATCTCATGCTGTTGCGTGTTACGGCTGTAATCAGTAGCTATGTGGGAAATGAGAGAACAGTGAAAAAAAAAAAACATAAATTAGGTGATGCAAGTTTAATGAAAACGCATTTGGCAAACTCTTGTTTTGATGTTCAGTTGAATATATTGCCTCATAATCACATCAAGAATGTTACTGTAAAATGATGCCTCTATTTCAAGTTGTGTTGAAAATTCCCTTGGAACACACCAAATACTATACTACCTATTCAGGCACGGTGAGTATAGCTCGAGTCACTGATGTGATTCTACACTGAAAAAATAAATGATGTAGGATTTACTGTGAAACATTTTTCACTCAGAAAATTGCTTCACAATTAATTACAAAGAAATGGCAAGTAACAAATTAAAATCATTATTCACAACTGTTAATACACTAATTCAGGGCCGCAGCTGGCCAAATGGTTGCCCTAAGCAGAACTGTATTGCTGTGCCCCCTCCCCAAAATATTATGGAAGTAAAAAAAACACCTATACCACTCTAAAAAAGCTGGGTTAAAAAGGACAAACCCCCAAAAACACCCCCCCACCCCCCCCAGCTATTGGGTTGTTTTGACCCAGCGGTTGGGGTCAAAACAACCCAACCGCTTGGTTTGTCCCTTTTTAACCCATCATTTTTTAGAGTGTATAGGGGTCAAAATAGAACTTTAATAAAATATAAAAGTAAATAAGTAAATTGTAATTCAATTGTATTATTTATGAATTACAATTGTAGCTCTAGACAGTTACCGATGGCTGTTATTTTATTAATACAGTTGTCTGATTGGTTTTATAGTCTCAAGCATTCAGAAATGACACAAAAGAAAATTAAGCAGTTTTACTTCGATAAAGCCAAGGATTCGTTTTTGTAAGGGTGGTGCTGTTTTATTTATAGAGGCTTAGCATTTCTATCGCAAAAAGGTGGCCAAAAAATAAAGATTAAGTGGATATTTGAATTAAATGTTTGGTCAATATTAAACAAGGATTTGATCATCCTGTAAGTGTTAAAACAGCCATTTGGCGCCCTTTGCATAATATGTAAGTTTTTACAAAACCCAATCTAAAAAGTTGGGACACTGTAAAAATTGTGAGTAAAAAAGGAATGGAAAAATTTACAAATCTCATAAACTTATATTTATTCACAATAGAATATAGATAACATATCAAATGTTGAAAGTGAGACATTTTGAAATGTCATGCCAAATATTGGCTCATTATGGATTTCATGAGAGCTACACATTCCAAAAAAAAGTTGGGACAGGTAGCAATAAAAGGCCGGAAAAGTTAAATGTACATATAAGGAACAGCTGGAGGACCAACTTATTAGGTCAATTGGCAACATGATTGGGTATAAAAAGAGCCTCTCAGAGTGGCAGTGTCTCTCAGAAGTCAAGATGGGCAGAGGATCAAAAGGTCCCAATGATGCGGCGAAAAATGTGGATATCAGAAAGGAGTTTCTTAGAGAAAGATTGCAAAGAGTTTGAAGTTATCATCTACAGTGCATAATATCATCCAAAGATTCAGAGAATCTGGAACAATCTCTGTGCGTAAGGGTCAAGGCCGGAAAACCATACTGGATGCCCGTGATCTTCGGGCCCTTAGACGGCACTGCATCACATACAGGAATGCTACTGTAATGGAAATCACAACATGGGCTCAGGAATACTTCCAGAAAACATTGTCGGTGAACACAATCCACCGTGCCATTCGCCGTTGCTGGCTAAATCTCTATAGGTCAAAAAAGAAGCCATATCTAAACATGATCCAGAAAGCGCAGGCGTTTTCTCTGGGCCAAAGCTCATTTAAAATGGACTGTGGAAAAGTGGAAAACTGTTCTGTGGTCAGACGAATCAAAAATTTGAAGTTCTTTTTGGAAAACACGCCATGTCATCCGGACTAAAGAGGACAAGGACAACCCAAGTTGTTATCAGCGCTCAGTTCAGAAGCCTGCATCTCTGATGGTATGGGGTTGCATGAGTGCGTGTGGCATGGGCAGCTTACACATCTGGTAAGGCACCATCAATGCTGAAAGGTATCCAAGTTCTAGAACAACATATGCTCACATCCAGACGTCGTCTCTTTCAGGGAAAACCTTGCATTTTCCAACATGACAATGACAGACCACAAACTGCATCAATTACAACATCATGGCTACGTAGAAGAAGGATCCGGGTACTGAAATGGCCAGCCTGCAGTCCAGATCTTTCACCCATAGAAAACATTTGGCGCATCATAAAGAGGAAGATGCGACAAAGAAGACCTAAGACAGTTGAGCAACTAGAAGCCTGTATTTAGACAAGAATGGGACAACATTCCTATTCCTCAACTTGAGCAATTGTCTCCTCAGTCCCCAGACGTTTGCAGATGGTTTAAAAAAAGAAGAGGGGATGCCACACAGTGGTAAACATGTCCTTGTCCCAACTTTTTTGAGATGTGTTGATTCCATGAAATTTAAAATCAACTTATTTGTCCCTTAAAATGATAAATTTTCTCAGCTTAAACATTTGATATATGATGTTGTATTCTGAATAAAATATTGAAATTTGAAACTTCCACATCATTGCATTCTGTTTTTAGTCACAATTTGTACAGTGTCCCAACTCTTTTGGAATCGGGTTTGTATATATAAAATATTTTTTTTTGTATTACATTATGTATTTTAACAGTGTGAAACCATATGAAACCATATAAATAATTAACCAATCATTATTGCCTCATTGTTTTTTATATAATGCATTTTAAGTCATTATTTTAAAGGCTGTTGTTCGCTTAGGTCTGTTTTTATAACCACAAAAAATTATTGAACCTTCGCAATTATTCTTGAAGCGATTTGGAGTATCGAAACCAAACTCTAAAAAATGCTGGGTTAATTACAACCCAGTACTGGGTAAAATAGGGACAAACCCAGCAATTGGGGTGTTTTGACCCAGCGGTTGGGTTAAAGGTTTAACCCAACCTTTTGGTTAGTAACCCAAACGCTGGGTCAAAATAACCCAATAGCTGGGTTTGTCCCTTTTAACCCAGCACTGGGTTGGGTGTGACCAAGAACCATGTTTTGTTTTTTTGTTTTTTTCGTAGTAAAATTATGGTTAATATTCGTAAGGGAACATGGAAACTCTGAGAGAATATTAATAAGGCAGATGCGGAGGTGATATTATTACCGATATTAAAACACGTAATTAACTTCAACATCCAAAACAGTTTCACAGGATTATAAACGTACCTAAAAGTGATGCACGGGCTTCGTCAGCTTTTTTTCTTTTTCTTATCTCGGTGCCGGACTACTGATGTATTTCCCCGAGCATAGTTGTCCATCAGTTATGATCATTTGCAGTCAGCCGCAAACATGAGGTGAGAGCAAGAGCGGGCGCGGATGCGGGAATGGCGCGTCACGTGTGCTTCGCCTGTCTACTGCGTTCACCATTAAACGCATTTTTTATAATTATGTATATATGTTCATGTTTATATTTTTATTTACGTGTATGTTAATATTAATATAGAACTAAGGTTTTTTTTTTTTTGAGCAACTGGGATGGTGCCCCCCTGGGAGTTGATGCCAGACGCAAACTGAGTCTCTAAGGAGACGGCGGGGTACTGTCTAATAGATATATACATTTATAGAAATTATATACAAAACAGTAAAAACTCCCACCATAAGAACAACTACCAAAAAGTAGTATACTTCAAGTTAATTTAATTAAGTATACTTAAGTAAAGTTCAAATATACTTTATGTAGTAAGTATACAAAAATCAGTGTACCAGTAGTATACTTGTAAGTGTACTATTTCAATACTCCTTGGGACTAAATTGGCCCACTTTCTAGTATATAAAAGTATACTTTTAAGTATACTTTAAGTATAACAGTAGTAAACTTTGAGCTTGTACTGCAACTATACTAAAAGTAAACATATAGGTATACTGATAGTTTACTAATAAAATACTTGTAGTAGCATTTTTAGTAAACTTTGAATTATAGTCTCAGTAAACTACTACTTTAATAGTTTTATACTTCAAGTATACTCGTAAGTTTTATTTAAGTAAACTTTACATCATACTTTAAGTAAACTACTATGTCCCTATTTAGGTATTAATTTGTATATTTTGTTACATGAATATCTGAACATACAAAACATCAAAAGAACAGGGTATCTGCTTGTAAACAAAAACATTTTATTCTAGCTTCATGCATTCTTTTTTTAAACACTTGAATGTGGAGAAGTTTCATAAATAAAAAATAAAGAAAAAAACAACATTTTGAACAAAAAGCAGAAAAAAGACTATGAATTAGATTCAGAATGATAATCAAAACATAGATAAACTCGATCAGCACCCCAAAGCTTGACAGACATTATTACATCTTCATTGGTCGACATTACATCAACATTACACAGTTTTGATGCTGTTTAATGTCTAATGATCATGTTAGATTACACGTGGAAGCATCTGTTGTTTCAGTTTCCTCTTCACTTGTGTTTTTGGGAAATTCTGTACAGAAGATGTGTACTAGCGCCCCTTACAGTATAACAATGAAAACACGGATTCTAGGAGCACAATTATAGCTAAAATATATTTAGACTTTTTCTAAGTATAAGTCAAGTATACTTAAATGTCATTTTAATATATTTCTGAGAAGTACATAAAGCACATTCCTGAAAAGTACATCAAATGTAGACTGAAAGTATACTTTCTTATTTTTAGTTTAAAATGATTAAACTAATAGCACACTTTTTCGTAAGGGTAGGCAATTCACACATGCAAATAATGAAAATCAAATACATATATCTATATATCTATTTTTTTTTTTCTTAATAAATCAATAAATAAGTAAGTAGCCTAAGTAGGCAAAAATCAAAACCAAAAATCATAGGTACATTTGAATTACTTTTATTTATTTTGGTATTTACTTGTAAGTAAATACAAAAATAAATAAAAGTAATTCAAATCTAACTCAATGTGATCCTATGATTTTTGGTTTTAAAATGAAAAAATAATTTGACAAATGTATCTTTTTACTTTTATATAACCTTTATTATTTTCCACTGAGCTATCTGAAGTCAAGCAGACTTGGCTAATAGCTATTGACATTTGTTGAGCTCATATATTAATGTAAAACGTTGGAATTTTTGGCTAAAACCAGGTTTTTCCGTCTCGCCCGAAGGTGTGGCTTTTCTTATGGGCGTCTCTTAAAAGCAAAATATATATAAACCTCACGCTGAAGTTAGAGAAGTCACTTTTGAGAAGCAGAGACACAGAGCAACTAACGCATACTGGAACTGACCTGAACTAGCCATGTACACCAGATCAGACAGCCTGGCCTTCTCGCTACCGACAAACACTTTCTTCCAGCCGCAGTCGCAGTTTGATTACAGACCGATGATGCCGCGCAACACCGAGCCGGAGATCTTCACCTTCGAGCGGATCCCGGAGCCGCAGCAGCCGGCGTTCCCTCCCCGCGGAGCCGCGGTGCGCCCGCGCAAGAGGAACACCCGCGTCATGTACCCCTCCAAAGTGCGCAAATATCTGCCCCCGGCCGAGAAGAGCCCCGCCAAGCGCTGGCTGCTCGTCCTGTGCCTGGTGGTCTTCATGCAGATCTACACGGAGGAGGAATCCGTCGAGACCACGCAGAGTGAAGCAACTTCGTACAATGTTCTCCCCTTCCAGCCTGCTGAGGAGCAAGCCAGACAAATGATGGGCAGCTGTCCTGAGGACATCAGCCTGATGTCTCATCAGCAGCTCCGGTCTAGCAGCAAGGAGCAGAAGGAGATCTCTTGGCTTCTGAACACTACATGCCCGAGCTCAAGCTGGGAGGAGGACATCAACACTCTCTACCAGCAGAGCAGGAGGAATGGATACGTGGTGGCCCTTCTCTACCCAGTGTACCATAGACTTGGCACCGAGAACTGAATGAACTCAGAATCAAGTTTGTGGGCTAATCAAGTTCACTGAACCTTCTTGTAGAAGAAAAACAGGCTCCCAAGTCGTGCATGGAGAACGTGATGAGTGGAGGACGAAGTGATGGAAAACACAAGCTGAGGGAGACATCCGATGGACTTGAATGGCGAAGAAACCTCATAAATGAACGGCTCATTTAGATAATGTAGAAAATGTTTCACTTGAAGTGTAGCCTCACAAATAGACCTGTTGTACGTCTAAACTCATGAGGGTGTCTCAATGACCATTTGTGTTGCTGAACGCTGCCGCTCACAGAAATACTTGAATCTCACATTGAAGATTTTTATGTTACATGAAGAAATATTTGTTGTAGCTATTTATTTAAGGTTATTTATTTATTGTTATTTGCTTATTTATTTCCTATTGTCTTGTGAAAATAAACTGACATTTGCATCTACAATTCTTATTTACTTTTTCATTGTCTTCTTGTAATATTATTTGAATGAGCTGTGGTCTCACAAACTTGGTTCAAAATACTGTGATTTCTCAGTGCCACATCTAAAAGTACAATACTCTAATATATATAATTTATTATTTCATGTGTTGTGCGTGCATGAACACTTATGCTGATATGGCTCTTTCAAAAATGTGTTTGTAGATTTGATTGAAACATTAGAACAGAAATACTTTTTTGTTAGAGTTTAAGAGATAATCATCATAATATTAACACTAGTAATAATTATTATGAGCATTATAAAGGTGAAAATGTGTGAGGTACAATAATGTTGATATAATGAATAAAGTTGCAATGATCATAATAATGTTTTGTGTCATTCTTCACTTTCATTACATGGCTGTATTCAGAAAGCACACAGCAAAATGTTTTGCCATGCAGGTCACTTTAAAATGTGTCGAAATCGAAAAATACCAGTTCTAATTATTATTTCATTTGACTGAATCACTCTGGCTTCTTTCGGTTACACTAATGAATGTTATTTTAAAAGATCATGCCTAAATAACTCATTGAAGTAACAACTGGATATGTTACTTTTTATAGAGTGTATCATTAACCAAACCTCACTGACACATTCTTAAAAAACTACATAATGAGTGAGTTTTAAGGGAAAATACAGTGCTTTGTCAATCTAATGCATCATACCTTAATTTGGAGATGGATATTAGAAAAAAAAACTAATTATGGGAATGACCTGATCGTCAAAAGTCACTGAAAATAAGGTCAACAGATTATAGATGACACATTGTTTCATCTACTATTCTCCATAATCAATCTTTACTGCTTAGAAAAACATCTGTATTATGAGTTTTAAAATAAATAATAAACAGTAATGTGGTAAACTGTAAAAATCAAAAAGTGATATCTGTGGTTGCCAGAACATTATTGTATTGTTTTAGCCATCACAGGATATAATTTAAAAGGCTGTGTGAGTCCCAGAGATATTTAACATAATATTAACACCTGTAATGAATATTATGAGCAATATAAAGATGAAAATGTGTGAGGTAAAAAGGTACAATGGAAATATTATATATATATATGTGTGTGTGTGTGTGTGTGTGTGTGGTGTGTGTGTGTGTGTGTGTGCGCTTGTTTATGTGGTTTATGAGGACAAAAATTTGTATAATGACAAAGGTATGACATAGGTATTACAAAGAGAAGGTGACTTTTCAGGACATTACACCATGTCCCCACTTTTCAAAACGCATATAAATCACACAGAATGGAGTGTATTGAAAATCTGAAATAGCACAAAGTCTCCTGTGAGGGGTAGGTTTAGGGGTAGGGTTGGTGTAGGGCAATAGAATATACGGTCTGTACAGTAGAAAAACCATTACACCTATGGAGAGTCCCCACTTTTCACAAAAAACAAACATGTGTGTGTGTGTGTGTGTGTGCTGTGTGTGTGTGTGTGTGTGTGTGTGTGTGGTGTGGGTGTGTGTGTGTGTGTGTGCGCCGTGGTGTGTGTGTGGTGTGTGTGTGATTGAATTTAATTAAACTATAGGCTATGTCCTTCGCCATAGGGTATGTAAATGAATTTTTTACATTTTACATTTCCATTAAAATGATACCTTCCTTTTATATTTTTGTTAACCAGTATTTAATTTCATATATAATATAATTATGGTATTGTATGAAGAATCTACAAAATAAGTTCTCTGCTTTTTGCATTTACGTTTGCCTTTCAAACACTCTTAACAGATTTGCGATATAGTGCATGTACTGTACTTTGCCTGCAATATTGCACTTTCATACTGTTTCAAAGTTGCTTGATACGGTCTTTGCATGCCTTAAAAACTAAATTGTGTTTTTGGTAGGATTGTTTAAAACGGTTTTCTTACACATCCTGTTGCTTTAACTATTAGAATGACTATTGATGTCAATCTCCTCTAACGTCTTATTAGACAAACAAACACATATACAGACTCTCATCTGTCATATTTGTGTTTACAAGTGTATGACCCTGGCGGAAATTGTGGCCAGCAGCCCACAAGGAAGCCTCGTGGGAGATTCCCCGATGCACTTCCTCTCCAACGCGCATAAAAAAAACCATTTACTTTCCACAGCCACAAATTTAAACAGATGATATGGTTTACATTTGAACTCCCCCAAACCAAACACACACTCTCCCCGTGCACGCAAACCTCTTGGCTTTCCTTGTTTTGTCCTTTCATCCCTGCCGTCTCTCTCTGTATGTGTCTGTGAGCTGGCATTCCAGAGCCGTGAGTCAAATAAATGAATCCCGCCTACTGCCCTGAAACCCGAGAGCTACAACATGAAAAAGATACCGTGGTAAGAAAAGAAGAGAAAAGGAGAATTCCTCCCATGGCCAAGGTGTGTCCGGCCTGTTGGGGCTTGATCAAAGCCCGACTGTACAAAAAGTCCAAACCGTACCTTGACACGTACCTGTATGCTCACACAGAAACACAGCAGAAAGGCCAGAAGTGATCTTCTAGCCCTAGATGACTCTATTAGAGTAACGTGCACGTGTTTGACCTCAACTCTGTGCCAAAGTGTTATTTCCGGTTAGTCCGATCAGACCTTTGCATGACCTTGAGAGATACCTTGGAGCGCATGAACAAAATCTGGCAACATGCAATATAAATCATGTTCCTTAATGTGAATATTTAAGCATTTTTAGCTAAATGCAATCTCATAAATCTCATGTGCAAAAGTTCATCCTTTTTGATGAGAACGCTATAATCATATTAAGTGTTTGTCACAATCAGTGATATTTTTGCAGACTTTTAAGTCAAAATGGTTTATCATGTTCAATACACTCTTAAAAATAAAGGGGTAACACTTTATTTCGATAGTCCACTTTAGACATTCTATTAACAGTAAGTAACTTTGCAGCTGCAGGTCAACTAGCAGTTAGTAGAGTATTAGTAGATTGTCTGCTTAATATCTTCTAACACTTTGTCAACTTATTCTACTAACCCTAAACCTACCCTAACAGTCTACTCTGAGAGTTAGCAGACATGTAGTTGCAAATTAATGAGAATTAGTTGACATGTAGTTGACATGTAGTTACAAAGTTACTTACAGTTAGTAGAATGTCTAAAGTGGACTATCGAAATAAAGTGTAACCAATAAAGGTTCTTTATTGACATCTATGGTTGCATGAAGAACCTCTTTCCATCCCGCGAAAGGTTCTTTATAGTCTAGAAAGGTTATTTAGATTTTAAAAATGTTTCTTCCGTGGCATCTCTGCAAAACTTTTTGAACCTTAATTTTTAAACGTGTACTGCACTTCATTTTCACTAGATATTTTGCTTAAGAAGCAGTTTTAGTCAGTTATTCTCTGAATATGAACAGAGGAATTGGTTAGTTCACTTAAAAAAATTATCATTCACACTCGTGAATCCATTATTTCACAGTAAATAATTCTCTCAGACAGCTTTATCTCAGATAAGGGGCTTGCGCACTGTGTAGTTCAACTTAGTTCTAGGAACTTGACAGTATAAATATTTTAACATGGCGTTTCGTATGCATTTGGCCAATCAGCATACACATACGTCACTGGTAGTTCCTATAGAACTGTTCCTGGAACTAAACCTATTCCTAGTTCCTGTGGTGCGAACACGGCAAAAAGCGGGTACTTCCACCAATAGTTTGAGGCAGTGTTGGGGAGTAACTAGTTACATGTAATGCAATTACGTAATTAAATTACAAACTAAATGTAATTGTAATCAGTTACAGTTACTGAGAAAAGATGTGTAATTAAATTACAGTTACTAATAAAAATGTTAACGATTACAAAGGTTACATCTAAATATTTTAACACATATACAGATTTGATTGATTTCTTTCCAAAATTGCAGTGACTGCTCTAAAATTGTAGGACATTTAAGAGTTTAGCACACAGAATAGGACACATGCTTATTTGATAACTGTTTTATTTCCTATTTGGGTTTGTGTATATGCTTTATTTTTAAATTAACAGTTTTTTTTCCAAGGCATTGTTAAATGCCGGTGTTTCGCTATGCAAAGATTTGATTTCAAAGACAGTATCATAGCTATTAAACTATTTCTTGTTATTATTTTAAATCTGTATTTAACCTCAGAACCATCTCAAAGTAAAAAGAGGTGCTAAAGTCTGATTTTGTGGTGGCTGTGCTTTAAAATTCAATTATTTTAATCTAGTGAAGAAGGATTTTGAAGTCTGACAGTAATCAGTGTTGAGTAGCCTACTACTGTAAGGTTAACCCTGTGTGCTTTAAATGTTTGAAAATTATTAACAATTTGGAAAAATTTGGGAAAAATTTAGAAATTTAAAGGAACACGCCACTATTTTTGAAAATAGGCTCATTTTCCAACTCCCCTAGAGTTAAACAGTTGAGTTTTACCGTTTTTGAATCCATTCAGCCGATCTCCGGGTCTGGCGGTAGCAGGTTTAGCTGCAGCTTAGCATAGATCATTGAATCTGATTAGACCGTTAGCATCTCGCTAAAAAATGACCAAAGAGTTTCTATATTTTTCCTATTTAAACCTTGACTCTTCTGTAGTTACATCGTGTACTAAGACCAACAGAAAATGAAAAGTTGATTATCCTTGATTATTACGCCGGAATGAGAGTATAGTTCTTAGTCATATCGGCCTAGCAAATCGCAACTTTTAATTTTTCGTTGGTCTTAGTACACGATGTAACTACAGAAGAGTCAAGGTTTAAATAGGAAAAATATAGAAACTCTTTGGTCATAACCTTCCCAACTCTGGTTCTAGGAAATATGAAAAGGTTAATCTGTTGTGAAAGCCTCATAAGGTGCTTACCGTATAGTTCTAGGAACTTAGTTTTAGAAACTACAATCAAATATCACTAAAGCGTGTGGATAGAGACGAGCTGTTGATCGGAGCTGTTTTGTGTGTGTGGTGGGTTTTCGTGTAACGGAGAGGAATGTAAACGAGAATTTATACGATTGAAAGAGCATGAAAATTTGACTAAATTGCCTGTGACAACTTGCAATGTTACATATCATCGAGGCTGGGAAAAGAACACAACTCTGCAGACAACAGGTAGCTAAACACTGTTATCGCTGTTTTCCGTGTTCGTTGAGTAAATATTTTTACATGGCTTTTTAAAAATGCTGGGTAGCCGGTGTTTCGTATGCGTTTGGCCAATCAGCGTACACTTACGTCACTGGTAGTTCCTATAGAACTGTTTATTGTTGCGTTCAAGTCCTCTTGGGACCTTCGTACTTACGAGTTGACAAGTCGTAATTACGACGTCAGGTGCGTTCAAGTCAGTTTCGTCGGCACAAGATGGCGGTGTATCTTCTTTTAATAAATTACAAGAAAATACAACAGGGTCTGCATTTTTTTACTTGGATTTCATTAACTAGCTGCGTAACAAGAACATGACTAATTTAAGTTTATAGGACAACTAAACTATCAATTTAAACAAACATTTTCCGTCAACTACAGACGTTGCATCCATCGATTCCGCCATGTTTCTCATTGACACGCCCCCAACTCGGAAACTCGGGGCTTAAAGAAAATTTTGATTTTCCCACTCGTAATAACGACTTTGTGCTGGCATTCATGTGCGTTCAACTCGTAAATACAATCTATCCGACATGACATGAACGCACCATTAGACCCTACTCTGAAGTAGAAGCTAATTTAACTGGCTTAATTAACAGAATTTTTAAGGTTTTTAAGGGGTTTTTTTCTGCGGTGCGAACATGCCAAAAAAAGGGGGAACTTCTGCTAATAGTTCTAGGAATTATGAAAAGGTTCTTCCGCTGCGAAAGCCTGCTGCTAGTGACTGCTGCTAGTGACTGCTGCTAGTGTGAGTTTGGTTCCCAGTGAACCCTTGAAAGCAATTTAAGTTGCTTTGCATAAAAGTGTGTACTAAATGTGTAAATGTAAGTATACATTTTTAAAACACACACACACACATTTCATGCACGCAGCTATTCATCTTTACAGAACCTGTAGCCGGCATAGTTAAATGAATAATGAAAGCAGTATACAGTATCAGTCAGAAGTTTGGAAAAACATGACATGAGTATATATCACGGTTTCTGTTACATGTGTATAAATAAAATCAGAAAATCAGCAAATCAGAATGATTTCTGAAGGATCATGTGACACTGAAGACTGGAGTAATGATGCTGAAAATTCAGCTGTGCATCACAGGAATAAATTATATTTTAAATATATTAAAATAGAAAACAACTGTAAATTGTAATCATATTTCACAATATTACGTTTTTTACAGTATTTGTGATTAAATAAATGCATCCTCCTTTTCAAAACATGAATCTTACTGATCGCAAACTTTTGAAGCTTTTTGACTATTATTTCTTAGCAATCATATTGCTCAGCATCAGCAGTATTCTGTTGCATGTCCTGAAATCACTGCTGTGTGAACTGTGCTGTTAATGCATCATTTGGTGTTTTTTTACATGCATGTACTTGTGCTGTTTTCAAAGGCATGTGTGGCATTATTGAAATGACCCTGAGGTCTGAAGATGGCTAATTAAGGAGAAGAATGAGAATATTGCTTCATGCTGATGGAATGGTCAAAATGCAGAGTAATGTTACTGTATAATGTAAACACGTGTGAACTGATATAACACACACATCAGGTTTTATGAATGTAACTGTTGTACTAGAAATGTAAAGAATGAGAAAACTTAAGGAAATTATAAGGTTTAAAAAGGAAGTTGATAGGAGTCTGAGTAAACTGTGACTGAATGAGTCAAATCATTCCGGATGAATGACAACTATGGCACGGCAAATGTAGAATGGGGTGAGTCCCAAAATTGCATATGAATAAGTCATTTAAATCAGTTTAGGCAAAGGAGCACACAGGAAGGAATAAACTGCTGTTAATAATGATTTTCAGAGCTATGAGGTGTGCATAAGGTTTCATAATTCTTGTGTATCGTTTTTTTTTTTTGGGTTAACACATAGCTCTCTCTATTTATTTTATATATTACTGTTTCTATTTATTTATTTAAAAAACTGACCCTTTAACACTAGCAGCTCTATTCATTTCGATTCTATATACTTGTTGTCTTTTATTTGTTATAAAAAACTTGCCCTCTAAAAACTAGTATCTCATTATGTTCTGTTATATTTCTTGGTAGTAAAAACAGAACCGTGGACCTCTAACATAGGTCTTATTCGTTTCCATTCTAGGGCTTTCTTTTTATCCTATGGAAAAATAATAATAAGTGACCTCTAACATAGCTCTTCTATTCATTTCTAGTAATTACTGTTTTCTATTTAGTTATGTAAAAAAACTGAACCTTTAAAAACACTAGAGCTTATTCTAGTTCTTCATCTAATTGTTTCTTTTTGATATAAAAACGTGACCCTATAATACTAATGTTCTAGGCTTTTTCCATTCTTTCACTTGTTTCTTTTATCATTAATAAAAGATGTATATAATAAAAAACTTGACCTCTACACTAGCTCTTCTATTCTATTCTATTCTATCGACTTGTTTTCTTTTATTGGTATAAAAAAAACTGACACCTTAAACGAGCATCTCTCTATCTTTCCTGTTATATCTTCGTAGTAAAAAAAACCCGTGACCATCTAACACTAGGGTTCTCTCTTCTTGTTCCATGCTATCGTGTTTTCTTTTATTCTATGAACAAATAATAATAACTGACCTCTAACTCTAGCACTCTCTATTCTAATTGTGTTTTATCTACTTGTTTTCTATTTATTTATTTAAAAAACTGACCCTTTAACACTAGCAGCTCTATTCTATTTCTATTCTATCTACTAGTTTTCTTTTTATTTATCATAAAAAATGACCCTCTAACACTAGCATTCACTACTCTTTTTCCATTCTATCTACTTGTTTTCTTTTATTCTTATTAAAAAATTTTATATAAAAATGACCCTCTAACACTAGCATTCCATATTATTTTTTTTTCTATTCTATCTACTTGTTTTCTTTTTTATTATAAAAACGTGACCCTCTAATACTAGTGTTCTCTATTCTTTTTCCATTCTATCGTGCTTTCTTTTTATTCATTATGAAAAATAATAATAACTTGACCCTCTAACACTAGCTCTCTCTATTCTATTTCTATTCTATCTACTTGTTAGTAAAAAATAACTTGACCCCCTAACACTAGTGTTCTCTATTCTATTTCTATTCTATCTACTTTTTTTCTTTTATTTGTTATAAAAGCATGACCCTCTAACAATAGCGTTCATATTCATTTCTGTATACTACTGTTTTCTATGTATTTATTTATTTAAAAAAATGAACATCGACACATAACCACTCTATATTCTGGTTATATTAGATCTACTTGTTTTCTTAAAAATTGAAAGTTTCTTTAAAAAAAACTAACACTAGCTTTCTATTTTTTCTATTTTTTCTATTCTATCTACTAGTTTTCTTTTTATTCATTATAGAAAAATTATTAATAATAATAACTTGACCCTCTAACACTAGCTCTCTCTATCCTATTATTTTTTATTCTTTTATTTATATAAAAAAAAAAACACTTTGCTACGTTTACTGTGTTAGACTGTCAGGAATTACAGCAGCACTGACATTGTTGGTCTTTGTTTGTTTGATGCTTTTACTTTTCTCATTTGTAAGTCAACTTTGGTAAACATCTGCTAAATGGTAAATGTAAATGTTGATCCTTAGTATTGTGTGAATGACAAATGTGCAATACTATAAAGTATATACAATATATAATCATATATTTATACATTGTAATTTAAGTTAACATAAACCGTTGCTTCTATATTTTTTACAGTAAAGTTCTGGCAACCACAGCTACCAGTTTATTTGTTCTTGCCATACATTTTCGGGGGGGTTTGTTGATGTGTTTTTACAGTGCAGAGATTTGGAATCATTTTAGGAATGTGAGAGAACAAGAAACGTTTAAACGTTTAAACAGAAAAAGAAACACATGAAAAGAGATACATTATAAGACAGATCCACAAGCCTAGATTTTCTGAAGTAAATGTTGCTTGATGGCATGCACAGAATTCACGATGCTACGGCTGCCAGAGTGTTCTGGGATAGTTGCTAAGATGCTCTAGGTGGTTGCTAGGCTGTTCTGGGATGGTTGATAGGTGGCAGCTTGGATTAACTGGGTTCATTCAGAACTATTATGTCTGCTCTTGTGAAGAATGATTTCTCCTCTAATTATTACACTTATAACATCTCATGTGAAAGTCTCCTCCATCATCTGGACGCAGGGCAGGAATAAACCGGTTTGGCAGATGTCTATCCTGCCGGGATGTTTCCCTGGGCTGGTTTGAACCAGCAGGAATTATATAAGGGTGAATTTGTCAGCATGGGCATGCCTGAACCCGTACCAATCTGAGACTGTGTGCTGGAGAGACAGCTATAGAAAGACAGAATGGCATCTATGAGTGGGTGGCAAAGAGGAAACCTCCTCACCTCATACACCCATAACACTGTCATCGAGTACAGATTGTATATCTGATAACAGATCTAATGCTCATGGATCCGTCAGGACTGTTGCTATGGGACTCTAACACAACAGCACAACAAAGATCATAATGTAATATTTTCATAGTAATCACTTTGATGAGTTAATACATTTTTTATTTGTCCTGCTCGTCAGATGGAACCAAAAAAAAGGTGAATTACAAAAGTGAGGATGCCACAGAAAAACCATATTGTGATGTGATGTGCTGTTATTTCCTGTATGATATAATGGTCTTGTTGTCACAAGATTTCCAGTGGGTCCCTACATGTAACATCACATTGACCTTGACAAGTATTATATTATTTATTAAATTATTTGTAGTAGTATTATTTAAATTATGTATTAATATTAGTAATGATACTGGTTGTTGTTGTTGTTATTATTACTAGTATTATTGTTTTTATTATTGTTATCATCATTATTATTATTATAGTCTTTACCAACTAGACAATTTTGACTTTACATCCCATATCATAATTAAAATGATACATTTTAATTTTAAATAAACATACGTATATTAAAGTCATTGTCTGTGTAAATTGCATGTATGGTATATTTTTGAAAACATTAATAGATCCATACAATTAAATATCATCAATCCACAAGTAATAATTTCAAAATGAGTCCTTTTCATGTAAATATGATCTACAGAGTTTTTGACTGCTGAACAATAAAAAAGTAACGAAGTAGAATAACCCAGAACCTGATCTACACACAAATGTTTCTTAAACCTTCTGTTGTCAAAACAGTGGAAACAAATCATCTGAGAAAATCACTGAAAACTATGTTTTTCACATAAGAAAAGACCTTTACCTTGAGCTTGTTGCACATTTACACAGTCTCTAAAATCACACTTATTATATCTCGTCTTGATCCTAAAAAACAAACAGTCTGGTACCTAGAAGAGAGTAAAGACCTGTAGATCACTGTAACAATGAATTCCAGATGTCTGGCGGCGGAGTGAAAATGTCAGGCTAAATATAGGGCGATTGTGAACTTGTTTTATTCACTTCTTCAGAAGAATGAATGATAAGTAGGGAGTTTACCAGTAAATGTTGCAAACTGAACTGTAGCAAGAGAAACTTTGTTGCTCACACCTGCAAGGAATTTTATCAGCATCTCCTCCCCTTTTATTGCAAAAGTGCTCTTACAAAATCATAACTATCATAACTTTCTATTATAACTGGGCCATGGTGGTAAAATATCTTCATATAAACTATTATAGAAACAGTTGATATGAACAAAGTTATTGTATTGTGATAATCAGTGGCGTGTTTGACTTATGTTAAAACATTGTGAATGGAGTGTAAACATATTAGATAGTTAAAAAGAAATCAAGGAGTGTGCATTTACTGTACATGTCAGTAGACTGGTCTATTAAAGGGGTCATATGATGCGATTTCATTTTTTCCTTTCTCTTTGGAGTGTTACAAGCTCTTGGTGCATAAAGAAGATCTGTAAATTTGCAAAGACTAAAGTCTCAAATTCAAAGAGATATTCTTTATAAAAGTTAAGTTAACCACGCCTACCTAAAACGGCTCGTTCGAACACACCCCCACATATCTACCTCACTATGTGGGAAGATTTGCATAACGCCGTCCAAATGTTCACGCAAAGAAAGAAGGCGTAACTTTTATTCCGGCTGTATATGTTGTTGCTTCCGTCATGTCGAGACACTGTGTGTTTCGTGTGAAAGCGAAACTACTTTGTTGGTCTTCCAAAAGAGGACAATATCACTTCGTCATGCCTAGAGCTGATCTGTGCTGGTCACTGAGGAAATACTTCAACTTAGTCTGTGGATCGCCGCCAGTTTATGGAGGACTGTTTATTGATCCTTGGAGAGTAACGTTAGACTAAAATGCTTGCAGTTCTGACTCACGTAAGTACGTTTTCTTTTATCATTTGCCACTGATGATTCAAACGCGAGTTTTGGGCAGTGTAGAGTAGCGCTTGTTGTTTGTCATTTCTCTGATCACAAATGCAGACAGGGTTTTATGTTTTACCCGCGCGGCACGATGCAATACAACGCGTAAAAACACAGTATAAGTCATTATAATCAGTAATTATGTCCCCACTGATGCACGAATGCCTCGTTTATAATGGGTTTTAATGTTTTTGAATCATCGCTCCGGCTGACAGAGCATCACAGTATGGTGAGGGGCATAACATTTCTGTCAAACGCTTGAGGTATTCTGCCAATCACAACGCACCTGGATCACGTTTCAGAAAGGCAGGGCATAGAGGAGAAACATAATGTACAGTATGTGAAAATAATGTTTTTTTAACTTTAAACCGCATAAACACATTTCATTATACCAAATACACAAAATAATGTTTTTTTTTAGCAGCATCATATGACCCTTTAATATATAAAAAGTCCATGAGAAAATGTTTTTCATTGACCATTGATCAATCAAATTTAAATGTAAAATTTTTTTTAGTTAAAACAGGATTTAAAAAAATAATGTCCATAAAAAATTGTTTTAATCAATTTATAGAGAAAGGCAATTTTATCAATTTAGAAAGGCAATGCAAGTTTATTTTTATAGCACATATCATACACGAATATTCAAAGTGCTTTAGATAGATAGACAGACAGACAGATAGATAAACAGACAGACAGACAGATGATAGATAGATAGATAGATAGATAGATAGATAGATAGATAGATATATAGATAGATAGATAGATAGATAGATAGATAGATAGATAGATAGATAGATAGATAGATAGATTGATTGATTTTAAATAAATAAACAAATACTTTTATTTTCTTTTTTTTTCATTAATTGTTTTGGGTTCCAAAATTGGTTTACTGTTTAGCTTATAATAACAAGTGCTATTTAATACCAGTTACTATTAAGATCATTTAGCCCATTTAATGTGACAGCATGCCCAGCAATTGGGTTGTTTTTCTGGTCAATAATGTTTCAAATGTTTAACAGCTTTCTGTGATCAAATCTTAGGGTATATGTACCCTATGCAAACGTTTACTTTAAAAATCACCTTTCCAAATGCAAAAGCCCTTCATTTCATAGAAAAACTCACAAATCCTTTTATATAGTGAATCAATTGAAATGTTTCAGAAAAGTGAAGAATCCCTGCGCAACCCTCAATGTGTTTTCCAAACTCTCCCTCCAAGATCAACTCTCAGTATTTCCTGTGTTGTCACAGCTCTGCCCGAGTGTTCACTTCCTCTGCCTCTCTCTCCTTCACGCTGGCCAGCAGAGGAGAGGAAATCATGTTACATCACTCCAGCGTTGTTTAAGAGAGGCCTTTCCCAAATGCTTCATCACTTTCACATGTCACGTAACGGTCATCCAGCCAATACCGGTTTGCTTTGAGGATGAAGAGGTCAGGATGCCACAGTGACAAAGCACTTCCTGTCAGTTGCGATGTTTTTAAGTGTGATTTCGCCGGTCATGCTGTGAAAACCTGACATCTCACTGAATGTCTGTCAGCACTAATTCAGTCTACAGCATATGCATACAACAAACTTTTTGTTTCGTATCATTCTGTTATTTTTACCATAATGACCAGCTGACTTTATCATATAAATATGAAACATGCAACACTTATATTCCATATTATCTGATCAACTGACTGAACCATTAGAACTGTTATTTATTTGGAAATGAAATCAAATAAATGAAATAAGGTTATTCAAACCTAAATATTAAATGTATTAAATTGGTGTTTTATAAGTGTGAAGTTTTATAAGAAAACATGACAACTCGATGAATGTCTGGACACTTATGTTCAGTTTTTTTGGGGTGTGAGCACTATAATTCAGTTTACAACATATGCATACAACATTTTGTCTTGCATCATAAAGTTTTGTTTGGTTGGTTTTGCTTTTTTTTGGCATAATGACCCGCTGACTTTGTTGTCTTTTAAATATGAAACATGCAACACTTATATTTCATATATTCCATGTTATCTGACTTAACAATTAGAACTGTTATTTATGTGGAAACTGATTTTAAAAATAAATGAGGTTGTTCTACCTAAATAATACTGTAATAATGGATGAAAAACTAATAAGTTTTTAACAATAATAATAATAATAATAATAATAATTGAGTCTTGTTGACACTTTCCAAGCAATCATGTGTGCTTCCACAGACTGCCAGTAAGCCCTGTTGTGTCTTGCATCACCCCTGACTAAATGCAAAAATTCTGGAGATGTCTTTTCAGGAATGTGCCGAAACAGCTGCTGCCCCTAAGAGGCTTTACAGCTGTCAGAGAGACAGAAACATGAGTCTGTGCTGCTCTCTGATGGACGACATGGCACTACGCGGGAGTGCTGGATCAAAGTTTTCGTTTTAAAATAAAAGAATAATATAAGACTATGAAATTATACTAAAAATGAAATAATATAAAATTGAAATAAATATATTAAACGTAATGTTTGAGAAATCAGACATTTATGTGATTGGACTTTGGACTCAAAACTTGCCCCAGTCTCCCCTTTAGACCCTGTTTTACAGCAGATTTTACTACAAGTTACTAGTGGACTAGTTACTGAAGGAGTATTGTCTGAACAGTTGTTGCATACACTAGAGTCCTTATAAAATTATGATTTGACATTGCTGACCTGAGGAGGGATACGAGACCATATGCGTGCTTTCATGCAAATCTATGCATGCCATACAAGTATTTGGCTATTTAACCTGCAGAGACTCATCAGTACAGTTTTTATTCCCTGTTCACACACACACACACCACAGGTTTGTTTTTAATGGTTTACGGGGACTCCTCCATAGGCGTAATGATTTTTATATACTGTACAAACTGTATTTTCCATCGCCCTACACCAACCCTACACCTAAAACTACCCCTCACAGGAGACTTTCTGCTATTTTAGATTTTCAATACACTCTATTCTGTGTGATTTATAAGCGTTTTGAAATACGGGGACACTGAAAATGTCCTCATAAATCACCTTCTCGTTGTAATACCTATGTCATACCCATGTTATTATACAAATTTGTGTCCTCATAAACCACATAAACATGGCCCACAACACACCCACCCACACACCATATATTATATACCAATATATATCAATAGCCTAATTCCAATGCCCGCAAATTTATGTTACTAGTAAAATCTTTAAAGAGACATCTTTGTCATCTTGGCTTGTCAATTGTATTCATAAATAATATACTAACATAATATAACCTAACATAACATAACAAACAGAATATAATATAAATAATTGTATGTGACCCTGGACCACAAATCCAGCCATAAGGGTACATTTTTTGAAAGATTGAGATTTATACATCTGAAAACTGAAAAAAATAAGCTTTCCATTGATGTATTTGTTAGGACAATATTTGGCCGAGATACAACTATTTGAAAATCTGGAATCTGACGTGCAAAAAAAAATTATATATATATATTATTGAGAAATATGAGAAAATCGCACTTAACGTTAATCAAAAATTAAGTTTTGATATATTCATGGTAGGAAATTTACTAAATATATTCATGGAACGTGATCTTTACTTAAAATCCTAATGATTTTTGGCATAAAATAAAAATCTGTAATTTTGACCCATACAATGTATTTTTTGTTATTGCTACAAATATACCTGTGCTACTCATGACTGGTTTTGTGCTCCAGGTTCACATTGAATAGAATAGAATACTATAGAATAGAATAGAATAATAGAATATAATGTTTAAATGCGTTTAAATAAATAGATTGATCTTATTATTTAAAATACTATAAATAAATAATATATTTCATATATAGGCTATAATTTCTATCCTAAGCGTAGCTACTCCTAGAGTTGATCGGCGTTACATCCATTGCTCTCTTCTTCAAGCGGCCGGAAGAGGGATGTGATGTCAAAGTCACATTGGACCGTTTTTTCCCCTCTTCTTCTCCTTCAGCAGATCCTCCGATGCATTGGAACAGTGTTGAAGAACAGAAACTCTTGAACACAATGCCTCGGCGTCTGTAAAGGCGCGTTGACTTCGGTGGGATAAACGATTGTCAGGATCCCGAAAACAGGTATTTCATCAGTTTGAAGCGAAGGTTTCTGGAGACAAACTGAAGTAGTTGATTTCTCGGAGCTCTTTGTTGCGATTGAGAAACACTCTTGCGTTCAGACTGATCAGATGTGTGCTGCTGTTGAACTCGAGGTGATTCACAGATGTTTGAAACTTTGTTTTGTCAATGTTTGGATGCTTTTGTTAGACATCAGCATACGTTTATTAACTTTTATTTACAGGCGATTGTTTGAATACACTGACAATATCATTCACATAGGCTAGTGCTTTTTCGTTTGATGGGGTTATATCGATAGAATGGTTAAGTGTTTTGTTATTTCACTTTTTGTGTCTTGAGGAGTTTGTTTCTGTGTGTTAAAGTTGCTGCTTTGTGATTTTATTTGTCTCGTTGTCATCAGCTGCTTTATAAATCAGGCCGCAGTTCGCATGTTCTACTTTTACCTACAAGAACTGATTACTGTTACCTTTACTACCGCAAATTTTTTTTTTTTAATGTTTTTTATTATGGATTCTGCGCGAATGATGTCCGAATCAACGAATCGTTTTCTGAGTCGGTTCACTAACCGGTCCGAACGATTCGTTCGCGATTCGGACTGAATCAATCCGTGCGTTTATCGAGCCAACAGTTCTCATTCTCAAGAGACTGATTAATACGGTGGCCGAGAAGTGCAAAACAAATCACAATTCTGAAAACAAAATAACAAATTACAAACGCAAATGCAAGTCTAAAAAACAAAATAACAATTCAGAAAGCACGACAACAATTCAGAAAACCTCAAAACATGTCAGAAAACACAATGACAAATTCGAAATCAAAATAACAAGTCAGAAAACACAACGACAAATCCGAAAACAAATTAACAAGTCGGAAAACAAAACGACAAATTAGACAAACCGGAAGAGGTAGGTATAGTTTGAGACAGCGCCATTGGTTTTGGGATTACTCACCGCTGACTGGACGAGACATCTGTCAATCAACGTATACAGGAAGAACCAGTCGAGGAACAGCAGAGTCGTGGTAGAAAGTTCGGAGATGGTATTAAAGTAGCTCAGTTTAAATGTATTGTATGAATTGACTTTACTATGGAAAAAAAATACGGGGTGTCTATTTACATTTTAGTTAAAAGTGGCTATAAAACACCGCTTCCAATGGTGCATATGGATAAGCGCTTGTCCTTACCTTTTTGACGCGATCGACCCGGGTTTGATCCATCTTTTGCCGAACTTGTTTTTCCTCCCTTTTCAAATCTTCGTATGAGAATGGATCTATTACTCTAATGGAAAATACAGTATTTTTTAGCAATATGCTATTTACACTAAGTGCATATACCTATTTACACTATGTTAAAATAGCAGTATTTTCTGCTATTTATACTACTTATTGAAAATAGTGGTAATTATCTGCACCTCAGTATTGCAGTATTATAAAACAGTATGCAGTAATAACTTATTGAGTGTAAATTATAATTTTATTAATTATTAAATGGATGCCACCTTATTGGTACAATAAACCCTCCCTACACCTACCCTAACCCTACCCGATACTTTATTTTCAACTTTTTGATTATTTCCTTAATTTTTATTGAAAATAAATGCCTTTACGATGTGATACGAGATTTGAAAAGGGAGAAAAAAAAAGTTCGGCAAAAGGCAGGATCGAACCCGGGTCGATCGCGTCAAAAAGCCAACGACAAGCGCTTATCCATCTGCGCCACTGGAACTGATGTTTTACAGCCACTTTTAACTAAATGTAAATAGACACTCCGTATTTTTTATTCCATAGTAAAGGCAATTCATACAATACATTTAAACTGAGCTACTTTAATACCATCTCCGAACTTTCTACCACGACTCTGCTGTTCTTCGGCTGGTCCTTCCTGTAAACGTTGATTGACAGATGTCTCATCCAGTCAGCGGTGAGTAATCCCAAACCAATGGCGCTGTCTCAAACTATACCTACCTCTTCCGGTTTGTCTGATTTGTCGTTGTGTTTTCTGACTTGTTCATTTGTTTTCGGATTTGTCGTTGTGTTTTCTGACTTGTTATATTGTTTTCTGAATTGTTGTTGTGCTTTCTGAATTGTTATTTTGTTTTTTAGACTTGCATTTGCGTTTGTAATTTGTTATTTTGTTTTCAGAATTGTGATTTGCTTTGCACTTCTCTGCCACCGTAGATTAAACTGGAGAACCGTCTATTTCGAATATGATAATTCAGATCATTGTGAGTCGGACAACTAATTGAACTGAGAATCGAATCTTTCGGACATGTCCGTGATTCATAATTCTTAACTTCTGATAGATTGAGTTTGAGATTTGATTGTGCTATTTTACTGATGGGCTGATAATAAGTAATACAATTTTACACCTTGCATACTAAGAATTGGTTTTAATAAATAGCTTTTTATCAAAGCATTATGAAAATATGGAAAGTAGAGAAATTAATTTTAGTAGTCAGACCACGTGATGACTGATAGGTCATGTCGCATTCAGGCAAGAGACAACTATATAAGAATGAAGTTAGATTTCAACTGGAAGGTTGAACTGTGTTCTCAGGACTAAGGCTTTTTTCAATGGGCCATTTGTTGTTTTCACATATAAGTTGTGATTTTATACAAGTTACCTTATTTTTAAAAATGGTTACATGTTTTTACTTGTTACTTTTTTACGTCGGTTAATGCTTCATAAATTGTTTTGTCTTTTATAATTGCTTTACTGTTTAAACTGTGCAGAAAACCCTAAAATAGTGTTCCCATTGTGACAACTTTCTCTTTAACGTGTTGTTGAACTAGCTCCAGTCTCCTCTATAGAAAAAAAATTCTTAAGCATTAAAGAAAGTTCACCCAAAAATGAAAATTTGCTGAAAATGTACTCACCCTCAAGCTATTCAATGTGTAGATTAATTTGTTTCTTTATTGGAATAGATTTGGAGAAATTTAGCATTATTACATCACTTTGAACTCTCATTCTGACGGCACCCATTCACTGCAGAGGATCCGCTGGTGAGCATGTGATAATGCTAAATTTCTCCAAATCTGTTCTGATGACGAAACAAAACGCACCTACATCTTAGATGGCCTGGGTATGAGTAAATTTTCAGTGAGTTATATTTAGGGTGAACTTTAACTGGAGTGTATTAGAAGCATTCACCAAAGATGTACAAAAAGTGCAAAATCTCCTTGAATCATTCTCATTGATTATTGATTATTAGGAATTGGTGATAGATTGATAGTTGAAAGATCTTTTGAAATTCATTAAATCCACCGGTTGACAGGTTAGTGATATTTAATCAATCATAAAGCATTTGTAGCTGAGAATCTGAGGCATTTCATCTCTGAGTTTAATCTTCATAAAGCTGGTTATAACAGTGATTTCCTCTGTGCTTTTTATTAAGTGTGCTGTTTTTCTTTCTCCTGTGATGCAAGAAAGTGTTGTCTGCCAGAGCAGAGGTCAGATGTTGCCTAACAAATGAAAAATGCCTTGAGCGTAAATTCTCATCAATTTTCTCATGCTCGCAAGCTCTCGTTTCTGTCTGTGTCTGATTATCAGGCTCTCAGTTCAATGTTTATCTCTGAAAGTTACTGCAGACCGTAACGCTTGACAGAATCGGCAACAGTCCGATTGCTGAAGCCGTTTTGAGGTCAATGAAGAAATGTTTTCGGGTTATGTCATAATGGGGATTAAAGAGATTATGTGTTTGTTATAGAGGCAATATGAATTTATTAAAGGGGTCATATGATGCTGCTAAAAAGAACATTATTTTGTGTATTTGGTGTAATTAAATGTGTTTATGCGGTTTAAAGTTAAAAAAACATTATTTTCCACATATTGTACATTATTGTTTCTCCTCTATGCCCCGCCTTTCTGAAACGCGTCGATTTTTACAAAGCTCATCGGTCTGAAAAGTGAGGTGTGCTGTGATTGGCCAGCTATCCAGTGCGTTGTGATTGGCTGAATACCTCAAGCGTGAGACGGAAATGTTACGCCTCTCACCATACTGTGATGCCCTGTCCGGCCGGAGCGATGAGACAAAAACATTAAAACCCATTATAAATGAGGCATTTGTTGCATCCAGTGGGGACATAATTACTGATTATAATGACTTATACTGTCGTTTTACGCGTTGCGTTGCATTGCATCGCGCTGCGTAAACATAAAACCCTGTCTGCATTTGTGATCAGAGAAATGACAAACAACAAGTGCTACTGTACACTGCTCAAAACTCGCGTTTGAATCATCAGTGGCAAATCCTTTAAATGAAAACGTACTTACGTGAGTCAGAACTGCCGGCATTTTAGTCTAACGTTACTCTCTCAGGATCAGTAAACAGTCCTCCATAAAATGTGCTGCACTCATCTGGATATTTGGGTTAAACTGTTTCTGGAACAGTGTGGTAAATACAACTTAAACCACTGCTTTCTAGTCGGTGTCCTGTTTTGGAAGACCAAACAAAGTAGTTTCGCTTTCACAATGAAAAACACAGCGGCCTAGCGTGAGCGGAAGCCCCTTCGTAGCGTGAGCTGAGGCCGGGCTAGAGTGAGCGGAGGCCGGGCAAGAGAGAGCAGAGGCGGCGGGGTCGAGAACACGCGCCGGTCTGATCGACTCAGGAGCTTCAAGCACATGTGAATAACCCCAGGGCTTCGCCACGGTGAAAGCTGATCCGGCGATACACAGCACTAAGTTGATGTATTCCCTCAGCGACCAGCACAGATCAGCTCTAGGCATGACGAAGCGGATATCGTCCTCTTTTGTAAGGCCAAACAAAGTAGTTTCGCTTTCACAACGAAGCACACAGCATCTTCAGGACATGGCGGCAGCAATACTACAGCGAGAATAAAAGTTACGCCTTCTTTCTTTGCGTGAACATTTGGGTGGCGTTATGCAAATCTTCCCACATCGTGACGTAGACATGTGGGGGCGTGTTTAAACGAGGTGTTTTAGGAGGGCGTGGATGAGTTTTAATTTTTATAAAGAATATCTCTTTGGATTTGAGACTTTAGTCTTTGCAACTTTACAGATCTTCTTTATGCACCAAGACTTGTAACACTTCCCCAAAGAGAAGGAAAAATTGAAATCGCATCATATGACCCCTTTAAAGAAAGAGGTTGAGTGATATTTACTGTAAGTATCACATGTGATGAATTACAGTGAAGCCTTATACACTAATGGCCAGCATAAAATAATGTACAGATGCAAGTAAAGCTCATTATTTACAATTTAGTTCTGACCCAAGTGATTTCTCAGAAATAAGAACAGATGATGCTGTTAATCTTGTCTCGTGACATCACCCGTAGGATTCTGAAGAGCGGTTTTGAAGCTCAAAAGTGGGCGGAGGCGGCTGTCGCCATCTTGGCAGCGCGTCACTGCGCGCCACTCCCGGATAATCGAAAATGGGCAAAGAGGCGGGAGCTGGTTGCTGAAGCCACGCCCACCTAGCTCGACGCCGGTGACAGCAGCGGCAATCCACCTGTCACTCAAGTGGCCACGCCCTTAATTATGCAGAACTTTAAGGCTTAATATAATTTAAACGGATGAGTTATAAAAAAATTTACCCCCCTCACAGTTGTGATGAAGGGCAAAATTAGCTATATAGACTAAAATCGTTTTTTTTTACCATGCTGTAAATATGCTTTTTTTCTGCTGTAAAGTTGGGCATTTTAACATAGGTGTCTATGGGATTGACTCCCTTTTGGAGCCAGTCTCTAGCGGCTAGTCAATGAGTTGCAGTTTAAGTCACTTCTGTGTTGGTTTAATGAGAGAGACCGGAAGGTTGCCGCTTGGTTTGCACATACCTGTTCTGTCCTATTTTAATTTCAGGTTTTCTGGGGTCAGTAAGAATATATTTGCAAAAAAACGATAAACGCCACTTTAAAAAAAGAGCTGATTGCCTTGCATTATTCTTCACATATAGCGCGATCTGAACCCTAAACATGTTTTGTCAAAAAAGCCGGTTTTGTCCACTTTCAAGGCATCGTGAGTTCACGTTTTACTGCAGAAGCCGACAAGCGCCCTTGTTGTTTTTTAACAGAAGCCGATAAGTCCATTTTAGGGAATCAGCGTGCTGTATTCAGGTCAGGTGGCAAGGCTACTTTCACTTTGAAAAGACTTGCTAGCTGAGAGGAGTTTCGTCAAAGATCGAGGATGGAAAATTTTGATGAACTTGTGATATCTTCTTCAGGGCGTAAAAAGAAAATGAAAGCTGAAACGTTTTCACGGAACCTTGCAAAAGCAGCGCGTTACGATGGTGAGGGAAAAGCTCCGTGTATTGCGTGTAATCACATCCATACAGTTTATGATCACAACAACAACAACGTTTGTCAGGCATCTACATTGTCATCTGAGGAGATTACAGATATTAAACGAGTGTTTTTTAATCTCTAAAACATGAAATGTGGAGTTATCTGCTTTTGCCAAAAAACGACTGTTGGAGTTATCTGCTTTTGCTATAAAACAAACTTTTAATATTTTAAAAAAACATACTTTCAATGAACTTAAATTGTGTAAATTGCCACTGCAGTTTGATTGATATTACTGATGCACAATAAAAAAACGTGATTTTCTGAAATTCTTTTTTAAATGTTAGTCGGTTTTTTGCAAATTACTCTTCATATATAGATATAATATATATCTATATTAACACTTTTTTTTCCCGGATACATTCAGTTGGTGTAAACTGACAGTAAAGACGCGTAATGTTACAAAATAGTTCCATTGCAAATAAGTACTGTTCTTTTGAACTTTCGATTCATAAAAGAAAAATTGTATTACACACAAAAATATTAAGAAACATTGATATTGCTGCTCATAATAAGAAATGTTTCTTGAGCAGCAAATCAGCATATTGAAATGATTTCTGAAGGATCATGTGACACTGACTAGAGTAATGATGTTGTCAAGTCAGCTTTGATATCAACAATATTTTACATTATTACTGTTTTTACTGTATTTATTTTATCAAATAAATTCAGCCTTGGTGAAATGTTAACTTTTGAATGGTAGTGTACATAGCACACTAACTAGTTTAAGTTACTCATTTACAAGCAGTAATAGCAGTAGTGATACAATGGAAAAACACTAGTCCTGTATTTAAAAAGTGTGTCACTTCACTCTTTCACATTTAAATGTCAGAAACTGTGCTGCTGATTCTTTGCTATCATGATAAGTTACTTTCATATACCAAAAGAGCATTGATGCAAGGACAGCTGTTATTTTATTGTATTATTTTATTTTTTATTATGCATTTGACAGACAATTTTATTCATACAAATTGAGATTTCTGACTTTTAATTGCAGACTTCTATTTACTTTACAGACTGGTATTTATTTTATTTTATGCATTTGTCAGACAGTTTTATCCAAAACAAATTACATGCATTCATATTATGCATTTATTAGTTCATACATTCAGAAACATATCAACAGGAAACTATACAGTCTATATTTGCTGGCCATATTAGTTGTTGTTTTCTTCTTTCCTATAGGTTCTTTCCATGCTCAGAAAATAAAGAGATGAACCCTTGAATAGATTAAAGGCTTTAAGTTTTCTTCAACTGGAGTTGTGGCCACAGTAAGTTTGTCCTTGAGGCAACAAAGCATTTGGTTTCGCATACATTGAGACTTCTCAGTTTTTACTATCCTGTTTTATTCCCCCTGTGTGGTGTATTTGAAGTACACTTGAGGTCGATCTAACCTGACTAACTGGCTGTTGAATGAGATTATTTACAACATTAATTTCGGTTCTGGCTGTGGTTTTGTGCAGTCTCTCGCTCTATCTCTCTAATGAGCTGCCAGCGACTCTCTCTTGGTTTTGCTCTGCACATTGTTTATTGTGTTGCATAATTTGAGATGTTTGGCAGTAAGGCTCGGCAGAGGTCATCGAATGAACTGTACTACAGTTCCTTAACACCAGGATGTAGGAATGTGAGTGTGATGCATGCGTTTGTGTGCGATACATGTTGTGCAGATGAGAGTGTACAGAACGGATTCACATTTCTCTCGGTCCTTTAATTCTAGCTCAGTATGGCAAACATGTTCCTGCATGCTTGCAGAGGTTTGCATGTTTTGTCAGTATGCATGCATGCATGTGCTGGTTGTAAGAGTCTGGAATTTGGGTAGGTTGTGTGATGTGACTTTCTTTCATGAAACAGACTGTTCATTGTTTGTAGCACTTTGTAAATACAACATCCTTTTCAGTAAAGGTACAGCGTAAGCACAACATAATGCACTGTAAAAAAGTATGCTTAAAAGTTGTAACAAAGATTATTGGAGTTTGAAAATACTAGAAAATACTATTTACTTCTAAATTTCATATTTATTTATTTCATTTATTTCACTTACTGCTTTTTTTTGTCATTTGTGAAATATATTAGCAATTTCTTCATTTTGTCAGTTTAGTATGATTTACGGTATATATATATCTTATATATCATATATAGTATACACTGAAATAAAATTGGTGTAGGATTACTTTGAAACAATTTTCACTAAGAAATTGCTTGTAAATTTCACAAATACTTACAAAGAAATGGCAAGTAACACATTGATTTGAAATTTTGAAGTAGAATGACTATAATATTTTACTGTAAAATGTACTCTAATAATGCAATCGATAAAGATATTTACAGCATTGAAAAATTATATTTTTTTCACAGTCAGCTTTAGCCTAACACTGTGTCCTAACTACACATGACACGACATGCAATAAAAGGTATCTTTTCCATGTTAATCAGAGTTTTTGTCCTAACTAGCCGCGATGGTGACACACATGAAATTTTAGAAACGGTTTCTATTTCCGCGACATCGGGACTGGAACAACAAACTATATGACAGTAGATAATCTCATTTGATTATGTGCTTTATTCAAAGTTAAACATGTCTAATGTGAGTTTGAATATTATATTGCGTGGCCTTATAGCCATACTGAAAGCAACAACATATAGTTTAACTTAATTTATTAAAAATAAATTAAAGCAAATATGTATGTTAAAACAATATGAACCAACAAGCGTATTCCATAACAAAGATGGTATCAGTCACTCAGTATGTACATTTAATAATGTTAAAAAGGTTTAATATTTATGAATTAGAATTAGATTATAAACTTATCCATTTCGTTGTGAATGCAGAGCGTTTCCAGAGAGAGCCCGCCCACTCAAGCTTCTGATTGGCTGTGATCTTTGATTGATTCTGTCGCGTCGTGGTGTCGCGTCTAGTGTGGACACCCAAATTGCTAGTTGCTGGAATCTTGTCGCATCGTGTGTAGTTAGAACACGGTTTAAATCTCATATTAAAGCTCATGCTTAAGTAGTTCAACAATGTAAACAGAGCAGCATGTCATATTGCTTGCTGCATTTTGGTTTTCACAAAGCCTGTAAAGAATGCGCTGGGTGGTTCTTTGCCTCCACGTCATGCATTAAAATCATTTATTGCACAGCTAGCTATGCATTATCTCGCTTATACCATGGTCAGTGATAGGGATGCACCGAAATTCTTGGCCGAAACCGAACAAAATGAAACACTGGACCGAAGGCCGAATACCGAACACAGTTTTTTCAAGTTGTTTCCCCATGTATTTTGACTTTTTTTTTCACCGTTGCATAAATTAGATAGCTAAAATGTGCTTTTTACTGTTTTGTCTTGTTTTTCAAAGAAAAAATCAATTACAAAACAACAATTTAAAAATATTTAACACTAAGCATTTTTTTACATTCTAGCAGACATCATACCAACAAAGCACAATTTAACTTAAAATTAATAAGTTACTAAAATAATATTTTTTGGCGATCAGACCCCCTTCTTGAATCAGGCATGTATTTTTTACTGTAAAATTAAAAGCAGCCTTGCTGAGCAGAAGAGACTTCTTTTAAAACATTAGAAAATATTACATCCTAATTTTGAACACTTTGTAATAAATGTATTTACAGAGCTGTTGTAATTATTATCATTATTATTGTCTTACTTTTTATTTTATTTTACAGAACAGTAAAATTACAATACTAACATTTATGAATGTTGGAGTTCTTGCTTTTTGTCAACTTTTATTTTGGCGGAAACGTGCCGGAAGACCTTAATGCTTATTTTTGTTGACAGCAGCAGATTTATAAATGAGTCTCTTTACGAATACGTCGCACGTATTGCATTGTCACATGCCTTGTAAAAATTCATAGAAATGTGACTGAGCAACTGACGAGTCACACTGTTTCAGCGCAGATTTTCCTTGCGCTTTGGACTTTGAACCCTGGTTTACAAGCAGATCTGCCACGAGTTCGTACAGCGCTGTCAGAATACATGCAATTCGTGCGTATATTAGAAAACATAACGTTCTGCAGTTTATTTACTAATTGTTTAAGGCCATTTCGCGATTTCAATCATCATACAGTAACCAGCAACAATCACCCCTTCGTCTTCTCATCGAAGACATGCGATGCAGTCCTAAAGAGTCTCTCGCTGTCGGTGCTTGTAATGATTTTTGCGTCTTTCTCTGACCGTTTAAATGCTTCCACACTGCTGACATGTTTGTTGCATTATAAAAAGTGCGTGCCTCTCACGTTACGCTGGTTGCTATTTGATAGCTTCATGTCATTGTTCGGTACAATTTATTCGGTCTTTTCGCTTATTCGCTTATTAATTTCGGTTGCCAAACATTCGGTGCATCCCTAGTCAGTGATGTTTGGAGCACAATTTTGTTAGTGCTGCCTGCTTCAAATCAGACACAGAAATGAAGTAGTGTGGTAAGATCACATTTATTTGAATGAATTATAGCATTTATTTAATTAAAAATCAAGAGATAGAGGTGACAGTTTTGTGTGTGTTGAATTCTGCTGCTTCTTCACTGTGTTTTGATTCAGAGATTGTGTACTCTTTCAGAAGATGTGTAATAGCACCTCCTACCGTTTAACAGTGAAATCACGGAAAGGCAGAAAATTCTGTCAATGAAGGGCAAAGAGTTAATTTACTAATATTATTAAACCTCAATAAATTAATGGATGTGTTTAGTAGTATATACATTTTTGATATAGTATTAAAATTGGCTTGGAGAATTGTGAAATTTCACTGATATTGGTATTGACTATCAAAGTTTTAGTATAGTAACAACTCAATAATAAATTATGTAGGGATGCACGATATATCGGCCACCATATCGGTATCGGCCGATAAATGCTCATTTTTTCTGTTATCGGGTATCGGCCTGATAAGAAAATTTGGCCGATATCTTAAAGCCGATAAATAATGCATTATTTCCTTCAGAGACACTTCAGATGCGCGCTGTTCGTTTGCAGCCTTTTGTGCAATTGTACGTTGTAATATTGTGTTTATTTGATGTATATCTGATTTATCTCATATAGAATGCGTTTGGTTAAGTTAAAAGAGCGCTTCAGTTTACCGGTGATCATCTTTAGCTCAGCGCACGCAGCTCAAACAGCAGTGCACAACATTAATAACTATGATTGGGAATGTCGTGTATATAACATTCTAATGAGAACATTATTATAATAAAACGTTGTGCATTCTTTGGGTTTAGTTGTTGATATGGAAGAGCGCATCCACAACAGGATCACACATTCTGACTATAGCACGCAATAACTGCATCATTTTGTACATATATAAATTGTAATATTATGTTTGTTTTATTAATATTAATCTCAGGATGCATTTCCTTGAGTTAAATAAGCTGCCTGCAAAACGCTTCAGTTTACCATGTTCATTCAGCTCTTCAGCTTCAGCACGCGCAGCTCAACGGCTGCTATTTAAAACAGTGGTATTAATTTGTTACTTTTTCAAAATCATTGATACATTATTAATAATAACAACCACTTTTATTTTTCTCTTATTATTTTCATCAACAATATGGTTTAGTAATTAAAATCATTTAATTATTGTCCGTGCAGAGGCTATTCCGTTTTATTGATCTGTGGCGCATTCATTTTGATTCTTTACACGTGTAATGATGTCCAGTGACTTGTTTGCATTATTTATGCATTATTTTATTTATTTGTAAGACTTTGACTAAATTTGGTAATGGGAGAGTAAAAATATTTTTAAAACGTACACCGTTCAAACTAGGCTGCTTATGTTGAAGTGTTTGGGATGTGGCTTTTAATGATGAGACCTTTTTTGTAATCAGGCTCTCAAAAAGTATATAACAATTTGGATATAGATTTATTGGCCAACATATCGGTTATCGGCTTTCAAATATAAAGAATAATCGGTTATCGGTATCGGCCAAAATTTTCATATCGGTGCATCCCTAAAATTATGTAAATTGTATGGTAATTATGCATCCTGGTAGTTTTGTCAAACTTCCTTTAATTTATTCTGACTTGGAAAATGGACTGTATTGCATGTTTTTTTTTAAAGATACTCCCTGTTAGCAAAAAGTCTGTTAGCGCTGTTAATGTTTTGTTGCTTTGCTGTGTTTCCCAGTCAGTCACATGAGGCCCCTTAGAAAGATGAGCAAGAAGGCTGGAATCCCGGCACTGGACAGGCCTTTACATGAGCCAAACATTACATAAACCATCTGCAACCTCCATCCTCCTTTTCCTTTAGTACGCACATTATATCTGCAGCCCCCTATCATGCAATAGCTGTAAAGTATCACACGATTTTCTCTGAAAAGGTTTCATTTGTCTGTTTGATCGTGTGCATGCATGTGTTTTTGTTCACCGTAACACGTAAGTGTATTATGTAATGGCTCAAGGGGTATTCTCATCAACACACTGAGAACACGCTGTATGATAAGCATGCGAACCAAGCAAAGCATGATCGTGTTTATGTGTAATGATCAAAAACTGTTTCTGATAATACACTCTTAAAAATAAAGGTGCTTCACGATGCCATAGAAGAACCTTTTTGTCTAAATGGTTCCATAAAGAACCTTTAACATCTGAAGAACCTCTCTGTTTCACAAAAGGTTCTTTGTGGTGAAAGAAGGTTCTTCAGATTATAAAAAGGTAAGAAAGGGATGGTTCTTTAAAGAACCTTTGACTGAATGGTTCTTTGTGGAACCAAAAATGGTTCTTCTATGGCATCGCTTTGAAGAACCTTTTGAAGCACCTTTATTTTTAAGAGTGTACACACTACCGTTCAAACGTTTAGAGGCGTGCAAGATTTTTAAATGTTTTTGAAAGAAGTCTCTTATGCTCATCAAGACTATTTTATTTGATAGAAAATACAGTAAAAAAAAATAAAATTGTGAAATATTATTATCATTTCAAATAAGTGTTTTCCATTTCAATATATTTTAAAATTGTATTTATTCCTGTGATGCAAAGCTGAATTTTTAGCAGCCATTACACCAGTCTCCTCATTGACAAATGAAATGATCATTCTAATATGCTGTTTTGATGCTCAAGAAACATTTCTGATTATTGTCAATGGTTAAAACAGGTGGCCGCAAAAATTTTTTGTAGAAACCGTAATACATTTTTTTAGATTTTTTATACATCTTTGAAAAATAGAAGGCATTTATTTAAAAATTGAAATAGAAACCTTTGTTACATTATGTCTTTACTGTAATTTGTGGTTAATTTAATGCATCCTTTTTTAATAAAAGTATAAAAGTGTCTTACTGACACCAATCTTTTGAATGGTAGTGTATGTCATATAATATATACAAATTTTAAGCCAGATTTAATACATTATATTATTTAAATTACTGCTCTTTTGCAGTAATTAAAAAAAATCTTTGAGAGATTTTAGGTGATTTTTTTGGGGGGGGATTGAGTAAAAAAAAAAAGTCAGTCACACTTTAGTTTGGAGACCAATTCTCAGTAATAACTAACTATTAACCACAACTTTTGCCACAATAAACTCCTAATTTGCTGCTTATTAATAGATAGTAAGATATTTGTTAAATTTAGTTATTGGGTAGGTTTAAGGGATCTAAAATATGGTCATGCAGAATAAGGCATTAATATGTGCTTTCGGTTCTAATAAACAGCCAGAATGCTAATAAGCAACTAGTTAATAGTAAGAATTGGTCCCTAAACTAAAGTGTTACCAAAAAGTTCATTCTCAAGTCTCTGTGATATTCTGATTTCAAGATATAACTCTTAGAGTTTGACTGCTCAGATAAGTTACAACGCAAGCTAAATGATTTGAAGAATCATTCATGTCTGTAGCACAAATAATCAATATTATCAGCCATGATCTCTTGTCTGTGATGTTGTTTCATAACGGCCAAACTCACTGAACTTGTGATGGTTGTAAGTAATGGCCGCTGATGGTTTGTGTGTAATTGTCTCTGGGGTAATGGCTGGGGCGTGATGCACTCATGAAATCAGACACATTCCTGCGGTCTGAGGTTTGGGGAACGAGAGAGACCCTCCACAGTAATCGCACTGCACTCAGCACACTCTCAAACATGTCTGTCCTAACAACAACACTAACATTTATCTCAGTCTTTCCAGCGCTGATACGCACTGCTATCAGAGGGGCCCCACGGCCCTCGGCTCTAGAGGAGAGCAGTGAAGTTTGGCACAGGCTTTAGACTGAAGCTTTGGCCGGCAGAACACTGATTTGTCATATGATGTTTCTTGTCTGTGTTTGGTAAGAGAATGTCTTCTAGGAATATAAATATTGTCATCACAGAACACCCTAACAGCCACCAGGAACATCCTAGAAATCACCTAGAACACCCAAAGGAATCGTCAGTGCTAGGATGCTTTGTGGGGTGTTGCTGTGGTGTTTAGCATGTTTGTGTTCCGTTGGTTTCAAAGTGGTTCCACCTTGGGAAAAATAGTTTCTGATAAATATTGTGATAGTGGTTTAGAGTGTGTGTGTTTTTAAGCTCCAGGTTTGCTGTGCTTGTTTGTTTGTTTGGGTTGCACATAGGGATGTAACGATTCACTCAACTCACGATTCGATTCAATTCACGATTTTGATTTCATGATTCGATTCGATTTTTTACAAAATGAGAATAAAGCATTATTGTTCACATAAAGTTTTATGTGCAGTCTCACATGCAAATAATGGCATGGTACTTTTTACAATTAGAGTCTCAATGATATAGTGTGTTTTAAGAAAGACCTCTTTTATTCATCGCTAATGCGAATCCCACCCTGAATGTGGCAGAATTCTCAGTGATTCCCGGCCACATCTGCTCTGGCATAGTTTGCATAGTTAGCATAGCAGTGATGCTAATATGACCTGTGGGTTCCCACAGGACTCCGAAAACCCAGAGGATTCTGCAGCATGAAGGGTGCCGATTTGTCTTGCGTTTACAATCGGTTCCCTTACAGAGTTTAAAGATGTTTTCTTTAACAGCAGAAATTATGTACCAGATAAAACACAAGCACACTTAAAATGCACAGAAAAAAAAATGTAATAACGCAAAACGTATAAAAAATATATATACAGTACCATTCAAACATATGGGGTTGGGAAGGTTTTTTAATGTTTTTGAAAGAAGTCTCTTATTCTCACCAAGACTGCATTTATTTGATTAAAAATACTGTAAAAAGAGTAATATTGTGAAATAATATTACTATTTAGTATTTAAAATAACCATTTTCCATTTGAATATATTTTAAAATGTAATTTATTCCTGTGATGCAAATCACAGTTCAGTGTCACATGATCCTTCAGAAATCATTCTCATATGCTCAAGAAACATTATTATTATCATTTCAAAAAGTTTTTTTGTGTGTGGATTCTTTGATAAATGTATTTTTTTTTTTTTTCTTATTTTAAATAGAAATCTTTGGTAACATTAGGGCTGCAGATAAACGAAATGGAATCGGATCGCGATTCGACAGAAGCTGGATTGTCAGCGGATTTTCAGTGAAGCACAGTTTCTGTGATCACGCAGTAAATCTCAATCAGAGGCCAGAGGGCGCTCTCACTCGAAACCAAATACGCCGCAGAGAAACCCAGGAAAATCGGTAGCCGACAGCTGAAATAAACAGAAGATTCGAAGGCTTTCTTGATCAAAAAACATGAAATAAACACACGGACCTACAGCCATATATGTTTTATCGGAGTTATTATTATTATAATTTTAATTAAAATAAATTATATTTATAATGCAATGCCTTTATCAATGCTTAAATACTATGAAATATGTTGCATGCCTTATTCTGGGTAGAAGCACATCATCTCAAGCAATATTTATTGCAAAACACTCGACTGGTTATGAAGTGAGTTGGGCAGTAAAAATGTATAAATGTGGTATTTCCATGCTTTCAGGTGGAGCCGCATTTACTAGACCGAGCCATAGTGCACTGAGAAGCGATGCAAAAGCATTTCATTATCGCCAACGCTTCTTTCACTCAGAATAGTGCACAATAAAATCGTCTGCGATTTTTTTTTCCGCGTAACTTGTCAGTGAACTACGGCTATGTGTAGTAAATGCTGCTCCATCTGAAAGCACGTGATGATGATTTTCTGCTGATTACAGAACCGTCTTTTTTAACAAAATGCGCATGACAATCGTGTTTCGATTAATCGTGCAGCCCTATGTAAAAGTGTATTAACTGTTCACTTTGTAACAATTTACTGCATACCATGCGGAATTAAAAGGATTATTCTTTTAAAAAAATGTCCCCAAACTTTTGAATAGTAGTGTATATCCCAAAAATGCTATTTATTTTTTTTTTTTACGTTTTTTGTTTAATGTTTACAGTGTGTTTATTTTTTATTGACAGTATAAAAAGAGGACTTGATTGGGTGTTTTGACATGAATATGGAAATGGAATATGCACATCTTTAAAATGTGTCTCCTAGTTTTTAGATTGATCTTGTTCTGAATCTGAACCTAGTTTTGGTCTACAGTAGGCTCTGATATTGTTCTGTTTTGATTCCTTTTCTGATCGTTACATGTTTATGTTGGCTGGAAATGAGTAGATGCTACAGTACAGCTATGTTTCTTTCTGTTCCTCAGAGATGTAGTCTGTAGTCTGGTCTGTCGGCAGACTCTGAGGTCTCACTATGCTGCTTTATCTGCTGCTGACCATCTCACTAGCAAACGTCCATGGCCAGATAGACCCAGGTAAAGTTACATTACATGCAGTCCGACACAAACATTTGCATTCATACAGATAGCGGCAAAAACATTCACTTTCTCACCGTGTCCTCATTAGGACATCCGCATGATCAATCGCGTTATACTCTCGGTATGGAGGACGGGGAGGATCAAAAACGATGGAATACTGCCTCCGCAGTGGTACGAAACCAACAGGCCCACAGTTATGAAAGGTAAACATCAGGGTTATTTAAGATTATCATTAAATAGACTATTATAATTTTTGTTAATATTTTGAATTAGATTTTATTTTTATGTTGCAGCTTTAATTTTAGCAAAAATTTTACTAGTTGTGTCTTTGTAGATTTTTTTATTATGTTCGGATATATAGTAGTAATTTAGTTTAGTTATTTAGCTTCAAATTAAATGAAACAAAAATAAGAAATGTTGACTTTGACTACTAGCTTAAATAAAATACATTTAAAAAAAATTATATATACCATTCAAAAGTTTAGGATCAATTTTTAAATGAGTTGAAAAACATAAACATCTCTTCGTTTCTCACCATGGATTGCATGTTAATAAAAAAAAAAATAAAAAATAATAAGATTGTGAAATATTTCTTGCAATTATAAAATAATAATGCGATTTTTTTCTGTTCACACTTAATGGTAAAGTTTAGTAGTTTAGCTGTAGTTATTTAGTACTTTAAGGTAAAAATAAACAAAAATGAGGAAAGTTGATGAGAAAAAAATGAAAAAGAATGTTTTTTAATACAAAAAAAATTAATCTGGGTAATTATGTAACCTGGTTCCCTGAGGGGAACGAGGAAAATGAGTCCCTCTAGGGGGTCGCTATGGGGGGAAACGCCGTGGACCCGTGCTGAAGCCTACATTGGAAAACACACCAACTTTGTTGGGCCGGCGACAGCCATGACGGTCAACCGGCGCAACTAGTACAAAAATAGGCGCGGTAGCGACATCATCACTCTTCGTTGAAGCGTGTGTCCGCACATGGACACAAGCTAGCGGACACAGTGTCTCGTGCCCCTCAGGGAACCCATGTTACATAAAAGTAACCGAGACAGTTCCCTTTCAAGTGAACTTCGAACTGTGTCCTCTAGGGGTAGCTATGTGGAACGGTATACCCACGCCGCCATGCTGCGGGGAGTGCAAGCCAGAACCATGGCGAACACTAAGTACCAACTCTACCATATTGCAATGGGAGTTGCCCTGTCCTGGACTAGACGGCTGTCAGTGACATTACTCCCTGTGGCCAGAAGCCTAGGCTGCCAAGGGACATTACTAGAGCCTCACAGTGTGAAGGTCCCACTGGGACAAGATTGGTAGCCGACCCAGGCTACCAGTAGTCTACCACTGGAATCAGTCTCTCGAGATTAACCTCCGTTGTAATGAGGGCGGCTGGCTCGGTGCCCAGAACTGCGGGACGGCAGGGGCCCCCGTACCAGCTGTGCCATACAAAAGCCTCCTCGGAGGTGGCGCCAGGGCCTAGAATCATGAAGGATTCCTTCCAGGGAATACGACCAAGAGCCTACTTATTGGATCAATTACAAGTCTTGGCCTGTCACTCAGGGCTACCTCACTTTGCAGAAGGACCTGTCTCAACAGGCCTCTAGTGGAAACACCCTGTCAGAGCAGGTATTCGGGGATACCATGAGGAGTGGGTCCCAGGCGGAACCGGGGTTTTAGACCACTCAGAAAAAGAGAACGAAGCTGTGCGCGTAACTCTTACCATATAGGATTTTAGAGAAGTGGGGAAAGTAGAACGTGCGCACTTACCACTTTCGTGGAATTTTAGAAAAGTGGGCAAAGATACCGTGCCCACTTACCCCCATGTGGATTTTAGAATGTCCATATGTAGATGGATACAACCGTTCTAGGGGGTTCTCGTGGCACTTCTGGAGGGCAGCCTATAGATGGAACTCTGAGTAGTCATCAGTCTCACCTACGGCTATCACGCTGGCGTGGCTAGCCGCGAACCTGTAGCTGAGGGAGCAGACATCCATTCAGCGGGAGATCGACCTACAGCACGTTCCATTGGTGGAACGGCTAGCAGTTATCAGCTGGGGGAGCAACACGCCAGTTCTCACCGAGAAGGGGACTCGAACCGCAGCACGTTCCAACTAGCTAGTAACAATTTCGGCGTGGGAACAAACGCCTGGTCCTCAGACGCCCAGGGGACTCGACCCTTACTAACGCCGGGTTTTCCCCGGCTGGCAGTAGCACATTCTAGCTGGGGGAGCCCAACCCAACTCTCACCGAGAAGGGAGGGCCCCCAACCAGCAGCATGATTAAAAATCAGAGGGGTAGCATACTGCAGGCTAGCCACACCGCCAGCGCATCAGGGAGGCGGAGGACGCCCCAAACCTACTGATGCAGCTGGTACGAGGTCTTCTGGAAGACAGCGAGCTCAAGCCTCTCATGAAAGAGGCACCTCCGTTTTTCCTCAGTGGAGGAATACTGTTCCCATTCCAGGTAAAGGGGAGCAGTGCTCAACATTACCAAGAGGACAGCCCATGGAGCGAGGGATTAAACTCCTCGGAGAGGATCTCGTCAGACGACACCCTCTTAGTACCCTTTGATATCGAGGGGGGCAGTGCCTTCTGAGTGTGTTGATCGAGACACACTGGTTGAGAGGAGCCCAGGAAATCGGGGCCTAACCCTCTCCGAAACAGGGAACGAAGTCCGAAACGCGTAACCCTCACCATACAGGATTTTAGAGAGGTGGGCAAAGAAGAACGTGCGCACATACCACTTTCGTGGAATTTTAGAAAAGAGGGCAAAGATACCGTGCCCACTTACCACCATGTGAATTTTAGACGGGTGGCAAGCTAAGTGCCCAGCCCCACAACTACGGGATTGAAGGTGCGCAAGAGCCACTCAGGGTTTATTGTCCCCGGACGTAAGGACGGTCGGGAAACAGCAGCTCCAGCACCCTCCTCACGAGGTGAGGGGGTGCCTGTTACAGGGTGTGTCGACACGAAACTATTGGAGGGGCACCAGGGTCAAGGGGTTGTACTCCACTTTGAAACAAAGGGGAACGAAGACAGTACGCGTAACTCTTACCGTATAGGATTTTAGAGAAGTGGGCAAAGAATCCCGTGCCCATTTACAACCTAAGTGGAATTTTAGAAAATGGGTAAAGCAACACGTGCCCATCTACCAGCTATGTGGATTTTAGAGAAAATGCGCACAGCTTCACGTGCACATCCCCACTCACGTGGCATTTGGAGAAATGCCACGTGAGTTATTAAATGTGGTAGATAACATTTCCATTATCTGGAATTTAAGTTCATGGAGACCCGACCATATCGGCCCGCCGGAAGAGGCCGGCTCGCCCATCTCAGTAGTGATGGGAGCCCTGCCTAGGACAGTTTACACAGGAGGATCCTGGTGATGCCCCCGTACCTCCTTTGCCTCAGCAAGAAGGAGTACGCCGGGGGCCAGGAAGCCCCTCGGGGTGACCAGGCACTGTAGCCACGTCCGGGTGCCTTGCAGCGTAGCACCGGGGCCTGATGTTCACGAAGGCTCCCGCAAAAGCCCGTATTCGGCCGCATGATCCAGGAGGTATGAAGCCGAAGCCCGGCTTTTCTTACCGTCTGGATATATGTCGACGAGTGACACGCCTACTGCAAGTAGAGCACCTGGCTTCTGAGCACAGCAACGGCACCTCATTGAAGGGCTCTAGCAAGAGACAAAAAGACACAGGTCCCGGTGAAACACTGCAAGGAACTATAGAAGGTTACGCACACACAGCCATCTCAGTCCGTCCTCAATATACAGATATCATGATATTTGGATCGTACTCACCCCCATGACCTCTGTGCTGGAGCTCTGCTCCGAGGATCTTTCTGACCGGATCATCCGCTGCAGGTAACTTTATAATTTTTTTACGCATGACCACCTCAGTCTCTCATGAGTATACATGCTCTCATGATATATGGATCATACTCACCCACCACGAGCCTTGTTGCCGGGGCTCTGTCCGGGGATCTTTTGACCGGACCATCAGTCAGGCGGTTACTATGATTTAGCCATAGAACCACCAACAACATCATGGGCCCAGTAGGAGACTGTTTGAAAAATGTTTTACAGCTAACCTCGGTCAGCTGGAGATGGTGGTCATAACAGGGGAATTGGAAAAAGGGAGGACAGGGTAGATGTTGCACCCTCCGCGGGAGAGCGTGAATACCTAAGTATTACTCTGACCCGGACGAAAGCGCTGGCGCCTTGCCCAGGTCTCACCCCTCGGGTTTCGCCTGCCTCCCCTTGACCCACGATACTTCCTACCCCCACCCACAGGTGGAGGCGGGGCGCGAGTCGCGACACTAGCCCTCTTTGCCCGTCTCTGATCCTCAAACCGAGACGGGCCAGGACCCCTGGTTTGTTCGGGCTCAGACCTGGGCCTTCGTGGTATGAAGGATTTGAACGCTGCTGAGCGCGACTTCGCCTCCCTGAATTTGTCGACCACCGTCTCAACGGAGGTGCCAAACAGTTCAGAGGGCGACACCGGGGCATCGAGAAGAAAGCCCCTTTCTTTCTTCCCGATGTCCGCCAAATTCACCCACAACTGCCGCTCCGTCACCACCATAGCAGCCATCGCTCTGCCCATGGCCGAGGCTGCCTGCTTAGTAGCCCGGAGGGCCAAGTCTGTGGGGCGCCGCAGCTCAGCCGTTCCGGCAGAGGAAAGGCCCTGCCCCTCATCCAGGTCCTTCAGCAGGTCAGCCTGATAGGCCTGAAGCACCGCCATCGTGTGCAACGAGGCCACAGCCTGACCTGCCGCTGCGTACGCCTTGCCGTTCGTGCGGGATGTGGCTTGAAGGGGCACGGATGGCAAGGAGGGAGTTTTGAGGGATGACGTCTCCCCCAGAGAGAGATAGCTGGCTAGCGTCTCTTCCACAGGGGGCATCATCCCATAGCCGCTTTCGCGCATTGACTCGATATTCGCATAACTCGTATGCTGAAACCCAGTATGGAGATCAGGAAGGAAAGGAAGGCTCACTTGAGCTGGAGGTGTATGGCCAGAGAGATAACGTTCGTCGAGGCGACCTCGCGACGTCACCTCCTTGGCTCGTTTCCACGGTAATTCGAGCCTTGCCGTGGCCCGATCCATCACCTCTAATAGCTCATCATACGCAGGGCAGGTGGATTGGGAAAGCTCAGCCTCAGCTTCTTCACTCTCCACATCCATTTCATGCTCTTGTTGGGCTGGGCTCAACTGAGCACTGGCCCCTGGATCAGATGATATCAAAGAGAGGATATCATCGTCCAGCGGCTGTCTCTCGCCCGACACCGATGCGCGGAAGAGGGGAACCCCCCCTTCAGCCTCATCGGCTAGGTCCACCTGAGATCCCCACGAGCTCATTCTCCTCCGTGCCTCAGCAGCGGCGGGTCCCGAGCCGCGGGAAACCGATGGTTGTCCCTCTCCACTCGAGAAGAGAGACAAACGAGAACGGAGCTTTTTCAGCGAAAAGCTCTCACAATGCACGCAGATTGCCTCCTCGAAGACATCGCGTGCGTGCTCCTCGCCAAAACAAACAACACATAGATCGTATGTGTCATCTGGTGTCAAATAGCGCTGACACGGATGCACACACTTTCTAAACGCTCCGCTAGTGCTCGCCATAGTAAGAAAAGAAATACTCTTACTTTGCTTTAGGAATGCACGCTTCAAACAGAACGGTCAGTGAATACGAGAAAGAAAGTGATGATGTGCGCTTCCGGCGCCTATTTTGTACTAGTTGCGACGGTAGTGACGTCATGGCAGTCGCCGGCCAACGAGTTGGTGTTTTTTCAATGTAGNGAAGAAGTGATGATTTGCGCTACCGGCGCCTATTTTGTACTAGTTGCGACGGTAGTGACGTCATGGCTGTCGCCGGCCAAACAAGTTGGTGTTTTTTCAATGTAGGCTTCAGACACGGGTCACGACGAGGCGTTCCCCATAGCGACCCCTAGAGGACGCAGTTCGAAGTTCCACGAAAGGGAACTAATGATTCTCCATCTTATCCATGTGTCAAAAAAGTCAGTTCAAGGTGGGAGAAGAGGAAAAAAAAGGCCATCATCACAATTAACAGCTCTTTATTTTAATTAGCCTTGCATTGTCAAAGACAACACCTGAATAATGCAAATTAAGCTGGTTGTTTAATATTCCCTCAGAGTTCCTTTGAAACTATTTTGTTTTCCTCTTTTCTCCCCTCAGCTATGTTCTCTCCTGATGAATCACAATTATTACTGGCGAGTTTGTTCCACCTGATTAACCGCTAAGCAATGATAGGCACTTATTTGCTTACTTAAAGGAGAGAAAGGTGGACAGACTGCTGAGATAAAGATACTACTGAAGTCATGGACTGCTAAAGGGTGACTTAACTTAAGGCTGCTGTACCGCAGCCTGGACCACAGAACTGTTTTACTTAATTGACTTCACACTTCACTAAAATAGATTCTCGCTCTATAATGGTTAGTCACAAGACCACACTACACGAGAGAGAAAAAGGGACAGAACTTAGAAAAACTGAGAATAAATGGACAGCTTCTTGTTTTATCTTCCAACTCTTGTTTTCCTAAACCATGGAAACATAAAAGGAATGACATGATCAAACTGACATCCACTCAAATTGACATTTACTAATTCGCAATCACGCTCCGACTGAAGCTTCTACACCCAGGAGAAGCAAGTGGAGGCTAAGCAAGCACACTAAGCTGAAACTCTTATGAAAGTGTGCTAGAATTTAAAAATATGATATTCCATTACAAACAATGTATAGAAATTTAATGCTATGCATGCATACACATACAGGAACTGGTTTAAGGCTGCATTATCCCCTTCTTTGGATTTATGTTGTTCAGAGAAAATCACAGGGACAGTGAAAAACTTAAGGTACAGTAGAGTGTAATATTCAATACAAGTGGATTTTCATGAAAAGGATGATCAGTACTAACCAATGACAGGAGGGAATGTGACCAAATGTACGAATAAATGGTTTGTTTCTTCCATTAACATGAAGCACCATGAACTGAGTACATGGAAGAATGGTGTAAAATGACAGATTTGTTTTTTTGACCACCTTTATCTTTTTTTCTCTTTATCGTGCCGTCTTTCTATTAATCTCTCTATGATCCCTCCCATTCTCTCTTTTTCTCTGTCTCCCCCACCTGCACTCAGAACAGTCTGTGAGTCAGCATACAACACACACTGGTCAGTCCGTTGCCATGGCGACGGTGCAAGCTGAGGGCAAAATCGACAGCTTTTAAGAAGCGCAGATGCTGCTAGAATTTAAATGGCTGGCAGTGGCAGGAAAGGCTGCATGTGTATGTGTGTGTCTTTTTTGGGGCCCAGATTAGCTGCCGGCATACAAGGAGCCAATCGAATAGTACAAAAAACCTAACAAGACCTCTGACAACCATCCCTTGATCCTATTCCTCAAATCTAAAGATGGGACCCAAAAAAGGGCTTTGATTGACAGGACCAGTACAAAACACCTCACTTTCCTCTAGGGTCATTCGGATGCGCCAAGTCTGCACTGCTCAAATCCGCCTAGAACATGATTTTGTTCTTGTGAGGGCAGCAGGAATGAAAAACAAACAAACAAACAAAAAAACAGATGAAATTAAAAAAATTAAAAAAGAAGCATTGTAAGCCAGTGACTCGATCCAGAGGAGCAGTGCTGTACATGTGTCATATTAATTGTGTTAAGACGTGGATCACATAAAACATATAGCATTTTGTGAACACTATAAAACTAAACTGGCTGAATAGTAAACCAAAATCAATCCATTTGTCTAGCTATCAACATAGGGAGCTTAAAATAATAGCTACGGTAATGCAAGCACACTGGTACCAGGAGAATTTACAATAGTTTTTGAAGTAGACATTTTTATGGTGTCGGTTAGTAAGTAAAAAGTGAAAAATTTATAAAAATGGCAATGTCATATATAAAAATGGGAATATGGAAATGAAATGCTGTCCTTAAGAATTAATGTCCCCTGGTGAGTAATTTTAATGCACTGTTTCTGTTTAACATTAAATGCACAATATAACACCTTCACAAAAGTTTTATTGAAAGCCAACTTGCTTTACTTGTAAAAAATACAAAATACAAATTGCAAATCAACAGAAACAAAATAACACATGACAGAAATTAAACAGAAATGGGGATGTCTGCAGCTTTAAATACAGTTCCAAAGATGATATACACTCCTCACAGAACGGAAAGGGTCGTATTCAACTTGTCTGTGTGCTGCATTATGTGTAAACTAGCTGCTTCTGCAGGACATCCTTTCAACATTGCATCTTTCCAGAATAACATCACAAGTGATTATTGCTTTAAATATGGACACATGTCACTTAGAACCAGACTTCAAATGTACAAAATGGAGGATTGAACCACTATGAAAGCAGCTGAGATCTAATATCTATCTGGTTGGTTCTATTTTCACATCTGGTATTAAGAAAAGTTTGGTGTGTTAAGAATGAATTAAGCAAATTCTTCTATATAACGCTTTTAGGTTGTTCATCGCCATTGCAACCAGAACAAAAAACTCACTAAGGGGATGACGCACTCTCTCTCTCACACACAACACACACATAACAGAGATGGTTATAACTTCACAATATCCAACTTGCATTAAAAAAAAAAAAAAAACCTTTTCAATGATTGTCTGCAAAAGTTTGCTAATACAGTCCAAGATAAATGGTAATAATTTTTGGTTTTCTTGTTCAGTACTAGATAAAAGTACTAGAGAAAGGTGATTAAGTTTTAATGTCAATTCGCTTTCTATTTACAGTGAACGTGACATTATTCACAGCCTGGTAGAAATTCCGCAGTTAATAATTCAACAATATTCGATGGCACACTCTGTCATCTACAGCTGATCATAAATCTAAATTAAGCCATTCCACTTAGTTGTGTACATAATAGAAGGCACTCTTTGCATGTGCAATCAGTGAAGCTTGAGAAAGAACAAGGGAAATACCAGCACTAATCTGTAAAAATAACCCACTTCAACTCCAACTAACAGGGTCTTATACATTTTTCAATGCCCACCAAAATGGGCCATGGAAAAATTCTAATATGTTCAGCTTACTTTTCCAAACTTCCTGTGTATTTTAACTTACTCAGTGCACAGTTTTCTTTTTTTATACAAAAAATATAATTTTGTGCAATTACCTAAAGCTAGCCTAACAAAAGATATGAAAACAATAACAGCTATTATCTGTTGTCTTTTAGAGTAAAACTCAAACAAATAAGGCACATCTCTCTGGTCAGAAGGTTATTATATCACAAAAATGTGTTTCAAGGGATATTGAAAGCAGGTCTGTTCATCTATTGAGGGGCAGCAATAAACACTGTCCAAATGAAAATGACCCTTATAAAGAAAATAAAAAGAGAAATAAGACTGTGTAGGATTGTCTCCTTCATGTAAATGAGTAGTAAGTAAATTATGTAAAAAAAAAAAGGGTCGACAAAAAGAATCAGATCTTTCAATGATGTGCGTGGTTTGTGATCAGTGCAGCTTTTGTTTGACATTCATTCAGTTCCAGCCCCTAATACATGCCATTAGTCCACACAATGTTGCCGCGATACCCGTTGCTGTGATACCCTGTGCTGTGGTACCCTGGGCTTTGGTACCCTGTGCTGTGGTACCATGCCATGCTTTCGAAGTCGTCTCCTACCTGTTTGCTGCTATATTTTGAAGAGTTGGCCTTGTAGCTGTAATCCGAATACTGGTCTGAGCCTGTTGAGTTGTTGTCCCCGGTTCCTACAAAGGTGTTGGTTGCTGGCAGGTCCTGCACTGCCTGATGTTTCTTTGAGGCAGAAGGTGACTGAGGTTGGAGCTGAATGGATGGCAGAGGAGAATTAGACCGGTAGTGTCTCCCTAGGTCTGGGCTTCCAGGGGGGTAGTTGAGCGGCAGGTGAATCCTAGGACTATCGTTGACGCTATCATTCATTGCACTTTCCGCATTCTTATGTTCTGGTTCCTTCTGCATATTTTTTACTTTGGAGATGCGTGATGTTGGACCAAAGCCCGGTGTGCTTTTAAGAGCACATATTTCTGACAAACAGGTCTGTCTTTTTCAGGAGAGCTGACAGCTGAACGCGTGCAAGCGGAAGTACGACGACAGACAGCCACAGGTCTGCACACTTTGGATTTAATGAACTTCCTCTAGTGCATTCAGGGTGGTTCAGATGAATGTTTAAAGTGTTTCTTTTATTCACAGGAGCCGTTAGATCTACACATTGGGCGACGATTTTAGGCCATGTGAGTGATATCTATTTTTATTCACACTGGGCTACACTTGTACAATGCAAAAATATTTTTTCTTAATAAATATTATTGTTTTCCAATGCAAAATCTAAATCATCATCCTTAAAACAAGATGCATGCGCGTAAGGTGCAGAAAGTGCAAGATAAAACTTGTTTTCAGAAAAAAGTGAATTTTTCTTACCCCAATGGTTGATACAAAAAGAAACGGCTCATGAGAGTCATTCATTCCTGAATTGGATTCCACTTAATTATTCAAAATCCTTAATGATTCCATTAAGGAATCTTAGTTTAAACAATTGATAGCTCATCAATTAGAGACCGGTTCATTTGTTTGATTCATTTAAAAGAACCAGCTCATAAGCCATTGCTTTTAATGGGATTCCACTTAATGATCAGATCTTAACAGTCCATTAATGATTCTTTAGTGCTTTCGAAGAATTGATTGACCGGGTTTTTGAGATGTATGTGTTTGAACAACCAAAGAACAACCAGTGGAGTCTGATTCACAAAACAAATGACTCTCATGAAACCGGTCTTTTTAAGGACGGACCAAATAGCCTCATGTAAACGATTAATCAATGAATACAAGCAATAATAGGATAATCGCATACAAAATAAAAGTTTGTTTACGTAATATATGTGTGTGTGCTGTGTGTATATTTTGATGTATTTATAAATACACACACATACATACAGTATATATATAATATAAGACATTATATTATAATATAAGATATGATTTTGTGTAAATATAAATTTAACATATTTTTCTTAAATATATACATGTAGGTGTGTTTGTGTGTTTATATATACATATAAATATACACACATATATTATGTAAATACAAACTTTTATTTTGGATGCAACTAATCACGATTAATTGATTTGGCAGCACTAAAAGTCATAAGAGTAATTGTTAAAAAAAAAAAAAAAAAAAGTGTAATTCACAAATTGGACTTGTTAATGATTAATTAATCATTAATGATTATTTTATTTTAGTATGACAGTATATAGACATATATAAAAAAAAAGAAGTTACAAAAAACCAAACAAAATAATGTTTATATTTTAATTAAATAAAATCACAACAAAATAAAAATTCTAAAACATGTTAGTGACAATGCTAGTAACTTGTTAATCATGCTAGTAACTTGCTAATCATGTTAGAAACATGCTAGTGACATGCTAGTAGCTTGTTAATCATGTTAGCAACATGCTAGTCACTTGTTAATCATGTTAGCGATATGCTAGTCACTTGCTAATGATGCAAGCAACGTGTTAGTCACTTGCTAATCATGCTAGCATCATGCTAGTTACTTGTTAATCATGCTACCAACATGGTAGCAACATGCTCATCATGCTAGCAACATAACACGCTAGAAAAATGCTAGCGACATGCTAGTAAATAAACGCTAGTAAATAAAGTCACTAGTCACTTGCTAATCATGCTAGCAAAACATGCTAGTCACTTGCTAATCATGTTAACAACATGCTAGTAACTTGCTAATCATGCTAACAACATGCTAGTAACTTGCTAATTTTGCTGGCAACATGCTAGTTACTTGTTAATCATGCTACCAACATGGTAGCAACATGCTCGTAGCTTGCTAATAATGCTAGCAACATACTAGTAACTTGCTAATCATGCTAACAACATGCTAGTTACTGGCTAATCATGCTAGCAACATACTAGTTACTTGCTAATCATGCTAGCAACATGCTAATCATGCCAGCAATATGCTAGTAACAGGTCAATCATGTTAAAAAATGCTAATCAGCGATCACCGATTAAAATCTATGTAATCTATCTACATTTTCAAACTTCAGGCTTTTAAAACTACTTTAAACTTTCAGGCTAGGCTTTCTCAAGCCAACCTAAAGTTTGTCTTGACTAACTTTTTGTATCTAGTTATTCTTAAGATCTGTTTCTCTAATTACAACTCTTTGCTTTGACAGACCCGCTGTCCTCAGTCATGGCTGCTTACGGACAGACACAGTACAGCCCTGCGTTACAGCCGGCCGGTCCGTACACACCGTACACACATCACACACAGGGCTACAGCATGACGTCCTACAGTGAGTTTCATTTCACACCCGCCCTAAGTAGTGCACATCACTGCTGACCTGACAGCTGGTCGTGTCTCTTTCTCTCACCCGATCAGATATTAAAACAGAAGATGGTTTGAGTCATTCACCAGGACAGAGCAGTCTGCTGGGATACACGTCCAACTTCAGCGGCACTCCACCTGCTCAGACGCTCTACAGTTACTCCACACACGGTCAGTGTCACTCACAACCGCCTCTGAAAGAGCCACATATTATCATTTCATGTGATAAAACAGCTTGGTAAACAATTTTGTCTACATGGTATTTTAGAGGTCGGAATGAGCAATAAACCATGCAATAAAGTATCGGAAATATGCATCCGGTCACTTTGCATGCAGAGAAAATAATGACAAGTGGTGTGCAACTGACCTTTAGTCCCCCTTTCCTGTTAGTGCTTGATCTGCTGCCGCAAACATAAACACTGAGTGAATTATTGCGGGAATTATTCAATAATATCTGGATTTTCTGAGCATGTGAATTCAGTAAATATGTCAAGTGGCCAAAAAGTGTCCGTCGTAATTTACATGACTGTTCAATTACAAACAATTAAAATTCTCTATATGTAATAGGCTAACTTTAAAATGTAATTTGAAAAGGAATTTTAGTTTTTGAATGACTGATATAAATAAATTATATACTATATATATGTAAAACAAAAATGTGCACACTACTGGTCCTAGTTCGGGGATCTGTACGATTTTTTTTATGTTTTTGAAAGAAGTGTCTTCTGTCACCAAGGCTGCATTTATTTGATCAAAAAAAAAAAACCCCCCCAGATTAATGAGCAATGTTATTACAATTTAAAATAACTGTTTGCTATGTGAGTATATTATAAGATGTCATTTATTTCTGTGATCAAAACAGAATTTTCAGCATCATTACCCCAGTCCCAGTGCCTAGATCCTTCAGAAATCATTCTAATATGCTGATTGAGCATTCTGGTTATATAAATGTTAGAAAGAGTGTGTGCTGCTTCATAAATTTTGCGGAAAACGTGGTACAGTTTTATTTTCAGGATTTAATGAATGAAACGTTCAAAAAGAACAGAGTTTTTTTCTGTCACTTTTGAACAATTTAATTAATCCTTGATGCATAAAAGTATTAATTGCTTAACGAAAATAAAAAATAAAGAACATACAGTCAGCCTGTCACTGCCACAGAAAAAAACTCGAGACATGGAGCTCAGAACTATGGCATGATGCTAGTGCAGCCATGTTGGAAATTATACAGTTTAGCATCATTATACAAACATATTTGACCAATCAGAATCGCATATCCCAAAGGTTGTGTAATATATTCATGAAAATTCTAGTTGATAATATTTAACTCGCAATACAAAAAATACACATGGTTTTGAACATCTATGTTGGGTTGATAGTTAGCAAAATCCCCACAAACATGCACAGCTTTTCAGGTGCCATCTACAGTCGTCGATCCCCCCCAACGCGCACACACACACACACACACACACACACACACCTGTTCCCCATTATCCGCGGTCTGGCTCCTGGCGTCAGGCGTTTCTCTCTGCTCTCTCAGGAGGTCAGAACCTTTCTCCGCTCCCCTCTGCAACACGCTGGCCATTGGAGGAGTGTGTTAGTGTGATCTGAGCGTTGGACAGCAGTCAATCCCCCCTCTTCTGCCCGCAGTCCTGATTTTGGCACCGCAGTGTGAAATTGACCACTCTCGGTCAAGGTCAAAGGTGAAGTGGCACCAGGCACGTTTTCAGGGTTAAAGGAACAGAATTATTTACTAGTCATCATCATTTACTCACCCGCATGTCGTTCCAAAGCTCAGGATGTTTTTCTGTGGAACACAAAAGGAGATGCTTTGAAGAGAATTAGAGGTGCTTTTCCATGCAGTGGAAGCAAATAGTGGCCACGGGCTGTCCAGGGACAAAACAAGGACATCAAGGGTAAAAAAGCAACATAAATGTAGATAATAAAGTCTTACAAAGCCATGTGATAGCTTTGTGTGCGGCAGGGTTATTATTATCGTTTAATGAAAATGATTAAAAACTTTTGGTCATTGAACATAAGCTGAATGTTTTTTAAAACCATAAATAGATTGAAAACCTAAAGTTTAGACAGTTGCCTCTGAAAACTAACTGCAATAAGTTTAAGCACAGAAAAAATGACTAAATGGCAATAAATAAACATGAAAACTGAAACTAAAACTGAAATTATTATATGAAATTATAATTATAAAAAATTAAAAATAATGAACTGACAAAAGTGCTAACTATAAATACTAAAAATGTAACTAAAATTAAAATGAAAACTGAAAATATAAACATTTTAAATATGAACAAAAACTGTTATAATAACTACTATAACCATGCCAAATGTGTGAATGATATTTATGTGCTACAGTGGAAGGGAAGATTTTCAGGGAATATTGATTTGAATATCAGTCTGTTCCTCACACAAAACTGTTTTCAGCATTGATAATAATAGAAAAGTTCTTGAAGTCAGCTAAATATCATATTAGAATGATTTCTGAAGAGTGGAGTAATGATGCTGAAACTTCAGCTTTGATCACAGAAATAAATTACAGTTAACAGGTACTCACATAAAAAACAGCTCATTTGAATTGTAATGATGTTTCACAATATTACTGTTTTTACTGTGTTTTTGATCAAATAATTGCAGCCTTGGTGAGCAGATGAGACTTAAAGTCTCACAGATCATAATGCACAAGACGTCTACTTCCTGTCAGTCTAATTAGCATAATCAATGAGATATTAGTGCTATGGCAGATAATATAATCTATTACGTATTACAGTGATTTACGGTAATTCATAAGCGTCCCAAGACATCATTTGCTGTAAAATTGTCTGCTTGTGAAATGGATGCATTTCTAATGGGTCTGGGAAAACGCGCTTACTACGTCTCGCGCTGCATCTCGCCGGTCTCGTTTGATTTATAGGCGAATTCCAACAGGAGACCCGCTGTAGCATGAAATAAATAACCCTTCTCCGGGTGCCAAAGGTCCTCGCGTTTCACCGCTGTGGAGAAAATCAGAAACACGGCCCCGGCGTTAGCCCACTTCCCTCTCTCCCCCTTTGAAGACTTTTTGCTTGCTTCCTTTGAGATTTCATGCTGTTTTGACAGAGTCATTTATCTAGGGCAGGTTTCAGAAAGCCAACGAGCGGAAATATGAAGGGAATGAGACAGAAAAAGGGGAACTAGACAGGCCTGGAGAAAGACATTCAGACTCTGAAAGTCTGATAACAGAGACGGATTTGCTCTGGGCTCCACGCTGCCCTTTCTCACCTCAACTGTTTTCATAGTCATAAATCAAGCAAACTTTCTCTGAGCGCTTTAAACGTGTCTGTATTTCACCAGCCGTCCACAAGCCATTCCTCGGCCGCTGCCTGTCGTGTTTCCTGCGCTGTGTTTGTGTTGGATCGTGCGCTTTGGAGTGTCTCTACCACAGTCAGCTCGAAGTACGCTCTTAAACTAGACTTGTGCTTCTTTTCCAGGCGGCAACATTTCTTCTGGAATTTTCCAGGGTGCAAACAGCATCACAAGCTCAACGCCATTCAGTCCTACACAGCAGGTGGGTCAAATTAGGAAAAATGGCTCACGCAGCACCTTCACTGATGGAATACAGCCACCCTTGGATACTGATATACTGTTGTAGCTTTGCAAAAAAAAGTAGCATAACCATGGCATTTTTTTAGTACATTACAGTATCATTTGACTACCATGGCATTTTAGCCAACCATTAATGAGTGCTACAATAGGGTTTAGATGGTCCAGAAATGTACAAAACGAGACATATTAAGTAGTATGGAGTAGTCTGAGATGATTCATTCATGTCATTGTCTCCATCAGGACTTCTCAACGTATTCTAGCTACAGCCAAAGTCAATATTCGCCATACTACAACACACACTACAACAGCCCCTACATCACAACCAGCAATATCACACCCTCAGCCATCACCACGGCGATACCCTATCAGCACACAGATCATCCCACTGTATCGACCAATCACAGCCCGGAATTACACACAGGTGAGCTCTATGCTCAGAAATGATGAGACTGATGTACATACGCAAGTATTGTTTTTATATTAGATATACGGAATGCTTATTAAAAGTAGTAAGGCAAAAAAATATATGAAAAATATGTTAAAAAATACTAGTATTTATATAATAGCTATATGTATATACTGTACAGTGGGTATTGAAAAGAATCAGCCCCCTTTAAAATAAGCACATTTTGTTGCTTTTGCAGCCTGAAATGAAGACGGACAAAGCTTTTGTTTTATCCAGCTGTATTTACTAAGTGCAACTTATAACATCCAAGTGAAACATATAGTCTTATAAAAACTTTTCAAGACTATTGCTTGTATTGGAGATATTTGTTGTATTCTTTATCTGACACTGTCCATCACATTGTGGTGTGTGTGTGTGTGTGTGTAACATCAGAACCACACTCCCACGATTCCTCTAGACCCAGGAAGCACGAGGCGGAAGGCCGCTCTCACCCAGACGCAGCTGCAATGGGAGCGGAGAAGGTCAGAGAGGGCTAAGACCCCGTCCCCCCTCTTGAACTCTGAACATTGAGGTACAGAACGCTGGCCTTCACTGTGTCCGCTTACACAACGCCTTTCATTAACATTTCCTTTGCTCCGTACGCAGGGATACTCCTCACTCCACCGAGAGTTTGAATGATGTCTGGCAAAAACCTCATTCCCATTTAAAGCGACATTTCACCCACATTAACATTTTGACAACTTTTACTCCCCTTTTTGTTTGTTCCAAACCTGTATGAGTTTCTTTCTTTCGAATGGACGTTTAGCACAATGTCCAAGTTAATCTTTTTCATACAATAAACATATGAGAACTGATTTACAAAAATTACCAAAAGCAAAATAAAAGTTTCAAAACTCTGCTAAATCATCATAAGTCACACAGGTTTGAACAAAAGACGACTGAAATAAAATGACTCATTTATGTATTCTTTGCTCTATTAATTCTATTGCATGTATTTCTTAGTTTTGTATATTGAAATATCTATATGTGTATTTGATTACCAGACAAAGAAAACTGTAAAATGTTTATGAACAATGGATACAGAGCGTTTGCCTGTCTGCCCATAAGCTGTGAAATGTGGCTGAACCGACTAGAATTATCAGCCATTATTATCATATACACAGCACTGAGATAATATGCAGTGTTTTGAGTAAATACATTTCTTGACAAGTACAGATTATATTGTGCTCATGCTCATCGTGGTGTGTGGGTGTGTGTGTGTGGGTGTGTTTCGTAGAGAGTGTGTGGATTTTGACCTGGAGAGCACCATATACATTTTCCCCCTCCTCCCTGACGGGGACATTTTTTCCACCCGCTTCGTCGGTACAAACCCGTTTCATAAACCACCTCACCACACACATGCAACTTTTACACTGCTTCATTTTCTTGGAAGACAGTACTCTGGGTTTTATTCATTGACCTTTTTGTGGTGGTGTGTAATTCTATTTAACCGTAACAGTATAACCACAATTATTCTATAGTATATGTATATATTATTCTATTATATATATACTATTATTATATACTCTCTTCGTATATATTAACTGTTTTGCTTTTATACACTACCATTCAACGTTTGGGTCAGCAAGGCTTTTTAAAGTTTTTTAATATTTGTTTTATTCTCTTATCTACCAGGTTGCATTTTTTGATCGAAAATACAGTAAAAACAGTCAAATATTATTAGAATTTAAAGTAACTGGTTCATATTTGAGTATATTTTCAAATGTAATTTATTCCCATGATGCAAAGCTAATTTTTCAGCATCATTACCATTATCACATGATCTTTTAGAAATCATTCTAATATGCCGATTTGAGTTGTTCTGCTTAATTAAATTATTTAAAACAGAACTTTTGTAAATGTCATTACTGTCCACTTTGATCAATTTTAATGCATCCTTGCTGAATAAAACTATTTCTTAAAAAATATTACTGTCACCTAACTTTTGAATGGTGGTTTATGTATCCTATATACAGCAGTATTTGTTCATTTCACGTTTGTTTGATGTTAATAATTTAAAGCCCTAAAAGTTAGCAGAAGCAAAAGTCCCTCATGATCAGTTTTTCATAATAAATAAATATGTTCCACAGCTGTTTTAGAGTAACGTCGCCAGCAGACAGTAAATGCGGAAGAACTAAATGAACAGTGAAAGATATAATGACGCTCCTTCAGCTCCAGATTTGCTATTTGGCCGCTTTGATTTGAATGACGGCTCATGAACTTCTACGCAATCTCCAGGCGGCTGATGAGGAAACAATGGTCATGTTTCTTTTTCTTGCCCCACAATCTATTTTGAATTCCCACGATCCCTTGCGGATTTGACGTGACACATAAGAGACTCTGAGAAACGCCTGGCCGTCTCGAGCGCTCAGATCTTTTTGAGGACTGCAGAAATGTTGCCGTGACTAATGTGTCTAATTTCAGATCCAAGAAAAAGACTCCAAAATAGCTTATTACTGCGGCAGGAATCCACTGGAGATAGCAAATCAAAGAAAACATCCAAATGAAACTGAATTTGCTAGAGTTGAATAAGAACAAGTTTTGATGTGTGTCATGACAAAGCCGCTTACGGTCAGACAAAGAGCCACGATTGCGTTGGCTCAGATTTCGCATCTTTAAGTAACAGGATATTTAACTCGCTTTTTGTATTTGTGCTTTATGTCAAAGCTATAAGTCCACCACTGTAAACAGCCTGTTTGGGCTGATTGGCACACAGCAAGACTCGACCTACTAAATACAAAACCTCTCACGGTGTTGGCTAATCTGTTTTTTAAGCTGAAGTAAACGTCAGAGGTTATTGGAGGCTCTTTCCCATTAGGATGTCATTTATCCTTGGTGAATGTGTATGTACACATAACTTAACGTCTGAATATGCACATAAGTCTATGTGTTTTTCCCCCCAATTAAAAAATGTAACTAAATTAATAAAACTAAAATACAAATTAGTAAACATGAATATTATATATATATATCTGAGATATATATATGTGGTGTGTGTGTGTGTGTTTGGTTGTGTGTTGTTTCTATCTATTATATATATATATGTGTGTGTTGGTGTGTGTGGGTGTGTGTGGTGTGTTTGTGTGTGTGTGGTGTGTTGTTATATATTATATATATATATATGTATATGTATTAATGTATTTAGTATTAATATTTATATAATAGTTTATATCAGAATATATCTCCTATATATCATATATATAGATATATGCTATATATATACCATTTTATTTAAAATAAATGAAAATTACAATATATTAACATTATAGATATATATTTTTAAGGAAATTTATTTTAAAAATTAACTCAAAATATCAGCAGAAAAAATATACTGGTAGATCTTAAAAACATGTATATTGCAATATTGTTTTGTAAAAGCAAAATATACATTATTTTTAAATTTTTCCATTGTTTTGATGGTACATTAACACATAGAAACATATTAACACGGAGTATAACTACTCAAATAGTTATACAAAAATATTTAACAAAAAAACAATTTTTTTTTTTTTTAAATCATGGCGAAACGGTCCCTTCCTAAAATCCATTCTGAAATGTTCAGTCGTAATTCTAAAGTGGTGCATCTATTATTCTGCGTTGGAATACCACCTGTAATAAAGTCATCTATTCATGACGGCAGATTACGGGTTATTATCTTCATTAAAGCAGGACAAACTCACAGCTCCTGTGCTGACAATGATTAGGCGGAGAGGAAGAGTCGTTTCGCAGTTAATCTGACACTAACCTCTGGCTGACACCTGCAGCTTGATCCGCTGCCAAACGGAGGAGTTAGCGGCTAGTTACGTAGCTGCCATGGAATGGGAACGCACAATGGCTTAGCTTGTGTTAGCATGAGGCTTCACCTACAACATGAAGAGAAAATAAAAGAGAGAAAGAGGAATAGCTGTAGTTTAACACGCTTCTGATTGAAAGCACAATGACAAAAACCTGTTGCACCACACGCTCCTACTCTCAGTGAGATAATGTAATCATCACCTGTCACTTCTGTGGAAAGTTAAAACCAGGTATGAAAACTAATTTGACGTGCTTTCTATGTTTTGATCCAGGACTCTGGCAAGGCTGTGTCTCTGGGCTTGTGGATGGAGGAGATGATCTTCAACTTGGCTGATTCACGTCTGTTTTTCAACGACCTGGAGGTGAGCCAAACCTCAGAATCAACTAAATCACTTAGGATTTAATGCCAAACACACTTTTTTTGGACTTCAGCACTAGATGTATATTTAAATAATCACAAAAAATGCCAATTATAAAATTACAGATACATTTAAGTTGCATAATTTAAGAAGAAAGAGCGGAAAGTGATATGTATGGAAGTTTGTTTCCACATGGGATAAAAATTTAATAATTCTCAGAAAAAATGTCAAGATATAAACTCAATTGCAACATTCAAATATAAGATAGCTAAAATAAAAAGTCGTAATTGTGAGATAAAATCTTGCCATTAACTTTCTATTGTTTTATTCAACGGCATTTAAAAACTGACTTTTTCTCAGAATTGCAATTTACAGCTCTTTTTTTTAATAACTCACAGTTATTAAAACTCACCATTCCTGGGGGTGGGGGGGGCGGTCAAAATTGTGATAACAATTTACAACTGTATAACTCGCAATTCTGAGAAAACGGTCTGAATTGTGAGATATAAACGTGCTTTTACCTTTTTATTTTATCTCTTCTCTTTGGCAGGAAAAACTTCTATAGATATGAAACACGAACTTTGATGGTCAATTCGTAAATAAAAAATATTTTACGCAGAATGTTGTGATTGGCCAATCAGAATCAAGTATTCCAGAGCGCCACATAACAAACTTCTCTTATTGGTAGGAATCTGCTCCTCTTACATTCTCCAGTAGAACACCGGTCGATCATAAAGCTCTACGTATTCCTCGCACCTCACGTCTTCATTTGTTAATTATTTTTGCTAATTTGATGCCATTATGACTGCAGTAGTCTCTCTTGAAGTATACATGTTCTACCGTATTTAAATTAGTTCCTTCTAGGGTTTTTTTTTTCTTCCCCAGAACTCGATGTGACGACACATGCATGTAATATTCCTCACATTAAACCACCCCGACAAAAATATATGAGGAACAAATCATGTGTCCTCATGCTTTTGTGACAGCTGCAGAAACTGGCCGTGCTGCTTGTCACAAATATGCAAAGAAACAGCTAAATAATTCATCAAAAAGACTAAATTAAACATATGTACACTGCCATTCGAAAGGTTTTCAAGCATTTTTTTTTAAGAATTTAATAATGTAATTCCACAAGAAATCTCATTAAATTGATCAAAAAGTGACACTAATTCTATTTATAATGTTTCAAAGAGATTTCTATTTCACATAAATGCTGCTCTTTTTAACTTTCTATTCATCAAAATCTGGCAAAATTAAAAATGTTCCACGGTTTCCATCCACAAAAGTAGTGATAATAACCACTATGGATAATAATCAGAAATGTTTCTTGACAGCAAATCAGCATATTACATGATTTCTGAAGGATCATGTGACACTGAAGACTGGAGTAACCATGCTGGAAATCTCAGGAATAAATTAAATTTTAACATATATTCCTAGAGAAAATATTTTTTTTTAACTACTAATATACGCTGTTTTTTGCAGTAATCAAATTAAATGCAGCCTTGGTGAGCATAAGAGCATTTTTCTTTCAAAAACATAAAAAAATCTTTGACTCCAAACTTTTGAACAGTTGTGTATATAAGGCAAAATGCATATTTACGGGTGGGTGGTACGAAATATCGATTAGTTATTTGAATTCAGTACTGTTTATGCATTTAAGTGTCTGTTCAACAGGCCATGACCTGACAGTATATGTGTGAAAGACCTCGGTTTGCCCTCTGCATGAAGAAAGGAGGGATTAGATTCTCTAAAAGCTTTCGAGGAGGTGCAGCAGAAACCCTGACAACACCTGAGGTCTTAATTAGGGGTGTGTGGCTGCCACTGAAAAGAAAATTTGTCCCGGGGAGGAACAACAGCTCAGGGGTGGAGGGCGCACACACTATTATTTCTTGAGCAGGTTTTAATGACGGCCCACTCTTGTTCTGTTTTTCCTGTAATTGCCCTCAAATAGACCAAGACATCTTTCAGCATTCAAACACTAAGAGTTCAGTCTATTCAAACATGTCAGCTGGGGAACAGAAAGCTGCCGCGGGCAAAATAACTGCACAGAAATACATGTGATCAATGGCCTAACTTGCTCATTTAATGCTATAATTAATCAGAAAAAAAATGAAATTAATGTCTGGTAGAGAGTAGCAAAATAGATTGCAAAAAAAAAAAAGTGAGAATCAAAATATTGGGTAAATTTTGTGACCACCTCTGTCATAATTTAAAACAGTCAAAAAATAAAAATAAAAACGTAAAGCCGTTGGCATTATTTTAATTATATGATTATTTATTTTTTACTAGAATCTTCGGGAGAAAATGTTAATGTTTGGTAGAGAACTATCTGTTACCAGAAAAGTTATGAATGAACTTGGGTGATTGAAATGAAATTACTATTTTTTCTCAGCAACGACACATTTACATAATATTCTTTTTTACATTTTATTCACCACGAAATCTTGAAACACAGTGAAATCCTATTTCTATTTAAAACACACACACACATCAAGCATGTATATTATTTATAAATAGCTACACCTATTATATATATATGATGGTATGTATGTGCTGTACTGTATTATTGATTTGATTTAATTTCCTTAGCATTGTTTTAAAATCTTTCATTATTTTTTACACTATAAACTCATGACAAATTTTTATGTTTGTAATTTTGGGCTAGAAAAGTAACTGATAGCAAAATAGGTTACAACGAAACGCGGGATTGAAAAGGGGTTTTTTGTTTTTTATTTGGTTTTTAAATAAAATTAATATTTTCATTCAGACAGGATACTTAATTGATACCAAGTGGTTGTTTAAAAAAATTATATTTCAAATAAATGCTGTTCTTCTGAACTTTATATTCATCAAAGAATACTGAAAAAAAAAAACAAATTGTATAGTGGTTTAGTACTATTATACATTTAGTAAAATATACATTTATCTCTTTATTGATTTAGTTGTATTATAATATTGCAATTGTTTTATATCTTTCATTGATTCATGAACTTTATTCATTAAAAATCCTGGGGGAAAAATCACTGTTAAAGTGTACTTTTATAATAAAAAAAAAAGAGAGAGAAAAAGAAAAATGAGAAAATCTAGTTATAATTACAGTAATTTAAGAACAATAGAAGTCAGTGGGAGGTCGGCAACTTGATATCATTAAGATAAACATGACGTGCTAAGTCATATCTGTGAAAATATGAAAAACAACAAGAGAGCATTAACGTGTTTTGTCAGTGCTGAAGGCCGAGTAATTGTTTTGTGAATTTGAATCCAGATTTTTATCAAATTTGCATGTGTTGCTAAAATAGCAAATAGAAGCATGCAAGATAATGATCTGGAGTAAAGAGCAGAAGTTCAGCTTATGCATCGCACACCGCAATTAGTGTATATTGGCGTACGCACAAACCCAGCCAAGACAAAAGCCTTAATTAACGTCCAATATCGGGTTTAGATGGTGTTCTGTCTGCCTTCTTTCTGATATTTTACCCTCCGGCGTTAAAGGCGCCTTCATGTCTTGGGTCGCAGTGGCCAGGTTTTGCTTTTTTGTTGTTCATCTTTTTTAATATTTCACTCTTGCTCTCACCATCGTTCCCCGAGGCTCGGCGGCGGGTGAACCTGTCTATACACAGTACATCACTTTACATGGCTGTAACGTATATCCGCCTCACGCGTATCTGCTTTCCTTTCATTTCCCAGGAATGTGACCAAGTTCATATCGATGATGTGGCCTCGGATGACAATGGGCAGGACTTGAGGTAGAGTATGACTTTCCTTCATCTTGTGAAGCGAGCAACAATATGAGCATTTCCAATAAAGCAGATGCTATGTTCCATAAAGGGATCCTGTTCTTCATGCCTCTGACATTATTGAGTATTAAACGTTGTTGGTTTTTATCATAGTTTTGAGGCAAGCCCTTGCTCTGCTTCCAGACTTTTTATGATGGACATTAATCACATCTTTAAGAGTACGTCTACAGAGGTATTAAAGGAATGGTCCTCTGAAAATGACATTTCTGTCATTGTTTACTCACCTTTTATTCCAACCCTTATTAATAATTACCAAAAAAAGACTAATGAAACATCTATAATAATTTAGGTGAAGATCTATTTTATTTTTATTTTAAAATATTTAGTGATTTTTACTGAAAATTTCATTTACTTAATTATGTTCACTTTTTTTTATTAATGATTACTATGATGATCATGAAAAAGCAGGCAGGACTGTTTTTTTAAAAAGCTGCTCAAAATTGAAAAAAATACTGTGTATATATAGTATAAACGCCGTCTATAAATTAAGGATTTCGAAAGGTTTTTATTTTTAATAATTGTAACATATTTTATTGATTTTGTGGCGAAACATCTTATTTCTGTCTTATTGTACTGAAATTTGTGTTCACTCTATTTATTGTCCTATGAACCAGTGTTGATGAAAAGTCAGCAGGCCTATTTTTAAAAAGCTCCAAATACTCGATAAAAGAAAAAAAAGGACAATAAAGGCGTAATTCATTTAGTAAATTTGTCCTTTTTTTTTACTAAAATATTATTTCAGTTTACCTGAATTTTAATTGTATTGATTTAATTTACTTATGATGAACTGAAGCTATATGAAAAGGCAGCATGAATACTTTTTCAAAAAGCTCTGTAAGTACAAAAATACTCCAAAATAAGTACCATAAAAGCAATGTGTATGATTTATTAAATGCCTATTATTTTAATTAATTTTAAAATATGTTTTACTGAACTGTTCTTTATTATTATTACTTATTTATTTACTGTGAACTGATGCTATATGAAAGCAGGAATATATCTTTTTTTTTTAAGCTATATTTATTTTTAAATCTTTTATTGATTTTTACTAAAAATATCCTATTTCATTTTTACAATTTTTTTAGTTTATTTAAAAATATTTTATTGAAATTTACTTTTTTTTCTTTTTCATTTTATTTATTTACGTACTTAATATGAACTAATGCTATATGAAAAAGGAGCACTAACTTTTTTTTTATTCCTTTTGTGGAATGACATGAGGATGAATAAATAATGACAGAATTTTCACTTTTAGGTGAACTATATCTTTAACATAACGGCATGCTGACATACTGGTTATTAAACACAATAGTTTTCTTATCAACAGTTATGTAAGCCCTCTCGCTCTGCTTCCAGACATTTATGGAGGGCCATTAATCAGACTTTTATGACGTGTCCGGAGAAACATTTTGAGAGGTGTAGAGTGGATCTAAAGCTGTCTGTCTGTACTTGCAGCACCTATAACTTTGGCACGGATGGCTTCCAGAGCCCAGCAGGTGGAGGCACGCTCTGCCTGGGCTCAGGTGTTCACGGCGGGGTCGACTGGATGAGGAAACTCGCCTTCCGCTACCGCCGAGTCAAAGAGATCTACAACACCTACAAGAACAATGTAGGAGGTGAGAAGAGAACACACCCCTGCTTTCTGCTTTCACACACCACTGTCCATACAAGCGTGATTAGGTCCTAAATGAACTAGTACACAACAGTAATCCTGTCCCCTCAATCTGATTGGTCGAACCATGCGAAGCCGTTTGGAAATAGTAAGGTGATGACATACACGCAACCTGAGCCACATGTCTGTTTACGTCCATATTCACTGCATCAACTGTAACACTGTCTTTGTGTATATATATATATTATATAATATAATATATATTTTGATATTTAGTTAAATGTATTTATATAATTACTAAATGGGTTGTTTTGAGCTATTGGCTCTTTTTCGTCCCTGCATGAGGGATTTTAGAAAAAAGACGAAAGTAAAAACAAATTTGTACCAGTCGTAATTTGTGAGAAGTTCTCATATATTTAATTGCAATCGGTAAAAATGTTTAAAAACAAAAATTCCATCACCTTTTTTTTTTAGATCTTGAGTTCTTTGAAATGAGTACAAAATAAATGAGGCATGGTAAAAAGTTTTACAATGGACTTTTAATGTGACAAAAATGGAAAAAAAATGTTGAGTTTATTTTTCTTGTTTTAATTAAAATAAAAAAATAAAATAAAATAAAATCAACCAGCCAGAAACTAAAAGTGCCTGTAGTTTTCAGAAATTATTTTAACTATGGATTTATATTAAATTACTGAGAATAAACCAAATTATTTATTATACATGTTAGAAAAAATTTAGCTGTTTTTGTTTTAAATAAAATAAATAAAAGTGCCTGTAGTTGAAGAATTATTATTAATATTTTTAATATTAACTTATTTAAGAATAAACCAATTATTTTATTGTACATCATATTATTGTTGTGGTTATATTATAAAAGCACTGGTTTTAAGTGTTTTTTTTTTTACTTATGCCACTTTGTTTTGAGCCAAACAACTTTGTAAAATCACTGTATGGCCAGTGGGGATGTTTTTTATTGTTATTTTTGCATTCTCAAGAAAACGTTTCACGCATTAAACTTCAGTTTGATGCTCAGTTGGATCTTGAATGGGTTTTGTGACTGGTGATCATTGCTGTTATGTTGTGTAGGTTTGCTGGGCAGTCCGAAGCGGGAAGAGTGGCTTCAGCTGAGGCGGGAGATGGAGGTTTTGACGGATCTGTGGCTGACGCAGGCACTCAAAGCTCTCGCTCTCATCAACTCCAGGTGGGCACAGCACACATACGACAATGCAGACGCTCGTTACAGGAATATTCCAGCTTAAATAAACGAGACGCGTGAGTGTCGTAGAGTTCAAGAGCAGAAGCTACTTTCTGTGGTAACCGACAGCGCGCCACAGATACGGAATCTGGAATATTCCTTTAACAATAGAGTTATTTTACAGCAAGTTACAGCAGTTTTGTGTCACTCAAACATAATGGGTTTTGGCAAGCAAAGCACACTGTCAGCATGAGAGACTGATGACACTGACAGATGATGATTAATAGCACTTGATTTGGCAAGAGATTTCTGTCTCATGACTTCTATTTAACACAAAAGCGAGGTTTAGCAGAACATCTGAGCTGCTTTTCTCTATACAATGGAATCAACAGAGTGACCAGAGCCTGTCAAGATCCCAAGTTTATCTCTCGCATTTTATATCTTGCAACTATGAGTTATATTTCAGAACTATGAGTTATATTTTGGAATTATGATTTATATTTTGGAATTATGAGTTTATATCTCGCAATTATGAGTTTATATGTCACAATTGACTATTTCACAATACTTTTTGATCTCGCAATTAAGAGTCTTTTTGCAATTATGATTCTATCTCACAATTATGAGTTTATTTTTAGCAGTTCTGAGTTTATATCTTGCAAATGAGTTTTTTGCAATTATGACTTTATATTTCACGAATGAGTTTATATCTCGCAATCCTGATTTTTTTCACAATTCTGAGTTAATATCTCACAAATGAGTTTATATTTTACAATTAAAAGTCTTTTTTGCAATTATGATTCTATATCTCACAATTCTGAGTTTATTTTTCGCAGTTCTGCGTTTATATCTTGCAAATATTTCACAATTATGAGTTTATTTCACAACAGTTTATATCTTGCAATCAAGAGTCTTTTTTTTTGCTATTATGATTCTATATCTCACAGTTATGAGTTTGTATCTCACAATTCTGAAAGAAAGTCAGAAAACTGAGACGCAGTTGCTTTTTTTTAAATCCATGACAGAAATAATCATCCATAAGAAATAGATGCGAATGTAAGCCTTTATTCACTATAATCTTCCTGTCCATCAAAGCTCTAAATCTCTAGAGAAACTCTGCAAAGCTAAATCCAGACCAGATTTTTATTTACGACTGCAGCACTATTCCTTTAAGAATGGTTTTCGTGAACGAGTTACTTACATATTGTTCCCTTGGACAGAGCGAACTGTGTGAACGTGATGGTCACCACCACGCAGCTGATTCCAGCGCTCTCTAAAGTGCTTCTCTACGGTCTTGGAGGAGCTTTTCCCATCGAGAACATCTACAGCGCCACCAAAACAGGTTCGCAGCCTCTTTGTACACTGCATTTCAGCCAGTTTTCCAGATCTAGGAACTGAACTGTTAACGTTGTGTTCTAGGTAAAGAAAGCTGCTTTGAGCGCGTGACTCAGAGGTTCGGCCGGAGAGCCGTGTATGTGGTCGTAGGGGATGGTGTGGAGGAGGAGACGGTCGCCAAGAAGGTATAAAGGAATAATGCCACACTGCTGAATTAGTACTGTAATGCATTATGGTATTAAAAATAGATTTATTATTACTGGTATGTTTATGGTTCCATGTCAGAGAATTACTGGTACCACATGGCATCTTTCTATTACAAAAGGTTAAGTGAATCCAACCGTTTTTGGAGAGAGCAGAAAAAACATTACTACCCTACAACATTTTAAAATAAATAACGAAAATTCTCATATATATATATAAATATACATAATATTTATACAGTTGGGCAAATAAGTATTTGATACACTGCCGATTTTTCAAGTTTTCCCACTTACAAAGAATGGAGAGATCTGTAATTTTCATCGTAGGTACACCTCAACTGTGAGAGACTGAATCAAAAAAAAAAATCCAGAAAATAACATTGTATGATTTTTTAATTAATTTCCATTTTATTGCATGAAATATGTATTTGATACAATAGAAAAATAGAACTTAATGTTTGGTACAGAAACTTTTGTTTACAATTACAGAGGTCAGACGTTTCCTGTAGTTCTTGACCATGTTTGCACACACTGCAGCAGGGATTTTGGCCCACTCCTCCATACAGGTGTTCTTCAGATCTTTCAGGTTTTGGGGCTGTCGCTGGGAAACATGGATTTTCAACTCCCTCCAAAGTTTTTCTATGGGGTTGAGATCTGGAGACTGCTAGGCCACTCCAGGACCTTGAAATGCTACTTACGGAGCCGCTCCTTAGTTGCCCTTGCTGTGTGTTTGGGGTCATTGTCATGCTGGAAGACCCATCCACGACCCATCTTCAATGCTCTTACTAAAAAAAAAAAAGAAAAGAGGGAAGGAGGTTGTTGCCCAAAATCTCTCAATACATGGCCCCATCCATCCTCCCCTCAATATGGTGCAGTCGTCCTGTCCCCTTTGCAGAAAAGCACCCCCAAAGCATGATGTTTCCACCCCCGTGCTTCACGGTTGGGATGGTGTTCTTGGGATTATACTCATTCTTCTTCTTCCTCCAAACACGTCGAGTGGAGTTTATACCAAAAACTTCTATTTTGGTCTCCTCTGACCACATGACCTTCTCCCATGCCTCCTCTTGATCATCCAGATGGTCTTTGGCAAACTTCAGGCGGGCCTGGACATGTGCTGGCTTGAGCAGGGGGACCTTGCCCACAATGCAGGATTTTAATCCATGATGGTGTAGTGTGTTACTAATGGTAACCTTTGAGACTGTGGTCCCAGCTCTCTTCAGGTTATTGACCAGGTCCTCCCGTGTAGTTCTATGCTGATCCCTCACCTTTCTCAGGATCGTTGATACTCCACGAGGCGAGATCTTGTATGGAGCCCCAGTCCGTGGGAGATTGACAGTCATCTTGAATTTTTTCCATTTTCTAATAATTGCGCCAACCATTGTTGCCTTCTCACCAAGCTGTTTGCCGATTTTCTTGTAGCCCATCCCATCCTTGTGCAGGTCTACAATTTTGTCCCTGGTGTCCTTCGACAGCTCTTTGGTCTTGCCCATAGTAGAGAGGTTGGAGTCTGATTGATTGAGTGTATGGACCGGTGTCTTTTATACAGGTAACAAGTTCAAACATGTGCAATTAATACAGGTAATGAGTGGAGTATAGGAGGGCTTCTTAATACAACTAACAGGTCTGTGAGAGCTAGAATTCTGCATGGTTGGTAGGTGATCAAATACTTATTGCATGCAATAAAATGGAAATTAATTATAAAAAAAATCATACAATGTGATTTTCTGGAATTTTTTTTGTTGCTCGTCTCCTCACGGGTTGGAGGTGTACCTACGATGAACATTACAGATCTCTCCATTCTTTATAGTGGGAAAAACTGAAAAATCAGCAGTGTATCAATATATATGTTTGTGTATATATGGTGTGTGTACTATATAATATATATATATTAGATAATATATAGTAATATATATATAGTAATATATATTTATAATATAGATATATATATAATATGTAATATATCTATATAAACATAGGTATATATATATATATATGGTGTGTGTATATATATGTTGTGTGTTGTGTATATTATATGGTGTGTGTGTATATATATATATATATGTGTGTTGTATATAATATGTTTATGGTGTGGATATTATGTGTGGGTGTGTATTATCTATGTGTATTGTGTACATATATATGTGTGTGTATATATGTATGTGTGTATTATATATATATATATATATATATATATATATAAGATATATGTGTGTGGTGGTGGGCGGTATATGCGGGGGTGTTATATATACCTGTGTTGTGGTATATATATAGGGTAGTGATTATGTGTATATATCTATATATGGGTTTTATATCTAATATATATAATAATATATACGGGGTGTGGGGTTATATATGGTGAGTGTGTATAGTATATGTCATAAATACAGTGGTGTGTGTGTGTATATATATGTGTATATATAGTATATCGATATATATGGATATATGTGTGTGTAGAGTATATGTGTGTGGGGGATATATATATAATGCTGTTGTTGTGTCATATCTAGGGTGGTGTGTATATATATCTAGGTGTGTGTGTATATATATGGTGTTAGTGTATATCTATAGTAATATGTGTGTGTATATAGATGTTTGTATATGCGTATATGAGTAGGTATATCGTATATATAATTATCTAGTATAGTTTTTATGTGTGTGTATAATGCTGTGTGTGTATATCGATCGTCTCGTATAGTAGGTGCTTTTGACTATAGAGTAAAGTGTGTAGGATCTAGGTATATATAGTAAAAGAAGGGGGGAATATGTGGGTTGTGAGATGTTGAGCGTGCGTGGATAGAAGATATATAGTGAGATAGTATTATGTATATAGGTCTATATATGTGGTGTGTAATATAGATGGGGTGGGGTAGTAGTAGTAGGAGGGGAGGTGAAGGTAGTGTGTGGGTGGTATAGGGTGGGGTGGGGGGTGTATAGAAGGGAGATTATTGGAATGGGTTAGATTAGGTGTGGGGTGGTAGATGAAGATTATATAGGGAGGGGGTGGAATATGAGAAAGAGAAATATCCTAGACACGCACGGTAAGTGTGGTGCATGCGTCTACTAGTCAGGTCGTGGGTGTGTGTTTGAATATGACGCAGAATCTAGATACGGCCGGGGTGGTGTGTGTTAACTAGTAGATGGTGTGTCTATATATGGTGTGGTGGATCTCTCCGGACTCTAGTCTAATGTGTGTGGGGGAGGGCGATGTGTTTACGAGCGATGGGGGATAGAGCGCGTGCGTATATATATATATATCATGCTACTGTGTCTCAAGTCTATATCGTTGTCTAGGTGTGTACTTTAAGCTCTCATGGGTAGTATAGGAAGAACACAGGGGTGTAGATTATAATTGCTGGAGCAGTGGCTGCCGTACTTAGATTACATAGTATCTTGTTTGACAGGTTGCTATACATGATGGGATATTTTTATGGTATCAAACCTAATTAGAAATACTGTGGGGGGGTGTCTTCTTGTTAGGTGCGTCCTTATATGATAAGGCAATATCGTCTCTATTGTCGTATAGTATGGGGGATGATCCGGATGGATGTGATTTTAAAAAGAATCTTGATGTGTTGCAAATGGTAGCATTAGGGGGCGTTGAGCAGAGTGCAAATCACAATTTTTTTGAATACACAAAATCTTAAAAATGCAAGTTAGAAAACAACAAGAGGGCAGAAAAAGGGCAAAGGGGGGAGTGGGGGAGGGGGTATTAAAGTCCCTATTCTTTTCCAAATCTATCCAAATCATTATTATCAAAACTCTTTTTAGACGGTTACAAATAATTATTATTTTAAAAGGGGGATAAACCTTAACATCCATATATGTAAACATAAATATATGACCTATTAAATGATTTGACTTTTTCTGTCATTTCATGACTAACAATCCGTAATATCATCACCCATGACAAATAAATGGTACTTTGTGATGTCCCACAGAAGAACATGCCGTTCTGGAGAGTGACGTGCCGGGCGGATCTGGAGGCGTTGAGTCATGCACTTGAGCTGGATTACCTCTAGAGGACAGCATCTGCTCGTCCGCCAAGAACTGCAGGACCAATCAGCAGGGAGCAGCAATCTTACTGGGAAAGTTTGCTTCAAATCTTTTTCTCTCTTTCTCGCTCTCCACCTGAGAGGCTCGGCTCTTTCATACACTCGCTTTTCTTTACAACAGCACTGCACTGAAAACAAAGACTGCACAGCCCGCTGGGGGCGACTGTATTCCGGGAGAGGATGGGCCTTGTTCCGATACGTCCTATCCTACGGTGTCGGCATAGAGTGAGTGCTGGCGGTTAGCGAGCATATATACTGTACACCTAATGTTCATGTGCGATGTTGTGCAGGAAACCTGGATGACAGATGAGGGCACGCAATGCTGATGAGGGTCCCAGAATGGCACGTGAGCCGGTGGACTTTGGAGTTTTTTACATCTCATCTCTTTGGACTGCCAAAAGTAAAGACATTTTTACACAAAACTGGATTAAAAATGCAAAATAACAGTTTTTTATTTCTGAGATGATTATTAGAGGTCATGTGACATCAATGCAGCAAACTACTGTTTGAAATGTTTATCATAATGCATAATGTGTACTATTTTTATATTAAGCAGTATGCGGTGTAAACTGTGCTGTAATGTTTGTTAGTATTGCTATCCGTTCTGAAACAACCCATTTTACAGATAAGAGGGGTGTCAAAATAGAAGATTTTAGCATTTAAAAAAAATAAGATTTACATTTCGTAAAGCATGAAATCATATGCGTTTCCATGAAAAAAAGACCAAATTCATAAGCGAAGAAAAAACCCCTGATTTGATAGAATTTTATGTAATCAAAACTGATTTTTTTTTCTTGCAATATCATATTAAATTGACTGAATATTGCACCATACACAAAAAAAGGAATCATTAAATAAATATGAACTGAATTAAAATGAATTGAGACAAAATTAAGAAATGTGCCGTTGTACTAAAACTGCAGAAAAACGAACCCCTCACGTTTTATATACGAGTACAAAGTGCTGCAAATCCACTTGTTTGAATGGAAAACCATGAACTAACCCTGAAATCTGCCAAAGTATCGTAGCGGATGATACTGCTACTGTTACGAACAGAAAAGACATGATTAACTTATGAATGTCAGTGTCCTGTGAGTTTCTTTTCTTCCCGTGTCTCTGACGTGTGCCTGGATCTTCATGTGGTTTGTTACTGATGTATATTTCTTTCTTTGCTGAAGTTGATATACTGTATACTGTATGTGTCGCTCTGACCTGCATGTGCTCTTCACAACTGCTTCTGTTCGCTATGATTTGTATATAAGGTTTTATTGTTGATTATTTCTGGGCTTATTATAATAGAATAAAGATAAATTAATTTCATTCACGAGTTTCCTTCTTATTACTCATTTATTTTACATTAAGTACTGTATTCAATTTAGAGTGTAATGCGCTTAACGTTCATCATGTTGCAAAGCAAAAAAATCTTGATCCTAAGAAAAATAGGCTTCGTTTTCTTCCTTCAAAATTTGCAATGTTTCTCTTTTTATTGTGTGGTTAAATATGCTACAGACAATATAACTTTTCAAATATCTCTGTTTCCAGGTACACTTTTTTTGTTCCATAGTATAACTGCATACTTATTAGAACGCTAGCTTGTGTCTGAAAATAAATACTGTTAATCCAGGGTTAATAGTGGGAGAAAATAGTGGATTTACAGATAAAATACACGTCATAAAATCGTCAGCAGTAAACACAGAAAATACGTTATTGACGTCTATATCTAGCACATCGGATAAAATAATATCAGCACTCCAATATACAGAGAATCAGAGTAATAGGTTCAGCATCCATTAATAGGTGATGTAATATGCTTACATTACATCAAAAATGTAATATGCAAATTTTTAATAATATTTTTAATACACATTTTTTTTTAGGGGGTGAAATATACCCCAATTTACTATAAGAGTAATTTATATTAGTATTACCATTCTACCAAAATGTTTTTTTTTGTTTTTGTTAGCGACACCTGTATTATCACTCGAGCAGAGTGTAACGCTAAAAGCAGAGGCTTAGGTGCTGGGGCCATCTGCGTGGAACTTCACCTCATTCACGATCTCTTAGGTCTGGGTTAAATCACAAGGGTCGTTTTCGACCTAGAGTGTATTTGTTACGGAAAATAGAGCGTATTTTTAAATGGGCCCCTTAGACCCTTTACCATCAGTCAAATGCACATGTTGTTGTCATTGCAGCTGTTATGGCAACCTTGAGTCCTGTGCCAACATGATATAACAGAGACACAACCTGCTAAACCACGAGCTGCCCCAGAACACAGCTCGTGTGTGTTCAGCACTTAATTTGGATCAGGCTCGTGTTTGACAGCTCATACTAATGCTCGTAAGGAATGTTTGGATGAGTACTCCGAGCTCAGTCCGGCCCTTGCGTGAGCTTGATCTGGAGCAAATGTCAATGACTCGCCTAACACAAGGTTGTTTTTGCAGGTGAAGGTGTAGCGGAGAGGTTCTTCTGTCATCCTATACCAGGGGTGCCCACAACCGGTCCTGGAGGGCCTGTGTCCCTGCAGAGTTTAGCTCCAGCTTGCTTCAACACACCTGCCTTTAAGTTTCTATTATGCCTAATAAGAGCTTGATTAGCTGCTTCAGGAGTGTTTAATTAGGGTTGGAGCTAAACACTGCAAGACACCGGCCCTCCAGGCCTCGGAAGCTTATGGCACGCCCTGTCTATAAGGGGCATTAAAAGCCATCATTTGATGTGTAATATCTGGCTTGTGTAATATCTCGCTCCATATAACATAAGCAAAGGGAAACCGCACAGGACAGATCGGAAAATCAGAGTCAAAAACAAAAACAGCACTGCTAATCTGATGAAGAAGAGGAATTTAAGTGTCTTTTCTCATTTATTTCAAATACAAAGACACATCAACATTTAGCATAACACTTGATCAATGATGATTTGAACACTTTGTTTGTTAATTTGTTAGTTTTGGCGAGGCTGTCGTTATAATAAACTAATGTGAATGTCACCGGGTTTAGAGCAGAGGTAGATCTATCTGGCAGTGATTTTAAAGATCACCGACCGACTTACACTTTTTTCATAAATACTATTACCTCGAACATTTGGTATTATTTAGCTTTTTGTCCTAAACCAACCCCCGACCCCCCCCGCCCCCCTTTTTAAATACAAAGATTAATCCTTTTTTCCCCTTTGTGGTAGAGATAATTGTCTGGAAAACTGTGTTAAGAATAACGATATTGGACAGAAATTGGGGAGGGAGTATAAGACTTTAATATGCAGTATGTTTAGGTTTTGAATGTTTGAACATAAAAATTACATATATTTAAATGTGTTTACCTTGTTTAAAATGTAATATACTGTAAAGTATGACTATTAAAGTAATTGAAGTAATTAAAGTACAAATCATAAATAAAACAGATTGTATTTAACAAGAGCTACAAATACCTTTTGAAGTTAAAACATTCAGATTTTGATTCCAATAATTATATTATATTATAAATAAAAATATTACTATAATATAAGAAATTACTAATAATAACTAAATAAACTATGAAACTAATCAATAAATCGACCTGTTATGCATAAAAAAATATAGAATTACATAATTATGGGTATTTTTTTATAAAATAGTATTCAAACAAATCTGCATAATTTGTAATAATAGAATAGAACCGTATCATTAGGTCAAACATTGTAAATAACTAAAATACAGTGTGTGGCTTTCCCGGTGCATCCTTTACGGTATTGTGTGCACACACGCAACATATATAGTCGTATATCTGGATGTTTGTGTGTGGTGGTTTGGGATATTTTAAATTTAATGGTACTGATAGCGATCGCATAAATTGTATTAAAGTGAGGACTGTTACAAACAAACATAATTCAATAATAATTAAATATCACATAAGAAATACTCCTTTATAGTATGAAAAATAAAATAGAATAATTTTATTACTATCTAAAAAATTTAACAATTAGTCATCCTATTATTATGAAGCTTAAATATTAGCTTCCATAGGTTATGCGAATGGCTGATCATAATTGTAGGGGCATTCAAGTGTGATAAGTATAATTGCAAAAATAATAGGAATAAATAAGTATAATAAGTAATTTATTATAATAAAATTAATTCTATATAAATAATATTTTATTTCATCAACTGATATACTATAACAAGAAAACTGTAGTAACATAATATGCAATTGTCAATAAATAGCAGAAAGATTTAATTTTAGTAAACTTTTAGAATGAGTTACTATTATTATTAATTATCTAAATTAATGTTATTTTGAACAGCCAAACTACATTGAAATTTGTTACCAGACATGTCCTCTCTATATACACATTTCTCTCATTTCTTTGAAGACATTGAAACAGCTGCCTTAAAAAGGTATCCTTCACTGATCCCGAACGTCCCTTACGAGCTCAAAAACAGCGTTTCAACCCCACACCGACTTGAACTTGTTTATTTGTCCCAACACCCACTAATAACGGGGGATCAATTTGGTCATGAAGCACATCATGCAAAGCTCACGTCACCAAACGCACACACTTACACAAGTCACTCGCTCAACCCGACTGTTGACTCCCGAGTTATTGGTCATCCAGCATTCAGCATAACAAGTTTATGGCTACAAAGTCTACTATGTTCCAGAGTCCAGCCGAAAGAGACCTTGAGGAGTCATTTCAGAGAGAGACGGAGGGGAAACACAGAAACACGGCAAGCAGAAGGGACTGTGACCTCGAGCGGCCGCTGATTACGCAGCCACACGCCAGCAACATGTAACAGCAGCGAGTTCACTCACTCTAGTGCCCTTGATGCACTGACATGTACCGTGATACAGCACTTATCACCTGCTTTTAGGGACATTATTACCTAATTAGACTACAGGCAATGCTGTACACCTCCAATATACAGATTAGTGACCAATAAATAACTTTATTCAGTCCCTGTGTGGATACAGCCTACCCTCAAAGTTTAAAACATTTTGCAATTCAACTCAAAATATTGTAGAGCACAAAATATGCTTGATTTAAATTGTAAAGTATTTATAGGTTATGATCATATTTGCTGCACAAACAGTCATCAAATCATGAATCATCATTAAAAATATGGGAATTATGAAAAGCTGACACAAAAGTGCTAATTTGTCATGAAATCATTGGCTATTTTTGTTATTTAAAAAAAAATGAATAAATAATATTGTTATAAAAAAGAATGACAGATTGAGCTTTAAAGTATTAGGCTTTTTATTGCATAAAGAAATATTTGTCTTCTTTTGATTTTTAGGGTGAAACAGCTATTTTTGATAGATTGATTTCATAAATATTCAGATTACAGACTTTATCCCTCAAAGTACTGTAGTGCATAAAATATGCTTGATTTAAATTGAAAAATATTTATAAATTATGGTACAAACAGTCATCAAATCAGAATCATCACTGAAAAAAATTATGAAAAACCTGTCACATACACGCAAACTTGTCATTTAATCAGTGACTAAATTGTCTCTTTTTTATGTGTGTATCATTGTTTATTAAAATTAAAAAAAATGCAAATGTTGTCATAAAAATAATGGCAAAATAAATATTCTAGTGTTAGGTATTCTGCTCTTTATGCAATAAATATCTCCTATTGCATAATCATTTATTTCTTTTTCTTTCTTTGATTGGAGGCTGAAATGCAGATATTTCTGTGAGATTCCTTTCATTATTGGTAAGGTGAATGAGTGAAGAGCAGTGTGAGTGGATGCTGGCAGAGGTCATGTGGTGCATGATGGTGATCGAGTGTGTGGTTGTAGTTCTGGAGTTCAGCAAACAGAACACAGAACACAGGCACTGCCTGAACCCGAGCGCTGGCGTCCGTCCAGCAATACACCAACGCTGACCTCCTGACACACACACCACACACACACACACACACCTGCTGAACGTGGTGGACAGCTACATACAGCATGTCTAAACATAATGTAATATAATATATTAGAAATATCAGTCATAGATTAAATCTACTGTCCAATAGTGGAACTAGTGCTTATGTTTTGCAGTTTACTGCAATATATGCATAGATCCTTGTATGTCTATTTTAATTGAAATATAATACCGCTAAAAACTGCACTTTTTTTCTTTACATATAATACGTTATTTCAACACAATCCATGGCTTTACACAAAGCTGAACACATATTCATAAACTTTTATTATACTTTAATTTTTACGTTACCCATTTCATTGAAAACGTGTGATGGTGTATATAAGAAAAAAAGTGTTTACTGAAGACTAACATTACAATTTTAGGATTTTTGCACAATTTGATGTTCTTTGTTAAGTCATTCTACCTGTACATGGTGGGTGGAAATCAATCGGCTTTATAACTCCTGGACTGAATGAGATCACAATCGACACTTTACAATAAGCAATAAATACATAGAGATATCAAAAAAAAATATCAATATATTTCACTTTTCAAATTCCTCGCTACTATCTACAATGTACAAACTTTTATTCACTATATTATAGTCACATTGTTCAATATATAAAAAGTGGCAATTTCTATAGATTTGTTCCCATATACTGTATATATGAACACAATATATTATATTTTCTGTAAAAAACAAACGAACAAACTTCAACTTAAAAACGGAATGGTTGTACCAGGTAATTTCACTAAGTTATATTAAACTGACTGTACAATTCAAGGTAAATATCTTATAACTTAAAATAATTAAGTTGAAATTGGTTAAATTATTTTGACGAGTTAAAGTAACGGAAAAACATACATTGCCATGACTTATTGATCATGTCATTTTATACAGTGACATTAAATAATTGAATATATGGATTGTTAATTAATATATATAAGCAAATCTATTTTCTTTGTGTAAGGGGTACTCAGCCATTTCATGCATGTTTAGCAAGAAAAAGTGTGAATGTGCTACAAAACACTGTTTGAGATGCACAAGGCAACTTATATAATTAAACTTAATTGCATTTAGCAAATAACAATCCAGTCGATCATAATCCAGCAATTTCTGGATATCTTGCTTAGAAACACCCTTTAAAGGGGTCATATGATTTGCTATGCCGAGTTGCACACTGCAAAAAACGATTTTCAAACTCGTCGCTCGCCGTTGTTTTCACCGCTTGACAGCTGGGGTAGCATTCAGTTTCTGTCTGCTCTGTTCACTTGCCGTGGATCAGCGCAGGGGTTCACACTGCATGACTCACACTAGAAGATCGCCAACACTCTGTCTAGTCACCCAACTATCTTTGCACACAAAACCACGCGAAAGTGAAATGAATAAACAGCGGAACCGTGTGAGTCAGACCGGAGTTCTCCGGAGACTGATTATTAATAAATATATATAGACTGCAAATTGCTGTGAGCTGATTTCCAGCTAAGGAGAAAAAGAAAGAAAAACAGATTATGCAGGAGGGATGCAGGGAACAGGGATTGGGTGTTTTGCAAAGTGAGTTGGAGGTAAATAATTTTGCAGTAACTGTTATGCTGATGTTGTGGCTGGTCAAGCAAATGTTTGTGCTTGTATCTGTATTATATAATTGTTCATATACAGTGGGTACGGAAAGTATTCAGACCCCCTTAAATTTTTCACTCTTTGTTATATTGCAGCCATTTGCTAAAATCATTTAAGTTATTTTTTTTCCACATTAATGTACACACAGCACCCCATATTGACAGAAAAACACAGAATTGTTGAATTTTTTGCAGATTTATTAAAAAAGAAAAAACTGAAATATCACATGCTCCTAAGTATTCAGACCCTTTGCTGTAACACTCATATATTTAACTCAGGTGCTGTTCATTTCTTCTGATCATCCTTGAGATGGTTCTACACCTTCATTTGAGTCCAGCTGTGTTTGATTATACTGATTGGACTTGATTAGGAAAGCCACACACCTGTCTATATAAGACCTTACAGTTCACAGTGCATGTCAGAGCAAATGAGAATCATGAGGTCAAAGGAACTGCCCGAAAAGCTCAGAGACAGAATTGTGGCAAGGAACAGATCTGGCCAAGGTTACAAAAAAAAAAAATTCTGCTGCACTTAAGGTTCCTAAAAGCACAGTGGCCGCCATAATCCTTAAATGGGAGACGTTTGGGATGACCAGAACCCTTCCTAGAGCTGTCCATCCGGCCAAACTGAGCTATCGGGTTTTGGTGAGAGAGGTAAAGAAGAACCCAAGATCACTGTGGCTGAGCTCCAGAGAAAGTTGTAGAAAGTCAACCATCAACGCAGCCCTCCACCAGTCGGGGCTTTAATAGCAGAGTGGCCCGACGGAAGCCTCTCCTCATTGCAAGACACATGAAAGCCCGCATGGAATTTGCTAAAACACCTGAAGGACTCCAAGATGGTTAGAAATAAGATTCTCTGGTCTGATGAGGCCAAGATAGAACTTTTTGGCCTTTATTCTAAGCAGTATGTGTGGAGAAAACCATTGCACTGCTCATCACCTGTCCAATACAACCCCAACAGTGAAGTATGTTGGTGGCAGCATCATGCTGTGGGGGTTTTTTCAGCTGCAGGGACAGGACGACTGTTGCAATCGAGGGAAAGATGAATGCGCCCAAGTACATGGTTATCCTGGACGAAAACCTTCTCCAGAGAGTGCTCAGGACCTCAGACTGGGCCGAAGTTTTACCTTCCAACATGACAATGACCCTAAGCACACAGCTAAATAATGAAGGAGTGGCTTCACAACAAATCTGTGACTGTTCTTGAATGGCCCAGCCATAGCCCTGACTTAAGACCCAATTGAGCATCTCTGGAGAGACCTAAAATGTCTGTCCACCAACGTTTACCATCCAACTGACAGAACTGGAGAGGATCTGCAAGGAGGAATGGCAGAGGATCCCTAAATCTAGGTGTGAAAAACTTGTTGCATCTTTTCCCAAAAAGACTCATGGCTGTATTTAGATCAAAAGGGTGCTTCTACTAAATGCTGAGCAAAGGGTCTGAATACTTAGACCATGTGATATTTCAGTTTTTCTTTTTTAAATCTGCAAAAAATGTCAACAATTCAGTGTTTTTCTGTCAATATGGGGTCCTTGTGTACATTAATGAGGAAAAAAAAAACTGAAATGATTTTAGCAAATGGCTGCAATGTAACAAAGAGTGAAAATTTTAAGGGGGTATGAATACTTTCCGTACCCACTGTATCTATTAAAATACTGATATTCTGGTCTCCTCCCCGAACTTCCCTCTGCCCTTTATCTTGGTCTCTCATTGGCTGTAGGCCATCACCGATGTGTTTTTCAGTCAGAAATCATTTCACACAGCATGATTGTGAATCACCGACAGCTCCAGATATTTAGCATGCCAAATATTTCTCGGGCGTCGGCGATTCCCTCAGATCGCGTCTTTAATAATTCACACTGCGTGATTGTCACTTGTGTGAACGAGCACTGATTTGCCTCCGATTTTGGGCATTTGTCGGTGATTTCGCAAAACCTGTCGGTGAGTGAAAAATCGGGCTAATATCGTGCAGTGTGAACTCGGCATAAAAATAACATTATTTGGTGTATTTGGTGTAAATGTATGTGTTTAATGCGGTTTTAAGGTTAAAAAAACACATTAGTTTCCACATACTGTACATTATTGTTTCTCTTCTATGCCCCGTCTTTCTGAAATGCGTCTATTTTTACAAAGATCATCGGTCTGAAAAGCGATGTGTGCTTTGATTGGCCAGCTATCCAGTGTGTTGGGATTGGCTGAATACCTCAAGCGTGTGACGTAAATGTTACACTATTTTTCATACTGTGTTTCCATTTGCCCGGCATAAAAACAATGAACCCATTCAACGGCATTTGTTGCAGCCCGTGGGGACATATCTCGATTGCATGACATTATCTGGTCTTTTTTAAGCTTTGCGTTGCTATTGTGCCGCATAAAAATAAAACCTGTCTCAATTTGTGATCGGGAGAAATTACAAACAACACTTACGCTACACTGCTCAACCGCGCGTCGCTTTTGAATCGTCTGGCAAATTCTTTACCTATAAAACCTACTTACAAGGCAGTGTCAGGAAAAAAATAAAGCAATAAGAGAAAGGCATACAACAGACGAAAAAGGGTCTTTGCAAGTAAACTAAGGGCGCGAACCACTTCTATAGAAGCATTAGACGGGACCTCGTTCTTGTGGAACCAAATCAAAAGTATCGTCTCGGGTCACTTCGCACGAAAACTGAGTGTTGTAACACAGTGGCTTGAGTGAGCGTGCCCAGCGAATTGAACGACGGAGGCTTGCGGCAACAACATGTTACGACCCCGGGCTGGACTCTGCTTCGTCCACGGTGAAAGCCGATCCGGCGATCCACAGCGCGAAGTTGATGCATTTCCTCAGCGACCAGCATGAATCAGCTCTAGGCATGACGAAGCAGATATTGTCCTCTTTTGGAAGACCAAACAAAGCAGTTTCGCTTTCACAATGAAACACACAGCATCTCCACAACATGGCAGCAGCAACAATACTACAACGAGAATAAAAGTAATGCCTTCTTTCTTTGCATGAACATTTAGGCAGCGTTATGCAAATCTTCCCACATCGTGACGTTGACATGTGGGGGCGTGTTTAAACGAGGGTTTTTAGGAGGGCGTGGACAAGTCTTAATTTTTATAAATAATATCTTTTTGGTTTTGAGACTTTAGTCTTTGCAAATTTAGGGATTTTATCTATTCACGAACAGCTTGTAACACCGCAAAGAGAAATGAAAAATTGAAATTGCATCATATGACTCCTTTAAAAATGCACACTAGAACATAATACCTAGGTTAGGGTTGATAACAAACCATAATTATAAGAAAATGCCTTAGCAAATATATAACTATATAAATATATTAAAAAATATATATAATACACTCCTAAATATATAAGATACAAATATAGGCCATTCTGATGCATGCTGGGAATTAATGGATAGTTGTTTACAACTTCATGCAAAGCAGCTGTCCCACAGAAAACAACTACAGCACATGAGTTGATCTCAAGATTGTGTGCTGATTTTTCAGTTTCAGGTGCAGAACAGAGCGTGTCGTATGGGAACTCATTGAAATAATCATAACAATCATAAGGTGTCCCTGGCAGCACTAAAACATATCTGTTGTTTGACTGTGGGACAGAAACATCCCCCGGGCTACAGTTTCCCCATCGTCTTTTATCAAGCGGAAGAATTTGTGGTTGCACAACATACTCGTAAATTTAGTGTTACACTCAGGGAACTCAAGGAAGTTGACGTCATTTGAGAAAACAGAGTGATAGGCAAAACAACCACCTCTAGAAAACAGGCATGGGCAGGTCATTGAGAGCACTTAGATACTCATGTGCTGCAATGAACTAAACAGAGATTAAATCTGGAGAGTTTCCACCAGAGGCTGAATGCAGGGAAAATGTGGTCGGGTGTTTGTAACTTCACTCTCTCGATCAAAGAACAGGCATTACAACATTTGTCCCAAGAGTCAACGTGCCAAAGTCATGTGGGTCTGGCGCGGTTTGAGGGAACTCTCTTGACCATGATGAGGAGAGGCCAACAAAGCCAAACAACATGGCTATAAAATACTTCAAGCATCTGGAAGTCAAGAGAAGAACAAATTGTTATATTAGTGGTATTTTGTTCTGCAAATGTTCCCAAATATATGAGATTTTTTTCTGTGGTGTCGCAAGCATCACTATAACTACTGCTCATACTTAGCTTTAGGGTTGGCTCTAGACTTCAAGGTAGGCCAGTAAACAATTACATGGTAACACCCTAGCTACCACCATTACATGCAGAAACAAACACATTAGGAAGAAACTAAGAACCAACCAAAAGAGCCTAGCAACCACCCAGTACACTATAATAACTGCATAGCATTGCACTAAAAACTACTCAAAAATCCATTGCAAGAGTACATAAACGCAATAAACACCAGCTGGCACATCCCGTCAATTGCATAGCAGTGCCCTAGCAACCACCTATCAAAGCTCTAGTAACCCTAGCATAGTAAACCATATACCAGTGCAACAAAACCAGACCGAACACATTTGCAAGTGTATGGCAATTAACTTAAAATCCATTTCACCCACTCTAGCAATTGCATAGCAACACCGTAGAAACCACCTAAAGCTCTAAAAACAGTAAAGTGATAAAACCTATATATAATGCAATAAAAAAACAGCCAGAACACATTTACAAGTGCATAGCAATGAACTTAAAATCCATTCTGCTCACCTTAGCAATTGCATACAGCATAGCAACACCCTAGCAACCACCTACACAAAGCTCTAGTAACCCTAACCTAGTAAGCCACACAGCAATGCAATAAAACAGCCAGAACACATCTGCAAATGCCTAGCAATGAACTTAAAATCCATTCCACACAATCTAGCAAATGTATACTATATAACAATGCCCTAGCAACCATCTATCAAACTCCTAGCAACCAAAAGTACACTCTGAAATACACAAAAAAATATTTAGAACACACTAGCAACTGCAAAACAACGGCCTAACAACCACCTATCAAGCCCTAGTAACAATAACCCAGGAAATCATATACCAATTCAATAAAAACAGCCAGAATACATTTGCAACTGCATTGCAATGCACTTAAAGCCCATTTCACACGTCCTAGAAACTGCATATCAACACCCTAGCAACCACACATTGACACTCTAGTTACCCTAACCTAATAAACCCCATACCAGTGCAATGGGAAAACAGCCATAACACATTTGTATGCATATACTGTAGCAATGAACTAATCCTAACCTAGTAAATCCCATAGCAATGAATTAAAAACCACCAGAGCACATTTGCAAGCATATAGCAATGAACTTAAAGTTCATTCTGCACACCCTAGCAACCAACTATAAAACTGACCCTAGCCTAGTAAATCCCATAGTAACGAATTAAAAACCACCAGAGTACATCTGCAAGCTCATAGCAATGAACTTAAAACCCATTCCACACACCCTAGCAACTGTATACTACATAGCAATGCTCTAGCAACAAAAAGCGCATTCTGAAATATACTAAAATCTATTTAGAACTCCCTAGTAACCACCTATCAAAGCTCTAGTAGCCCTATAGTAAATTACATACCAATGCAATTAAAAACTAAAATATACTAAAAACTATTTAGAACACCCCAGCAACCACATCGCAATGCTCTAGCAACCACATATCAAAGCTCTAGTAGCCCTAAACTAGTAAATCACATGTCAATGCAACAAAAACTGAAATGCACTAAAAACTATTCAGCACACACTAGCAACTGTATACCACATAGCAACACCCTAGCAACCACCCATCAAAAACCTAGCAACCAACAGTACATTGTGAAATAAACTAAAAACTATTTAGAACACACCAGAGTCATTGGAACACACTAGCAACTGCATAGCAATGCCTTTGCAATCAATATATCAGTAGATCATTCCATCAGTTAGGGCGTGATACTATGTATCCAATTTGTAACCAGTCATATTTATAACTTTAATGTGACAGCACCTTTTCTAAACAGCATTCTTGGACAGCATGCACAGACATTTGCTACATTTTTAATATTTATAGAAAATACTTATATTAAAGGCTTAAGTGAGAGCTGAGGGATTTGAATCAACCAGTAGATAGATGCTGGCCAAACATCAAGAAATATTAGGCACTCACAGTGAAGGACTGTCAGCTATTGCTTTGGCTTGTCACTTATACAACACTCATTATAACAAGCAGTGATGAGCTCATAATAACACTGAGTCACTTCTGAGGAACATCGGAAATGGGTAGCGGGAGTTCTTCCTAAACATTTGGAAGACTTTATGACTCGGCCGTCCCAAAAGGTTAATGATCCTTGCTGGAGACATGTGGCTGTAATAAATTTCCTGCATCTGTTGGGTGCTGAAAGCATTATAAATAGCGCTGAGGCTCAGTGATGGTAGTCCCTGCAATACGAGCAATGTCTATGTTTTCTTCTATGTTTTGTCTTGATAGAAACAGATTGACTTGAGTGAGTAAATAACCACCGAAAATACCCCAGCAACTACTCAAAACACCCTAAAAACTGCATAGCAACGCCCTGGCAACGTGAAGTGACACTACAAGCCATCTAGAAACTGAATAATCAAGGTACCCGATAGACAGATGGATAGATGATGGACGGATGGATGGATGACAGATAGATAGATGGATGGACAAATGGACAGTTATATAGATAAATGTATAGATAGATAGACAAAGAAACGGATGGATGGATAGACAGAGAAACAGACAGATAAGAGGCATTAAACCTTTTATTAAGACCTAAGGCTGCATAAAAACTCCCTAGCAACAACACAGAATACCTTAGCGACCATATACTGTGGCAACTAACCCTAGCAACCATTGAGTACACTCAAAGTTATTGAAATATATATTTCTTACTGTAAATGTATAGTAAAATAAAGTGCAATTTACTTTATCCGATTGATAGTTGATAGTTTAAAGTCATAGAGGACAATGGTACTGTCATTTAAACATTATGGGTTGAATTCAGTCAACAGTCCAGAAGTTCAGAATACTGGAGTTCCATGAAATTCCAATTTTGATTTCATTGGCTATGAATCATTTTAAAAGGGCTGGTTGTGGACATGCTCTGGTCATCAAGGCAGCGGTAATTGCAGCCAGATTTATGGGAATGTTTTTAACCTTCCGTAAAACAACCTCAAGATCCCAGTCTGAAAGTTTTACTGCTCATCGTCTGGACGGATTTACTCTGTTCATGTTGCTACCACTGATTTTGTAGCGGATCTGCATAATTCCTTTAGTGAATCAAGTGCTAAAACAACACAGACAGCATGTGCAAATGCACAATGCAGATTCATTAGCAGTAGAAAAACTCTTAGGAAGCTCTATGGAAGACAAAGCCATCAAATGGCTGGAAAAGAAGGTGCAATAAAGAATCTACAATTAATTGAATCAAACTGATCAATAGGTGAGCGCTCGAGTTCTCAGGTGATGTGCAGGCTGACATTTTCTGTGCTCCTGTTTGCTTACTCATAGCATGATAAGATAAGGCCAGCTGGATTTCTGCTTGTTTCCGAAAGGCTCTGCACCCTAGATAGAGTTTATGCGCCCTGTGGGACACAGTATCTAAGGTCAAGAGCTTCAGCAAATTTACCCGAGGCTTTAAGTAGCTTGGTCGGGGTCATGGGGGACGAGGGGTTTCATCACCTGTGAGTCAGGCAGTTCACTGGCTCTGTGCATCCGCTCGGGATTATGAGTTTTGACTGCATAGGCTTTGTTTAGAAATCAGATTTTTGGTGTATCTGACTTAAATCTTTTGAGTTGTTTATAGTCTAAAGAAAAAAAAAACAAGTGAAATGTGTTCTCATAAAGTTTGTTGCAACCAATCATTTAACCTCTAAATCATCGGCCTGTGAGACACCATTACTAATATAAGTACAATTTATATGTAAATGAATAACAAGAAAAGAGTTTAACGATTCAAAACTAAGCTCAGAAACATTTAAATTTGATACATGAATTAATGGTTCACAAAGAAAAAAAAAAATTTATTTTTACTTTTAAACAACCCTGGGATCATTTAAATAAATAAATAAAAGTAAGACAGAAACTGGTAGGGGTGTAAGATTAGCAAAAAATAAATAAAGCTTAAAAATAAAAAAATTACATATCGTCTTAATATATTATATATTGTCTAAAATATAATATTATATGGTAAGGCAATTGAATAAGGTTGATCAAATAACCACACCATTTAAATACATACATACATACATACATACATACATACATACTTAGAGAGAGAGAGAGTTTGCCTGTTAAAATTACTAGCCTTCCACAGACATGATGATAAACTACTAGATTTTTTGGGGCACCACTTATAAAGAGGACAGCTATACATAAAATTGTGGGAAAAGCTCAAAAGCAAGACACCTCATTGGTTTTTATTGTACAACATTGTATAACATCACATCCTGAATGGTTAAAAATGGCTTTCTGTTCAACTAAGTGATGTTGTGCATCGGAGGGTTAAGAAACATAAATCTGGCTTTGTTTTTTGGGAGACTCTAACCCACGTAATCAACTCACTAGTTCTCATGGCAGTGAGCCACCGGTGGTTTTAAAGGGTTTGTGTTTATCCTCTTGACTCAAGATTACGACATCAAAACAGTTTGTTTACCAAGTACAAGTACTCAATTATTTTTATTTTGTTATCTGTGTCTTGTCACTAGTCTGTGTACTGGAAGCTTCTGTCACCAAGACACATTCCTTGTGTGTGTAAGCACACTTGGCAATAAAGCTCTTTCTGATTCTGGTACAATGTTCAAAAACAATATAATGTACAACATCTTACGAGAAAGACACCAGAAATGAGACCTCTTTAACATCTCAAGTGTTTCTCTTAGAAAGCAAAGGCACTGAATGGAGAGCAAATGAACTTTGGACTAAGTTCCTCCGCTTCTCAGATGTTTCTCCTGAGAAAATGCACGTGTGATCTCACATGCATCTCCTTCAGAGTTTCTGATTTCAAACTTCTGCAGTAAAGTAGTAAGAAATCTCAAACTTTTCTCATCACATTCTTCCTAAATGTTCTAAGCTGCTCTCTGCATTTATTTTATAGCTCTGTACTACTGACTTGTGTGTAACTGTTTTCTTCTGAGGAATATTTAAACATCACATCATGAGCTATAAACTGTTCCTCTGCTCTTCTTCATGCTGTAGCCGAAGTCTCTCGACTCATCCATCTGAGAGCAGGAACATTCCAGTGGAAGAATGCTTTGTACATGCGGGCACAGGATGAGCTCAAAAATGTTAATAATCTCTCTCTGCAGGCAAGTGGAGACATACGTTTACTCTGTCTGTATGCAAATAGAGGAGGTGATTTAGGGAAACAGCTATTGATTGCACCTGTTGATCTATCGGCTCATTGTTAACCCGTTCCTTTCCAGGCTGTGCAAAAGTAGAGAACCAGCTGGATAATTGATAATTGATTGGATAAGGGATTTTCGGTCTGGACTTTGTGACAGTCTCTTAAATTAGGTCATGCAGATGGAACTGAACTGGTTTGGCTTGAAGACACAGACTTTGAATACTTTACATTGAATATCAAGTGGTGACTCCAAGCACTGAAAATCCAATAAAAGTAAATAAAACGTCCTCTTGACTCAAGATTATGACCAAAAACAATTGTTTGTTTATAATGTACATGTGTACAGAAACAATATGACATACTATGTCTAGGAAAGACAAATCAGAAATTAAATCATGTTATGAAAAAATTATCCCTCAAATCAAACAATGAAATGTATTAACATTATAATGAACCGCACAGACCAAACAATATGATAAATTACAGGGTTTCTGCGGGTTCTAAAGTGTCTTAATTCGTCCTTCGACAAATGTTGCATGCATGGCAGTATTTTTGTCTTGTTTTCCAATAGAAACAACTAAGCATCCTTAAATCAAGTAACATCCTTAAAACAAGTAAAGTCCTGTTTACTGAGAAAATGAACAAAATTAATTGAGTTTGCTTAAAACATGAACAAATGTCTGCCAGTCAGTAGGAAAACTTGTTTTTCCCCCAAATTAGATTGATTTTCTGAGCCCATTGGCAGATATTTTTCCTTTTTTTTATAATAAATTCACAGTTTTATTAAATTTCTCAGAAAAAACTTCTTATGTCATTTTTGCATCTATCTTCATAAGAATGTTTAGATATTTATACTGGAAAAGACAAAAGGAAGAAAATGACTTTTGTGCAGTGTGATCAAAAGGTACAGCAACAGTTACAGTTAAGCTGTTATTTTTGTCAAATTAATTAAAAAGTAAAGAAAATTGGTTGGAAATTGTATTTTCTGCTAATGCAACTTGTGTGTATTTTCTTTAGCCATTTACATTTAGAAAACATACTGACATTTTAATTGGTTTTAAAATGAGAAGAAACCCTGAATTACTATCATTGCATATGCTGAAAGTTTGTAAACGTCTCATGACTTTTGGTTTCACGCTCTCTGCGGCCAATAATTCATAAAATAAATTGTGGCCATTCTGAACCAAATGAATAGAGTTTGACTGGATGGCCTCTGGCGTCAACAACAAAAGATATGGAAAGTCTATCTTATCTATGGTTAGTTGCACTTTATTTACAATTCGCATTGTTTTTCCACTGCCAAACAACCCTGCACCAACTACCCATTTCATTTCATAAAAGCATTATGATAATTGTGCATTGCAACAATGGCTCTACTCTTTGAAGTCTCAAGTATGTAAAGTAGAGGAAAGGCTGCCGCAGGGAAACCCTTAACTCTTTCCCGGACCTCCAAGTTGTTTGTGTAAGAAAAACCTCAGAGAGGGTCAGTGAGTTCGTAGAGGTTTCCGGGGCTGAGCCGTTCTCAAATGTCAGCTATAAATCACTGTCCATGCGGCGTAAAAGCACTGTAAATTGACAGCAAAATGATGCTATTGGACCGGATTGGTTCCTTGGGTTTGCTCTGATGTGATAACAGATATTAATGACACAAGAGGGGACATTTCTTTACTCCATTTCACATGCACAAATCCTTCAACACCTTGATGCCATGTGGAATGCAACCTAATTCTGTAAAGAAGGACAGCTAAGGTCGTCTAAATGGCACAAGAAACAGATGTGGCTGAGAAAGGAAGCATGAGAATTTGGGAACAAAGCACCACAATGTTTTAACAATCAGGGTGCGTTTCCCAAAAGCAACTATGGTCGTAAGTTCCATCGTTTCCAATGGAGCTGAATGGACCTAACGAGTTGGCTAGCGGTGCTTTTGGGAAACGCAACCCAGGTAAGATCCTCCTTGTGACAATTAACAAATAATTGCCTCGAGTTAATCATCTAAAGCCGCTTAATCATAGAGGTTTTGAGTGTGTTTATTAGTGATGGGAAGATTGTGTCATTTCATGCAAGTCATTTTGTTCAGAGTTCAGTTAAAACACACACACAAAAACCTTTTCAATAGGCAATTTTCTTGAACATATCCACATGCAATCTTTGATCAAACTGAATTAGGACATCTTTATATGCAACCAAAGATAGATTATGAAAAACAAACTTGATTAGTTCACCTCTTGAATCCATTAGCAAGTCTTTCCTTCATTTGTCACATGCAAAACAAATTGTTCATGAACAGACCTTTACTAGTTTTTATTATGTGCATGTGTGAGTTGTCTCTGAACTCAATGGCCCCTATCAGCCGGGGTCGTATAAGCTTGAGTCATCAGTTTTGCTTCACTTCATGTGTTTTCTGCTTGTTTTAGATGTGGAAGCCAACTCTCAGGTCAAAGAGTTTATGGGACAGACACATTAGGCTCATAGAACATAAAAAAGCCATCAGACTTCATATCATTTAGTCTTAATTAATGGAGTTTGGTAAGCTAAACATCACTTTATTGTAAAATTTCTGTACTATTTGTGCTACAGGCATAAAGGAGAGATATATTTGTATATACACACAGAAAAATAAGGGGCCAGAATTGTACCTTTTGGTATACAACATCTTGTCCCTGGAGCAGTACCCTTAAAAGTACATATTTGTACCTTTTTTTTTTAACCCCTAATAGGTACATATTAGTACCTTAAGGGCACATATTACTACTCTAAGGTGCTAATATGTACCTATTAGGAGTAAAAAAGGTACAAATATGTCCTTTTATGGGTACTGCTCCAGGGACAAGCTGTTGTACTCCAAATGGTACAATTTTAAACCCCTTTTTATCTGTGTGTAGCAGTCTTTACCTCACAAATGGATGAAAAAAATCCCAGACCTGAGCTGGAAATCACAAAGGCTACTAAGTAACCACATGGAAAGCATAAACAATACCCTAACAACCAGTTATTAATTACCCAGAATGCACTGGCAACAATCCACAACATCCCGACAGTGATTTCTGCTTTGGTTTTTCAAAACCATGTGTATTTTTATAGACACTCTTGTGCAATTTGATCTTGTTTTCCATTTCTTTTGATCTACTCTTTCTAAGAAACTCAAACCGATGTTGGGCAATAAAAAAAATCCAAAAATCCCAAGTATGAAAGAGCTTAACCAAAATTTACCAAAGAAAGAGTCTTGCATCAACCACAATATTCCACAGCCTTGTACTGCCAAATAGCCAAAAACAAGTTGAGGGTTTTAAGTCCTTGCATGGCTGTGGTTCTGTCAAAAGCACTAATACCTTGTTTTTGCCAAAAAACGACCACCCATGTGTTCTGGAATAACCTGAGGACCAGCTGATATTACATTCTTATAGTCAATTTAGTGCATTAAAGTTAACAAGAGTTAAAGTTTCATTGCATGTTATTGTCAGTATGTTTATAGGTTTGTTTATGAGGGTTAGTTCTGAACAAAAACAAGGCCTAACGACATCCACCATCTTGAGTTTCCTGTCACTATAAACGCCTGCTACTCGCTTCACTGATTCTAGTCCAAACGTCTCCACTGTTAACCAGCAACCAGTTCTGAGTCATTTCTGTTATGCAGTACAAACATATGAAAACAAACATCTGCTTCAGATATAATCATACTAGCACAGATCAACAAAGTATTCATTAAATCCATCGCTAGAACTCACTAATGTGAGTAATTCCCTCCATAATGATGTCACTTCCTGGAGGATGATGTCATCAAGGAACTGACTCATTTAAAGGCACAAAATACAAGCAATAATGAATGAGGACAAATAAAAACGATGAAATTATTATCGTTTAAAATACAATTCCTTAGAAAAAAGTTTTGTTTGGAACATTTTAATAAGAGAGTGAAAAAATGAAGAGAGACCTAGAATATATATAGAAATAATGGCAACAAAATGGGTTATGAACCTAAATCAAATGTTTTATTTATTTTATTTTTTTAATTTAATGGGGGTTTTTTATTTAAATTATTTGATCTAATATACTATGTAATATAAGATGGTAATAAAAATGTACAACATAAAAGCAATGACCCTTTAAACTTCCAGGTTCCTTTTTAAAGCAGCATGTGACCTTACTGTGCAATTTGACCATCATGCTAGACAAGATATATATGTGTCACGAATCCGATCCATGAATTTCCATCCACTTGCCACCAGAGGTCGACCCTCCAATAATATTGACTCTCGCACCACACAGACTGTTACACATCACCCTGGACTACATTTCCCATGCTCCATTGCACTAAACACAAGCTCACCTGAAACCAATCACGCACAGCTGCTACCAATAACACACACTATATAACACCTACCCTGATCCTGTTCTGGTCCCTGAGTATTGCTCTGCATTTTTCACTCCCCAAGTGTTAGCTGCCTTACCGAGCCATTCCGTGTTTTCTGTTTTAGTCTCGTGTGTTGTTTTGTGTTTATCCCTGTTTAGCGGATAGCTACCTTACCGAGCCTGTTTTCTTAGTCTTGTCTATTTTCCTGGTCTCTGATTCACTCCACGTATCTTGGATTAACCCTTTGCTTCCCATTTCTGACTCTGTTTGCCCCTGCCTGGACCTTTGCCTTCTACCTGGATTTATCTCTTTCCTTGCCTTCGATATACCTGTTTGCCATTGTCTGACCCATGTCTGATAAAAGCACATCTCTTAATAAAAGCTTGCATATGGATCCGCATGTCTCTCATCTTATAACAATATGATAAATCAGCCAATATTTGGCCATTTTGGAATTATTGGCCAAAAACAAACATCTGCTTCAGCTAACAGAACAATTAACAAAACTACAATCAGCCTTGTCAATGTGCAAAAATTGTGTTTCAAATATTTCTGGTGAATTAAAAAAAAAATACAGTGTAAAAAATGACGTTTTGTGCTGTAATTAAATTGACCAGCATCAGATGTTGAAAAAAACATTTTGTTTGTCCACTATTAATGACTCCTATAACGAGTTAGTAATATGTTCGACATTTCCAATAAGTTATGAAAACGTTATTTCTGAATATTCTCTAAACATTCAAAACGTCCAGATTTATAACTATTTTAAAAAAAATTATGTGGAAGTTAAAGACAACATTAAGGGGAGTGTTCCATTTTATTATTGAGCAAACATTACGGGAATTACGTCTGAATGTTCTCTAAACCATCTTAGACGAACGAACATCCAACAAAAAAATGTTTTTGTGCTAACATTTTAAGAACGTAATGATAACTTTGAATGAACATTCTATTTATGTTACTGGAAGAATGTTTGTTCATAACTTTGAGAGAACGTTCTGAGAACGTGTCTCACTAGTAAACCCAGTCCGGATGACTCTGTTCTCTGTGTGGTGTGTGTTTATGGACACAGTGTTGTTAAATACTACCGCAGCACAGCAAGCACTGCAGAGGGTTCAAGGTTATTTAAACAAGACCTGTGTATGCTATGAGTCAACATGTTTACTGTACCGCATTTCTCTACTTTGGTAAAACTACACTATGTCATGAGCGTGGGATTACCAGAGGGGCTTGAGTTCAGATGTAACATTGCACATTGGGTACTGGACAACATGCTTACCCGGCTAATTTTATAGCCAAACCTCATGCTCATGGGTCGTATGATACACACATTATCAACATGGTCCAGCTAAACAACCCGTACAGAAAAGTCCAATGCTAAACGCACTTTGCAGCCAAATATGATAGTTAAAATGTAGTTTACATGCTGTTTTACATGCAATTTCAGCTGTTGTGCAGTGGGAGATAATTCACCTAAATTCCTTTTTTATTGTTCTATAATTATTATGCATGCCATCTTCATGACATTACATTCATTGAATACTGAATATTTGTACTTAATACAGTAATTTTAAAATAGAATATTTTTAAATGCCACCCAATACTTATATATATATAATTATAAATGCACACACACACAGTCATATTCTATATATATATATATATATATATAATATATATAGTAGATATATCATTATATCTTGCACTGGAATAACTGGACGATGTACTTTGAAACATTTTATTTCTCAAAAGTGCTAGTCCAAATTCACAAATCCTTAAAAAGAACCAGCACGTCAGTAATGAATGCCACTAATTAATGGGAAAATGTGGAAAATTAATTAAAAGAATAATAAAACTAAAAAAAAACTAAAATAGCCCTTGTTTTAATTGCAACTTTAAAAAATAAGAAAAAGAATACAGTGTGAATATGCACTTTGGAAAAAATATCGGACATGAAACAATTTTCACTCAGAAATTGCTAATAAAATTCACAAATAATTATAAAGAAATGGCCAGTAACACTGAATTTTGAATTAGAAAATCTGAAACAATATTTCCTTGTAAAACATATTCCATTAATCAGTATTTTTTACAGTGTACTCACGTGCAACTTTGTAATATAAAACCTTGATGTTCATGGACATACATACATGTTACATAACTGGTATTTTTATTAGACAATACTGTGAAACCATAATAAATTAGCATTATTTCAATGCCAAAAAAATGCATGTCTTCCTGACATCAAATTCATTAATTAAATACTTAATATTTGTATACTTTAGCTTGTCACACTGCAGGATCATTTAGACATACACTTCCTCTTATGCAAAGTTTAATCTAAAAATGTGATGCTTATAGACAAACATACAGCTTGCCTGATATATTTATTGTCAGTACTGTCATTGAATATGTTATCTCAATGCAAAACGCTTTTAGAAGACTTTCTTTTCAAAGACAAGTTCACTATGAATCAGGTGCTGCACTTATGCATAGCGATGCGTAATGATGATGATATGTGAGATCTCATCAATGAAATTCCACGCTGACATGTTCTGGAGCTCCATCGCAAATATTGTACAAACAACCGCGATTGCCGATCGCCTTTGGCCACGAGCGCGCACAGGAGCTATTGTGCAAATATTTGCGCGTCGTGGCGTCGCGTGGTCTCCGTGTTGACTCAGAGAGAGGAGTTGAGGGCAGCTCAAAGCGAACCGCGTTACCTCCTTTATGTTTATTTAATAAAGCGCGTTTGAGGGCACTTCCTCGGTCTATGTGGGGTCATGCGGTCCTCACCTAAGCGGATCCATAAATGAATGGTGGGCTCGACTTTCACACACGATTCCTGATTGGTCGCCGCGTCCGACCGAGATAAACACAGCCGCGAGTATATATATATATAGTGGCATTTAAGAGAAACTTCACGAACACTTTTACGCACGCCGTTTTACGCACTCGTCAAGATGAGAGCGCACATCCAGAAAGGTCCTCAGATTCTGGAGCTGCTGAAGAAAAAGTCTGTGGGGCTTCAGCACTGCAAGCCCACATCCTCCGTCTGCGTGCTGGACTCGAAGGATGCTGCGGGAAGCGCGCGCCCTGGGGGCGCCCCCCAGTCGCGACTCCATCCCTTTACCAACCAACCTGGCTGGGCCGCTGTTCGGAGCCTCTTCGAGCTGCTCCGAAAGGAGTTCTATCAAAAGTACAACATGAGGCTCTCTTAGTGTATCACATTATCAAAAAAACAAAAAAAAAAAAAAAAAATATATATATGATATATATACTAATATTATATATAATATATCTATAATATATATATATATATATATATATGTAGTAATTTATTTTAAAACATTTGTAGTTTTTATATTTATTAAAACGTTACTTATTTTAATGATTTTAAATCAAACTTTCGCATTCTATTTATTTTTCTTTACTCCAATAAAACAAAAGCTTTATATGAATAATTACTTTTAAAAGTTACTTCATAATTACATTTTGTCTATGAAATACATATAGAGCATATAACATGTTCCTTGATTACATTTTATTATTATTATTATTATTATTTATAATTAAAATATCATTATTTATTTTAAATCATGTTGGATTTTCATTTATAATTTTCTTATATATATATACACTATAAATTAACTTAGGCTCCCTGTTTATTGGAGGCTCTTTACAGGAAGGAGGGCAACTATCCTCAGAGACTGGAGATCAAACCATGGAAAGCCTACAGAGACATGCGGGATGAGGCTTATGGGCTGCTCATACTGTAAATATTATAGTTCCGTTACAAATGCATGTGAGATTTTATTGGTTATTTCATAATATTCTACAATGTAAACGAATGCATTTGCAGGGAAGGAAAGGACTGGCAGCGCGTGCGCAGCGCTTTCCAGCAGAAACTCATGAAACCGACCGAAGTCATGAAACTGGACGGGAAAATCAATGAAGTGAGTTCTGCTTGAGAAATATCAAGTATAATTCACATACTGTATATGCACAGACTGTATGAATGACCGCTTGTTGTCTTTATGAAAAGGTTTCAGCTGATTTGATAAAGAGGATTGGAAGAGCCCAAGTCAACGGGAATATCGATGATTTGTATTTTGAACTGAACAAGTGGTCCTTTGAAAGTGAGTTTTCATGTCACAGTTGTCACATACTGACTTGCTATAATGAAATGCATTAAATTTCTTTCTCTTTTGGTCTTTTAGCTATTTGCTATGTGCTTTATGACAAACGGTTTGGACTCTTGCAAGACAATATCAGCCAGGAGGCCATGGATTTCATCACGTCAGTAAAAACGGTAAATTGACCATCTTTTTGACCCAATTAGTTCAAACAGTGAATAACACTCTAAAGTGCATAAGCTTTATCCACATCTCTTCTGATGCAATGCAATGCAAAGATGCAAAGTGTTTCATAGTTCCAAAGCAGATCCACATGGTGTTTTCTCACTTTCAGATGATGAGCACCTTTGGGCTGATGATGGTGACGCCCGTGGAGCTCCACAAGACCTTCAATACGAAAACATGGCAAGATCACACAGCGGCCTGGGACCGCATTTTTAGCACAGGTACTAAAGAGCTCCTTAATCAGTTGACATGTGACCCATAAAGCATTAATTTCCAGTCAGGTGATGACACATGAACTCACGGCTTTCTGCTCCGACCCGCCGTTGCAGATCTGTGCACACAGCAGGAAAGAAAGAGAGAGAGAGCAAACCGCAGTAGTAAACGCAGTGACCTAAGTGCATGAGAATCCAGCCAAATATTTGTAGCAGCAGGAGCGAAGGGAGGGAGGAATGTGGATGTGAGGCTGAATTACTCACTGTTTGTTGTGCTGCTGTTGCTCCATTAGCAGCGGCTCACTCGCAACACCTGTCACACATTCGCAAACACTTCACTTTCCCTGCAGCTGAACAACAGCAGCACGTACTGTACCTGACTACAAGTAGGGCATTCCACACGTAGGCCATTAAGACAAAAGTGGTAATACCTTAACAGTTTTTAAGTTATTGAATAGAATATTTACACTCATGCACTTGGCAGATGCTTTTATCCAAAGTGCATTCAAGGTATACACACTGAATGCTGAATATTAAGAAATATATATATAATTAGTGCAAAGTTTATTTATATAAAACATTTTACAATTGATGCATACATTTGTTGCACAATAGTGATGATTTAAAGTGCTTTGCATAAACAAACAGGTATGAACATAAAAGTTAAGGTTAAAACAACACTTTAAGTTAAGTGTGTGTGTATTGGTGTGTGTGTGTGTGTGTGTGTGTGTGTGTGTGTGTGTGTGTGTGTGTGTGTTGTTGTGTTCATATACTTTTTATTTATTTTACATTTAGATTTCAAACATTGATAATAATCAGAAATGTTTCTTGAGCAGTAAATCAGCATATTAGAATGATTTCTGAAGGATTACGTGACACTGAAGACTGGAGTAATGATGCTGAAAATTCCCCTTTACCATCACAGGAATAAATTATATTTAAAACATTGACGAAGCTCTTAGGTTCTGCTTATTCGTAGGGGGGATCACAATGGGATGGTCAGTTTAAAAACACCTTGATAGCAATCTCCATTTACAAGTTTTATTTCACCATTGCCAGTACATGACTTCATCCACAGGTATCAGACTGGTTTATCTGTACACAGCCAAACACCATATGAAATCATCCAAAGCAGTGAACAAGGAATGAACTGACTACTGCTCAGAAGCAACCCTTCTTAAAGGCCCCTAGAGGAGCCAGAATAGGATGCAGCTGTCAACAGTGGGTGGAGCTACAATCACCATGTCATAGGTTTTCCAACAAGGCCGCCCCAAAATATGACATCATATTTTCAATTCTAGGAAATCACAATGACATAACATTAAAGTCTAGTCCTTAATAAAGGGTAAAGGAATAAGCCGGCTGACAGGCTGAACATAAGACTTCCCTTTGATCTTTATTTCAGCAACTCTAACACGGCCGTCCTTGCCCAAGAAAGTCTTCTGTACTTTACCAATGGGCCATAAAGCACGGGGGAGTCGAGGGTCCAAGATCATGACTACATCGGAATCTTCCAGGTGGCCTTGATCTTGCTGCCACTTTTGGCGAATTTGTAGATTCGGCAGATAATTCCTAATAAAACTGGTCCAAAATTGATCCGCCAGAACCTGGCTATGTCTCCATCTTCTCTGAGATAAAGTATTAGAATCAGCATATATCACTTGGGGTAATGAAGCATCCTGCCGCCCCATGAGGAGCAAATTGGGGGTTACAGGATCCAAATCATCAGCATTAGAAGAGACATATCCTAGAGGTTTGGAATTCAATATTTCTTCAACCTCCACCAATACGGTTGTTAAAACCTCCTCAGTCACTACCTGACTTCCCAAGACAGAACGAAGTGCACCTTTGATAGATCGGATTTCCCTCTCCCACGTTCCTCCAAAATGTGGAGCATAAGGAGGATTATAAGTAAATTTGATTTGATGATTCCACAACTTTTCTTGCAAGACTGGACTTAATTGGTTAAAGGCACTCTTCAGTTCACTTTTGCCCCCATGGAAATTAGTTCCTTGATCACAGATCACTTCATAAGGTTGTCCTCTACGAGCTACAAAACGACGGAGTGCCATTAAGAAGCTATTAGTGTCAAGACTAGTCAACAATTCTAAATGAACACATCTAGTGGTCTGACATTTCAAAAGTAATCCCCATGGTTTCTCAGTCCTGCGACCAGACTTGATCACAGATGGCCCAAAACAATCCATTCCTGTGGACCAGAAGGGAGGTTTGAACAAATTGAGTTTAGATGGAGGAAGATCAGCCATCCTAGGAACTATTGGTTTTCCTTTCCATTTAGCACACTCCAGACACTTTCTTTGATATTTCTTCACAGCTTGCCTACCTTTTAAAATCCAGTAGTAGCGCCTAAGATGAGCGTAAACTCTGTCTACTCCAGGATGACCCAACTTGGCATCTACAGCTGCAATCAAAAGTTGAATGACAGAATTTCTTGAATCAAGAATTATTGGATGAATGGTGTCAAGAGCCAGTTCTTGACTATGTCGAAGTCGCCCTCCTACTCTAATAACTTCAGCAATGGGATCGAACTCAGGTGCAAGAGTGTACAATCGACTACTAGCTTGAAAATTTTTCCCAATTCGCAATGCACCATACTCCTCGGCGAAATCCTTCCTTTGAGCCTGTCGCAACAGAAGAAGTTCAATCTGAGCCTTGTCCAGCAAAGAGTTATCAGGGTTAACTGCCACAGCTTCAACAAGCTCATCCCACGACTTGTATTGTTGAACATCAAGATTCACAAGGTTATCCTCAGCATTAGTAAGGCCACAGAACAGAGTCTTCCTCAACTCTGTAGCATCAGAGTTCTCAGTCATACCAGGGAATTTTGGCCACTGATCAGGGTCAGAATAAAGGAAAGCAGGGCCTCTAGTCCAATGATTCGGTTTGACTAGATCAGTCAGATTCTTGCCTCTAGTAATATCATCAGCTGGATTGCTAGTGGTGTTAACATAACGCCATTGTTCAGAAGCAGAGTACTCTAGGATTTCAGTAATGCGGTTTGCAACGAATACTTTATAGCGGCAAGTCTCAGAACGAATCCAGTTAAGTACTGTCATCGAATCAGACCACAGTATTGTTTGGTGAGTGAGCAGATCAAGTTCCCTCTGCAACAGATTTGCCAATTGAACCCCGGTAAGGGCAGCACACAATTCTAGACGAGGTATAGAAATTGACTTACGAGGTGCAACCCTGGATCGGGCCATCACAAAGGAGACTAGAACTTCACTCTCCTGATTCACAATCCTTAAGTAGGCCACTGACCCATAAGCCAATTCTGAGGCATCACAAAATACATGCAACTCCCTCCTAATGGAATTTCCATCAAGATCAACAGGACCATACATTCTTGGTAGTTCAATGGAAGCGATAGCAGGAAGTTCACTCTCCCATGCTACCCAGGCCTTCTTAATACCCTCAGGTAGTGCTGGATCATCCCATTGTCTTCCTTTACTCCACAATTGTTGCAGCAGGACTTTGGCTCTAGTGGTAAAAGGTAGATGGAACCCTATAGGGTCATATTGACTTGCCAGGACCCTATAAATATTGCGCAATGTAAGAGAATCATAAGCAATTGGACGATGTTTATAACAGAGGGTATCTCTGGCACAATGCCAAATTAAACCCAGCATGCCTTCACTAAGATCTGAACAGTCTTGACTTAACCAGAGTTCAGTGTGGGCAGACTTTGCGGTGCTGGGCAGATCCTCCACCACCTCCGCAACATTACTTGCCCACTGTCGAATTTCAAAGCCTCCATATCTCAAATGGGTCCGTAATTTCCCAATCAGCTCCTTTGCTGTTGGGATGTCCATAACACTTTGTAGACAGTTATCAACATAAAAGGCCTTGGTGATAGACTCCTTAATCCTCTGGCAGAGCTCCTACATGTTTTTGCAAAGCATAAATCGCATAGCAAGGGCTACAGGTGGTTCCAAATGGCAAAACTTGCCATTCATAGACATCAACTGGCCTATCCTGTCTCATGCTTCGCCACAGGAAGCGCAGGAGGGATTTATCAGAAGGCAATAGACCAACTTGATGAAACATGGACTTAATATCACCACTAATGGCCACAGGACGTTCCCTAAAACGAAGGAGTACGCCCAATAAGGATGACCCTAAAGTCGGACCAGGCAGCAGGTGAGCATTCAGTGATTCTCCTTTGAACATATAGGAACAGTTAAACACTAATCGATTCTTTCCATTATGCTTAACAAGATGGTGAGGTACAAACCAAGACTCACTACTTTCAAAGGCTTCTTCATGACTCAACTTTCTCACATAACCAGACTCAACCAATTTCTGAATCTCTCCTTCATAGATAAGGGCCTGCTCCGGATTGCGTATCAGGTGGCGCTCGGTCCGTCGGAGTGATGACATAACTGCCGCTTTAGGAGCATTAAACAGGGGTGCATGTTTTGAATGAAGTAGAGGAGTGGCATATCTAGAGACACCATCCACCGTGTCTCTTGTTGTCAATCGGTCAAGACAATCCAGGGCATACTGGTCCTGTTTGGACCGTATACTGGTCTTTTCACTCTTGTAGGGAAACACGTCCAATTGCCACAACCGCTCTACATCCTGTTGGAGCTGAGAGGGAATAGAAATCCCAGAAAGAAACAGACATTGGGTTTCCGTCTCATTTGATTCAGCTGACGACACTGGACCCTGAAGAGCCCATCCCAATCTAGTATGAACTGCGGCTGGTCCCCCATGAGGGCTAAGACGAACTTTCTCTACTGGAGCTAAAAGATACGGATGATCAGCACCAATCAAAAGCATAGGCTGGACTTTATTAAATGGTTCCAGTGGAAGTCCATTTAGATGCTTGAATCGTTTCAGAAGACTAGGCATGGGATAGGATTGCTCAGGAAGGCCCAATCCCTGTGCAGTAAAAGCCCCTTGGATCCGGTATTCTTGATGAGAATTTGCTGAAGAAATTGTAAAATTCACACTGGCTCCTCTCAGGACCTCTGTGTCTTGACACATAGTTCTAAGCACCAGTCATTCAGCTGTGCCCGTCAATCCAAGTTGATGTGCTGCCCAAAGTAAAAGCATTCTCCTTTCAGAACCATCATCCAAGATGGCATAGGTCTCCATACATCTACCATTATGGCTCAGTAGAACTTTTTCAACCTTCAGCAACACTCTAGGGGAACAGCTTGGAAGACTAAGAAAGAAAACACCAGAGTCTGGCTTCTTCTGATTCACCTCATGTAAAATTCCCAGGTGTTTACCTTTACATTTAGGACAGCCTTTCTTTAGGTCACACCGAGAGGCCTGATGAGCCCTGTCACATCTCCAACAGCAATGATGCTCTTTAATCCATTTTCTCATATTCTCCAAATCAAGTAGGCTAAAGGCCTGGCATCTACTGAGGTGATGATCGTCACTTCTACAGAATGGACATGGGAACCTCAGAAACTCCTTTCCCTCAAAACTGAAATTTCGAACGGGACTTAAAGAATCACTGATCTTCTCCACTGGAACACTACTCACTCCATGAAGAATGGTTGTAGTTGGTTGATACTGCCTTAGTTTCCTCTCCGTCTGAAAATGGTCATTAGGTCTCCGCCGAACAACACCGACTTGTCCTACTATTGCTTGACAGTCTGCTTCCTCCTGCAGCCATGAAGAGAAATTCACCAAGTTATAGGGTTCTCCTGGTCGAGTAGCTCTACTATGCCGGATGTAATTAGCAACTTGTTCAGGGGGGAGTTTACTCAATAGTTTCTGTACATGAGAAGCACAGGCCAACTCTGCTGCTCCTTCACCTTCACCCCAAGACTGTAACATCCCCACCAAGGCATGAATACGAACTGCTAAGCTACTGAAAGCTTGTGAATCACCAGTTTGAACGGTTGGGAGGCTCATAGTCTCAGCAATTTCTTTTAAAACCAATTGATGTGGCTGACCATATTTCTGCTGGAGGGCTGCCCACGCTACACTGAAAGGCAGAGGATGGTTAGAATAAGCCAAAACTAAGTTGCGTGCTGAATCCAATTTTAAATGGTCTAAAAGAATATGGAATTTGTACTGCTCAGTCTCATCTGGGGGTAATAAATTCTCCAGAGCCATCTTTAACATTATAAATTGTTTAGGATCCTCTTTATAGAGATATGGAAATGAAGGTCCTTCAATTCGACAAGATCTTGGAGAATAACGTACCTGGGCTTTTGGCTCATATCCTGTTTGAGAACTTGAAACAGGCTGTTGAACTAAAGACTGAGAAACACAAGGTATAGGATTATTCTGTTGCATCTGGTTACTTTGTTGTTGCGCAATAGGTCTCACAAAAAAAGGTGAAGGTAAACTAGGCATAACTAATGGTAATGAAGACTGAACATCCTGATTTGCCTGCTGGATACAATCAGCCATATTTCCACTTTGAGCTGTCATGGGTACAGATGATTGAGTAATTGTGCCGGATGCCAAAGATGTCAATGGAACTGATAATTGACTAATAGGAGGTTCAGTTCTAACCACTGAATTATGCAAAGCCTGCTGTGAGAATGGTAAATACTGAGACGATGCCATGATACCCTGGGGATCTTGTGCTTGTTGATAAACAGCATTCATAGGAACTGGCAAATGACTTGGATACAAAGGGCCTGGTACTGGTGGCCAAAATCCAGGATATACTGGGCCAAACAATGGTGGATTCATAGCCCAAGGAGGGATCGATGGTTGCACTGCAGGTCTAGATGCATAAGACTGACCTGATAACTGATGATGCGCATCAACCCAAGGATTTAGAGTGTATAAATTAGGGGGCATGAACTGACTGGCCGGATGCTGTGAACTTTCCATCAAAGTAGACAAATGAGGAGCATGAGGGCTCTGAACTGCAGAAAGCTGCCTTGCCACTGGATAGCTAACGACATTCTTATCAGCAGGGACTTGATTTACTTGTGATACATTCAAATCAGGAGCTAACTGGGATTGAGGAGTCAGTACCATAGAAGAAGGAGGTGGAGGCAGAGAGGATGCCCTACTCACACATGGCGGTAACTTCAACTCGGGACTAGCTTTCACATGATGTTGTTCCTGTAGATGAACTCGGAGCTCTTGAGCTAATGCTGCAGCTGAAGCAATCCCCATAGAAGGTATGAAAGACTCCTTATCAGGTGAGGGCAGTGCAGATAAATTTTGGCTACCTTCTTCAGATGACCAAGAACTTCCTGAAGAACAAATCCTATTAACTCTGGAATTTATCTGCTTCACACTTCGGCCTAATTCCATAACAAACTCCTTCAACTGCTTCATTTCCCATAAGATAGGGTCACAAGGTTCAGAATAACTCTCTCCGGCATCTTCACTACTGCTTTGGACTGGGGCTAAGGAAACTGACTGGCTAGTTCGAGGAGGCTTCAATGGCGGTAAGGTAGTCTCATAGTCCTCAAGATAGACTGGAGGCTTAGTCGGTCTTGAAGACTCTCGACGAGGTGGTACATGGCATTGGCTAGTATATTGCTCTTGGTCCATTGGGATGCTCAATTCCGGCTCGAAGGACCATGTAAGAGACTCTTAGGTTACTGCTTATTCGTAGGGGGAGCATCACAATGGGATGTCAGTTAAAACACCTTGAGGCAATATCCATTTACAAGTTTTATTTCACCAATGCCAGTACATGACTTCATCCACAGGTATCAGACTGGTTTATCTGTACACAGCCAAACACCATATGAAATCATCCAAAGCAGTGAACAAGGAATGAACTGACTACTGCTCAGAAGCAACCCTTCTTAAAGGCCCCTATTGGAGCCAGAATAGGATGCAGCTGTCAACAGTGGGTGGAGCTACAATCACCATGTCATAGGTTTTCCAACAACATATTACAATAAAAAACATTTACTTTAAATTTCAGTAATAATTCACAATTATTACAACATTTTTACCGTATTTTTAATGAAGTGCAGCGTTCTTTTCAAAAACAAATGAAATCAACCCCAATGGTAGTGTGTCTATATAAATATAATGTATTTAAATAAAATTATGCATTTATTGTAAATATATTGAGAAAATAAAATTTGATTTACTTCTATTTTCATCAAATACCATGCACACACTCAAAATGTCCTGTCTTAAAACTTTCAAAACTATCAAAAATAGCACCAACTAATCAAGTAATCCATCGTTTTAACAGCAAAACTTTATATTGACAAGAATCTGAAGAGGCACTCAAACGACAACACAGGAAACTTTCTCTGCGACATCTACCACCAGAGCCACCTCACCAAGAAGGAGCTGTACGCCGCCACAACCGAACTCCAGGTCGGAGGAGTGGAGACGGTACGCACTTTCATGACCCCACACAAACCAACTTGTATTTCAGCGAGCTTGTTTTTGAGTCACACGCGAGTGAACTAAAAAAACAGTTGATTTAACTCGTCTTTGTTCTGCTCTTATCCAGGCTAAGATTGAACAACACACAGCTTAGCTCAATCAAGCACATAAGTCAGAAGAATGAGGCAGGGCAAGCGTAGCGCGCCATTCAGGGATGGGGCGCTGTACAGTGTGGCCCGACTGACCAAACAAATCCTTCTTGTTTTCCTCTTGCAGACAGCTAATAGCATGTTGTGGGTTATTTTCAACCTCTCACGTAACCCCTGCTCCCAAGCTAAACTTCTGAAGGAGATCCAGGATGTGGTGCCTGCAGGAGAAACACCGAGTGCCGAGCACATCAAGAACATGCCCTACCTCAAAGCCTGCCTGAAGGAGTCCATGAGGTGGGCAAAATATACTAGATAGTAGAAAAACCGAAATAGTATTTTACTATTTTCTTTCTTAAAACGTTCCTTAGATTATTAAAATGCTCTCCACACTAAGAAAAACGTGGTTCTTTAAGGATCTGTTTATTGAAAAGTTCTTTGGGGAACCAAAAATGGTTGTTCTTTATTGGCATTGATGGTTCCATGAAGAACCTTTAAAAAATAAAGGTTCCAAAAGAATGTTTTGCATCAATGCCATTTAAGAACCATTATGGGTTACCCAAAGAACCCTTCAGTGAGCAGTTCTTAAAAGAAGCATTATTTATTTTGTGGAAAGGAAAGGTTCCATGCATGTTGAAGGTTTTTCATGGAACCATCAATGCCAAATAAGGATAACCTTTATTTTTAAGAGTGTAGAATCTTTCCATTCCAAGAAAGATTCTTTATAGTGGAAAAGGGTTCTTCAGATAATTAAAATGTTCTTCAACACTCTGAAAAATGAAGGTTCCAAAAGAAGGTTTTCACAGCATTGTCATAGAAGCACCATTCTGGGTTCCCCAAAGAACCTTTCAGTGAAGAGTTAAAAAAAAAAACCCAACCAAAACAAAAATACTTTTTTCTTAGTCTGAAGAACATTTCAATAATCTAAACAACCATTTTCTACTATAGAGAACCTTTAGTGGTTCCATGGATGTTGGAGGTTCCTTATTGACTCATCAATGCCAATAAAGAACCTTTATTTTTAAGAGGGCAAAAGTGAAAAATTAGGAAAATGGTTCTTTTAAGAACTGTTAACTGAAAAGTCTTACACTCTTAAAAATAAAGTTTTCTTTAATTGGAATCAATGATTCCATGAAGAACCTTTAATCTACCTTTAATGTACCTTTTGGAACCTTCCAGTTCCAAAATGGTGCAAAAAGTTTCTTTTTAGATTATTACAATGTTCTTCAAGCTAAGAAAAATGGTTCTTTTAAGGTTCATATGAGATGAATCATTTCTAATAGAATGGCATTAAATTAGGCTGGACGTTCCCAAATCCAGTCAGCTGACATAATAGTCCAGACTGGAACCCGAAAGCGCATGGAAGCATGTTTATGCCTCATATGCTTTCATGTTTCAGGCGACAGTCATGCATTACAGGAAGACACGGACATTAAAGCAGGATAATGCTGAAGCATGTGCCGGGAATGTTGATGGTGTATTTGTGGGATTATAGCCTTGACTTGCATTAGCAGCATAACGTGCCTCATACCTATCAGCTTACGCTCTCACGCATGCAAAAAATGAAAGAGGACATTTTCAGGAATTCTCAAAAGCGAGAGGTTCATTGTTGTCTTTTTCCCCCCCGCAGAGTTTCACCGTCTGTGCCGTTCACCAGCCGTACCTTAGACAAAGACACCGTTCTGGGCGATTATACTCTGTCCAAAGGAGTGAGTATCTCATTATTAGACCTCCTCACTACTGCCCCCTATATGAACTCTGATTCAAAACCTAGTGAGCAACCTTGAAGTCTGCTGTCTAACTGACAGCTCCCTTCTTAGACAGCATCTTAACTGAAATAAGAGTGATTTCAAAAGCTATAAATTAGCAGCAAAAATGCTCCTCTCATGATGGCACAATAGATTCCAAAAGAATTTAACATGTTTCAATGTTAGCAATGTGATACTCTAAAAAAATAGCAATAATAAAATATTGAAATATTCAGTATTTGATGACTATATTTACATTTTTAAAATATATTAGTAAAAGATTCAATTATTAACAAATTAATTAGAATTAACCTATATTATATATATACTATATCTTTAGAGTAATTAATAATAGTTGATTAATCTAAATTAGAATTAATACCCATTTTATTATAAAATGTTTTTTAGAATCTATTATTATATAATTTTTCATATATATATATATAATACATTGAAATAGATCTACCGTCTAATATACAATTAAAATTAATATGAAACTGTCATTATAGTATAATATATTTGTATATTTTATCTTAAAAGGCTCACTAGGTTTTGCAAAAGAGCCACAAGGCTGTAACTAGGTTGTGTCTCGTTCATTACTTTACCATTTTATCTATGTTTAATGTGAAGTTTTATAGACATTTTATGCACTGCACATGATCAAATTCATAATAAGCAGTTCATATGGATTTTGAATGCATTACATTTATTTATCCCTATTTCTCATGATGTTCCCAGACGGTCCTGATGATCAACAGTCAGGCTATCGGTTCAAACGAGGAGTATTTTGACAACGGGAAGCAGTTCAGACCAGAGCGCTGGATTGAGGAGAAAAGCTCCATCAATCCTTTCGCACATGTGCCGTTTGGGATCGGAAAGAGGATGTGCATCGGCCGGCGGCTCGCTGAGCTACAGATCCAACTCAGTCTCTGCTGGGTACGTTTGCTGGACAATAGAAGCTTAAGCAATACTTCTAGGTCTTAATATGAGTAGATTGATGTCATTTGTCATGCTCTTCATCATAGATACTACGTGACTATGAGATTGTGGCCACAGATCATGAGCCGGTGGACGCGCTGCATTCAGGAACTCTGGTTCCCAGTCGAGAGCTTCCCGTGGCTTTTGTCCGCCGATGAGGTATGAAAATGACTTCTCATGCAAGGCCATAAGAATATTAGCAAAGGTTTGATGCTCCCGTGTGCAGGTTTTGAAACCCCCTTTTTATTCTTTGCAGATACTAACCTGAACAGATGACTCCATATTAATGGATCCGATACATTGCGAGGCCTTTATACTGCTGCTAAACTATAGAATAAATCAATCTCACACTTATACCTCAAACTATTAGTATTTAGTTTTATGATACTAGTAAATAATTCTTCTATTTATTACTTTATTAAAATGACAGCTTAAATTAAATATTTAAGTTTTTCTCATAATTGCTGCTTCCTAATATATTACTCTAGTAAATATATTTGACTAAAATCTTAAAATTATTATGTAGAGATGGTACATTTTCTATGCAATACTATTTAGTACTGAAATCATTCCATGTACAGTATTATGTAAAATCTTTTTTTCTTTTTTTAATACAAAAAGTGTAGAAATGTTGTACATACATGTTATATAAAACATAAATGTAACATTCTATTTATGTACTCATAAATAAATATGTATAATATTTTTAATGTATGTCTGTATGAGTGATGAAAAAACAATGAGTGATTGTTGAAAAGAAGATCACAAGAGTCTAGAAATTCACCACTATTGTTCACCACTTTTTTCTTAATAAAACTTTTAAATGTAATGCTGTGGTCTCATATAAATTGAATTCAGTGTGTATGCCACAAAAAAAATTTTGCTTTCACTTACTAAATAAAAATAAATAAATAAATAAATAAAAATGCTGTGCCATCTGGACATTGAAACACTGGACACTGGACAACCGCCGTTCAGCGCTCATGAACCCGCCGAGAGCAGCCTCACCTCGGCCAGATTTTCTGGAATTTGCCATTGGCTCTGATGTCTCTATAGTGGTTAAACATGAAATATAATTTGTTTTGGTAATTCTAACGGGCAGTCTTTCGTCTCATTAATCTATTATTTGTTCCAGAGAAAATAGTTTTGGCTGAGAGCAAAACCTCATCATGTTATATTTTATGTAACTTTAATGCTGTATATCAGAGCACTGCCTTGTGCTCAATGTTCCTTCGTTACTAAAGTTCTAAAGTGACCTTTTCGAATTAGTAACAGGCTTGAGCTCAGCTGTTAAAACTGTCAAACTGAGATTTGAATCCGTGGCAGAAGGAAGTAGTTCCGCACAAAAGAGGGTTTTTAAAGACACTCTGTTTGTTGTCTCTTTTTTATTTACACACTTGTGCCGTCAAACTGTTTTATGAACTCAGTATCACACTCGTAGCAGTGCGATTTGCCATAGGTATGATGATTACCTATGACATGAGGCCGAATCACAGCCATAGCATATATATATATTGTGGTGGGAGGAGCAAACGACAGACACAGTGAGTGTGGCATCAGGCCTCGAGAGGCGTAGAGAAAATAACAAAAATGCCAAAACAGGGATAAAAGGTGTCCAAAGTGAAAGGGCGTTCAAATAACAGGGATCTGGTGTCCCAGTCGTTTGTGCTGGCGGGTCAGGAAGGAAGTTTCCAGTGAGGGGCTGAGTCTCGGCGGCCGCACACCGCTCCCCCTGTGGTCCGGGCCGGTAATCCCACGGTGCTTTCCCGGGATAAATGGCCCCGCATCCGGCCCGTCAGCCCTGTAACAGGGTGCTGTCTCGTCCGTGTTTTTGCCGAATTCCCGACCCCTCTGCCAGATTATGCACCCCCTTGTTGAAGTTGCTACCTGATTGCCTAATCCCAACCCACCCCTAATCCTAACCCCTCCCCCCCCTACTCCTAAACCGACCATGCTAGGGGGTGCATAATATCTTGGCCAGGTGCATTTCGGCCTACCCCAGACAGGGGTCCGCACTCACGGCTCGGGCGTGGCGGGAGTCCCTCTAACGGCCTTACCGTGGGAGTAGGGGAAGTGCGTTACCCAAGAAAAAATGGGGTTCTGGGGTGCGGTGTTAAGAATAATAATGAAATTTTTACCAAAAATAAAATAAAAATACATTTTTATAAATTTGATATTCATTCAAATTAATAGAAAAAGAAGCCAAGCCTACAATAGCTTGTTTTACATGAGCACATTCTGCTCAGAACCGATACCGTGATCCGCGAGATTGCTTCCGTTCGAAAATGTCCGATGCGGCGTCCCATTTGCCTACTTATACTACGCCCTTAGAGTATGTACTCTTTTGGTGAAGAAAAATTACAGACTTTTGAGTGTGTAGTACAAGAGTAGGCAAGCTTTGGGACATAGTATCACGTCACACAATTGTGTCTTTAAAGTCCGCATGAAATCAAAATGTATTTTATTTACTTTACTAGCGCACATTGCTAGTCTTGATGTAAATAATTAATCTGTGCAAGTTAATCCGCTGAAAAAAAATTGTTTGTCTTGGTAATCTTTAATCAAAATCTGAACATTTCCTTCCGCTCTGGAATGGCATTCCTTCTCTGATGGCGTCAGTTTGACGGCTTGGGCAGAATATTCTTAACCACGCCCCTCCAACCGTTAGTTTGCTGCGAGTGAAAGTTGAGAGGAGGAGCGCAAAAATAAAACCCTGTCCTCTACTCAATATTCCTTTTCAGTTGGAAATACGTCACTACACTGAAATAAAGTCAGTGAAGTGAACTTCCGGTTCACGCAGACTTTAAAGGACCACTCTGTCGCATAAATACATGCACCCTGTCACTGTAAACTGGCCTGTCAATCATCTTGTCAAAGTTAACATCCTCCACATTTCATTTCATTTAACTTCCTACCATATTGGAGAGAAAAAAAGTACCATGTTGATCTGCAAGCCACAGGTCTTTGCTCATATTTTCGGCATAATGCGCATTTTACAATTTAACGCCCAAAATGGCTGTTTATACCCGTCACATTGCCGTGTGCAGATTAAATATAACACGATAACAATAAAAAATTTTTTTTACCAGGTATGTTGATTATTATTACTCAAACCTCTCAAACCCTAGGCCGTGGATCGCGCGCATCCGCCATGTTTGTAGTTTTTTTTAACGCGTTTTATTCGTGTTTGTAGTTCTGGACCAAATCCTTCACCAAAGCGCAATGGATTGTGGGAAATAATAGCCATTAGAGTGTGCACGGATCCAAACTTCAAAAATCGACCTGAAATAGTAAACCATCCGGGGACTTTTGGCATACTCTTTTCACCATACTATGCTTTGGGACACACCCCAAACCTTTATTCTAAATCTCACATAGGCCACATTCACACAGCAGCAGAATATGGTTGTCAGTCCTGTATTTGAGTCCTTTAATACGGTTACGTTCACACACAGTTCGATTATTTATGGGTGTGACAACCGCACTCTCGGAATAAACACGCTGTGTGAACGGAACAGGACTGGACAACTGGTTGTCTGCCACGTCATACAGTGCGAGAGGGAGCCGCTCTGCCACACAACGCCCGAGCACGTCTACCAATTGAATTGCATGTTTTCGTAACTTACAGTGATTGAGAAATGAGCTGCGTGTCATCTGAAATTTTTAGATCCCGTCAGTTTTGTGTTCTGCATGCGATTCAAATGCTCCGCTCTCCACCAAAATTTTAAAGCTGCTGTTGGTTAATGAAGATTTGACGAAAGAACTCGTGGCTCGATTGGACTTTTGTCGTGTCAGAAAGTGATAAGACTTTCAGTTTTATGGACATCGCCATCTTTGATTTTACTTTGGTCATTTTACTTATGGTTACTACGCTGTGTGTTTTGTTGCAAAAGCGAAAATACTTTGTTTGGCCTTCCAAAAGAGGACACAACTAGAAACCAGTTGTTAATATTTACAACACTGTTCCCAACAGTCACCCCAATATTCAGATGTGTGCAGCACATTTTATGGAGGACTGTTTCCTGATCCTGGGAGAGTAGACTACAATGCCGGCTGTTCTGAATCACAGGTTGCAGTACTTTTGCAATTTAAAGAATTGCCACTGATGATCCACATGTTTTTGGGCAGTGTAGAGTAGCGTTTGTTTGTCGTTTCTCCGATCTGGGATGGAGTTTTTGCACTAGTAACTTGGCTGGTTTAGGCCTGTCAGGGACAACGGTCAACTGAAGTTTTTCCACATTTAGTGTGGTGGTCAGTTCATAGCAGTGACAGAAATTAAGACTTACTGAAATCATTCTTGCATATGAGATATTGCTTAATTTTGATAGAATGCAATACTCCTGGAAGGTGGCCCTGTATTTTACATTGCTAATTCAAACAGTTACAACAGGCTACAGCTTACTGTGAAAGTTAAAAGCAAGGTGACACTATCAGCTTGCACACCTCTAACAGAATTAGATATTACACAAACACCCATTACACTAATAAATATGAATCCAGACCATGATGCACTTGGACAGATAGTTGAAGACAGTGGCCTTCAGCTCAAAGATCTCCCCACGAATGATGGAGTAAGGCAGTGAGAGCTCCAGGAAGAAGGGCTGGAAGACTGTCAGCTGAACAGGAGGAGCCAAACCGAAACCTTTGGAGGACAGGCAGAACGCCTCAGTCTCCCATGTGGTGATGGTGTCAGGAACCTTCAGAGTAACTCTTGTGGATTCAGTGTTTCTAAAGAAAAAGGACACCAGAAGATTCACCGAAAAAACCACAATTTGACATTTTCACTTAGGGGTGTACTCACTTTCGTGGCAAGCGTTTTAGACATTAATGGCTGTGTGTTGAGTTTTTTTGAGGGGAGAGCAAATTTACACTGTTATACAAGCTGTACCCTCACTACTTTACATTGTAGCAAAGTGTAATTTCTTCAGTGTTGTCACATGACAATATATAATAAAATATTTACAAAAATATAAGGGGTGTACTCACTTCTGTGAGATGATGTGTATATATATTATAGATATATAGATACTTGATATATATATATATGTAGGCTATTATTTTAATACCCTCACGGGAGGCTGAAGCCCCCTAAAAATGGAACATCCTAGATTGCCACTGGTGTTACCGTAGCCTTAGTCACTACAGTTAAAGGGATGCTATTTTATTTCTTCATAATATTTCAATGTTAGTGTTGTGTTTGTGTGTTTTAAGTGTTTACCTGTTTTGGCACAGCTCCGGCCTGCAGTGGCGCCCTGTGTGTTTGTCCCACTGATCTAAAAAGCTTCAAACATAGATCACAGATTTTATTAATAGGCAGTTAAGAAACGTGTAACACTCCTGGATAGAATCCAGCTGTCTCCGATAGTAGGAAAAATACTATGGAAATCTATGGTGCCCATCAACTGTTCTCATACCAACATTTTTCAAAATATCTTCTTTTGTGTTCCACAGAAGAAAAAATGTCATACAGGTTTGGAACGACATGAGTAAATGATGACAGAATTTTTATTCTGAAAGTGAACTACTTCTTTAAGTACGTACAGTACTTATTGAAATTAGGTACCTATTCATTGAGTATGTGGTTTTGATGCAGCCACAGTCTTATTATTGGGATGAGAGGGTCTGTATTACTTAACATTGGGAAAAGCGTAATGGCTAACGTGAGGCACCTCAGCCAATCATACAACGTCAGTGACACCAGTGGCCGGCGTTCACGGTTCTACGACAGTCAGTTATAGTTTACGTTGCACGGTAAAAAAAAAAAAAAGAGCGCAAATTGTTGGTCAATTACTGGTCACTACTCAGCTTGAGATTTGGTTTTATTCTGTTCATTTAAAAAACTGCATGATTGGGCATTCATAACACTGATACTAGTCACTAAAAATGTCAGTTATTTGTTGAAATCTGGAAGCCGTAGAAAGAATATATTTTATTTTCATTAAACGACAGACAATATAATAAAATAATTGAAACAATTCATGTCCTTTATTCATGCATTATATCAAAATAAGGCATATGGTCACATAATAGTCATTACATTTCAAAGAATGAATGAGGAATTTTTTATAGCGCTTTTATTGTATATTACAATCATTTGAGGAGGTCTCTCCTCAACCCATCCACCTGGATAATGTGACGGCAGCCACAGCACAACGGTGCTAGTGCGTTCACCACACACCAGCTACAGGTGGAGAGGAGAGAGAGTGACAGAGCCAGTTCAGTGAATGGGGATTATTAGGAGGCCATGATTGACAAGGGCCAGTGGAGGGAATTTGGCCAGGACAACAGGGATACACCCCTACTTTTTACGAGAAGTGCCATGGGATTTTTAATGAACACAAAGAGTCAGGACCTCAGTTTAATGTCTCATCCGAAAGATGGTGCTTTTTACAGTATAGTGTCCCCATCACTATACTGGGGCCCACACAGACAGGGTGAGAGCCTCCTGTTGGTCTCACTAACACCTCTTCCAGCAGCAACCTAGTTTTCCCCGGAGGTCTCCCATCCAGGTTCTGACCAGGCTCAAAACCCACAATGACACTGACCAAGCAAATAAATATAGCAAACAACAAGTTAAAAACGACAAATTATTTCCATGTTTTTGCCAAAAAATTATGTTTTATTATGTACGGAAAGCATGGGCTACTCTATTTCTCCCACTCGATCTCCTTACACGCGTACACACAGAAACATACACGTGCACAGAAACGTGTTATTAGGCACTGCTCTGATGATTTTATCAGTAAAATAGTTCAGCAACTTAAAAGCTACTTTCCTCACTATAACGGCGCTGAGATGAAATTATGAACTTGCATGTTTCGCTAATTACCTGCTGCCGAACACGTTTGAGAGACGCACAACTCCTCTCCTCTTCTCTCTCTCTCTCTCTAAGTACCTTCATTAATAACTGCATTAGTCTGCTATCAACAGCTCAATCCTCCGTTACTAGGTCTAAAATGACGTTTTGGAATTAGCAATGGAGGTGTTTGGATGAGATGGTATAGTTTTGGTAACACTTTAGAATAGGGAACACATATTCACTATTAACTAAGAGTTTTCCCTCAATAAACTTCTAATTTGCTGCTTATTATTAGTTAGTAAGGTAGTTGTTAAGTTTAAGTATTGAGTAGGATTTAGGGATCTTAAATATGGTCATTAATATGTGCTTTATAAATACTAATTATAGCCAAACATATGCTAGTAATATGCATGCTATTAAGCAACTAGTTAATAGTGAGAATTGGTCCTTAAAATAAAGTGTTACCGAAATTAATCCTACACACAAGAGCGATTCAAGGACAAAAACCTGATGAATGTCTTTAAATACAACATCTGAACAATATTTGAGGTGTGGTAACCGTAGTATAAGCTGAATAATTGACTCCGCTGTTGAATTATGAGAAAAATATATGTTCAAATGTAATTTTTTTTCCTGTGATCAAAGCTGATTTTTCAGCATCATTATTCCAGTTGCACAGATCCTTCAGAAATCATTCTGATATGCTGATTTGCTGCTCAAGAAACAGTTATTATTATTAATGGTGAAAACATTGATTATTTTTGATGAAAGTTCAAAGAACTGTGTTTGTTTGAAAAATAATATTTATTTATTTTTATTTATTTTACTTTTTTATTTTTTAACAATCTTACCCAACGTTTTTGAATGGTAATGTACCCACTTCCCACAAAAATTGTTTTTCAACAGTGATAATACTAAATGTTTCTTTAACTTTTTTTGTATCGATCATCTTATCCTGAAAGGTAAAGAACTCAATATATATTAAAAACATATTAAAATATAACATCAAATCATATATGCTGTTGTTTTTCCAGTCAAGTATATTGGGTACCGCTCCTAAGTATGATTTTTGTGCTCTGTGTGTTGACCCGTTCTCAGGGGTTTATGGGGAGGATGGGGGTGTTTGGGTTAATTGGCCACTCTGAGCCTGTCAGCTGACACTGGACTGACACAGATTCGATAATGTCATCATGTTCTGGTATTTCACAAGCTATGAACCTGATGTTTTGACAGAAAGACACACAATAACACTGCCAAGTGATATAACAGCAAATACTGTAACTTTAACCCCAGTTTCTCAACGTCCCTTTGCTTTGGTCCGATGCCAGTGTCGTTCACCTCGTGTCATGTGGGTTTAGAGCAAAAACAAACTCACTACACCAATAGAGCAATGCAATAAAGTCAAATGCCTGATTGCCGCCTGTGTTTATAGTAGTATTAGAAAACCACAACTAAAGTCAAGCAGTGACTGAATCATCCAAACCTAATGTTTATTTCTTTTTCTTACTTGATCTATATCGTAAGTGTGATGGAATGGCATTACTAATTCAGTAATTCAGTTGTCTTGTTCTTGCCTTATTAGCTTTCCTATGAGTTATTGTAGGATGTGTTTAGCTGCTGACGCAAGACTGGATTCCTTTTTGATCAATGCCAAGCTAAAACAACACGTTCAGCATTGAGATTATTAAAATCCTGAGATTGGCATAAAAAAGAGGTTTTCCAGTTCACTTATATGACGAAAAATACAGAATTCCCAGACAAATGCACTGCAGTAATCAACAACTCTTGATGAATTAATACAATTAATCAAATAATCTAATTAATTATGGTTTTAAAAATTACACTTTTACACGTTTTCATTTAAATGTATAGATTACAGTAGAATTCGAATTTTTTTTTTTTTTTTTCCTGCCCCTGAAATACATTTTGAAAAATAATTTGGTTGAAACTAAATATATTTCAAATTTAAAAATAAACTTCATTGAACGTAACAATATATCTACTAAATATAGATATCTAATATTGCATATTAAAATATCTTTGGCTAAAATCTTTTTTTTTACATTGCCAATATTCAGTGATCAAATGACAGTAAAGCTCCATTTTAATGTACAAAACTATGTCTATTTTAATGCTGTTCTTTTTTAACTTTCTATTCATCCAAGAATCCTGAAAAAAATGTATCGCAGTTTTTGCAAAAATATGAAGCAGCACAACTGTTTTCAACATTGATAATAATCAGAAATGTTTCTTGAGCAGCAAATCAGCATCTTAGAATGATTTCTGAAGATCATGTGACACAGAAGACTGGAGTAATGATGCTGAAAATTCAGCTTTGATCACAGAAATAAATTACATTTTAAATGTATTTCAATAGAAAATATTTTTTTAATTTGCAATAATATTTCACATTCTTATACTGTATTTTTTTAATCAAATAAATGCAGCCTTGGTGAACAGAAGAGACTTCTGTTATAAGCTGAATGAAATTAGTTTAACCTGTAGAAACCTTAAACATACCAACCTATATCCATGTTTTATATGTATTATCAGCGGTCTCCTTATCATCCGTGCTGTTTTACTGTATACGACAGCAATCAAGGTGGAAGTTTTCGTAATCTTTAAACGGTCTTTACTACATTTAGTAGTAGGAGAAGTGTTCAAAAACATTGTGTGTTTGGTTTATTCTACTATGTGGTGAATTGAGACTGTAAAATATCAATATGTGGCTTTAAAATAGATTTTTCTGATGTGATACGATCACTTGTGATGCAACAGAATGCAGTGTTTTGAGGAAGTGTAAAAAGAAAATCACTTATGTTATATTAAAACTGCTGTAGCACAGTTGTAATATTTCATGAAATGATGTGCAAAAACATATTCAAGTATAGGAAAACCACTAAATGCATTACAATGCATTATTCACAGGTACCAAATTATCTAACATGCAATTTGGATAGAAAATATCCCTCTGATCCACATGAGGTCTTTTTAGCTAATGGAGCAGCAATGGATATTTTTAAGGTTGATGCCTCCCTCTAGTGTCTGTTTAGAAGTAATATAACAGTAGAGTGTTTATTGTAGGAGCATTGTTACTTCTGCTAAAGTGTGCACACTTCACCATCTTTTATTATTAATTATTACTATCACTGAAAAAAACAAGTCAAGTTCAGAATAAGCTCCAGGATGTTTTGATAGCCAACTTCTTACTTAGATATTTTAAATATGCATTTGCTGGTCATTTTGAAGGAGGTGTGCGTTTCTGTCATTTTACAGTTGATAACTTTATGTTCATTTATTGATATTCACTTATTTTTAAATAAACGTGATTTCCAATGTACTATAAATCCCATGCATAAGTGCATTTACTTGATGAATACAGTAAAAACTGTAATATTGTGACATATTATTACTATAAATATCTGTAATTTATTTCGGTGATGCGCAGCTGTATTTTCTGCAGCATACTCAGTCCTCAGTGTCACATGATCTTCAGAAATCATACTAATATTATGATTTGGTCCTCAGTTATTATTGCCATTCTAATATTGATAATGGTTCTGATTATCAGTGTTGAAATCACCCAATGTTGAATGTTTTTTGCTAGTTAATATGTTTGTGGAAACTGTTTTTAAAATATATTCTAATAACAACATAGATTTCAGCGTCGGACAGTTACTAAGTACATTTACTTGAGTATTGTACCTAAGTACACTTTTTGAGTATCTGTACTTTACTTGAGTATTATTTTTTCTGGAAACTTATGACTTTAACTTCACTACATTTGAAGGACAAATATCGTACTTTTCACTCCACTACATTTCTATCAAGGTCCTCGAAGTAGAAAGTCGTTACTCTGTAGCAGCTTTGAAAGTCAGTGGGTGATTTTTTTCTTCTCTAAAACGTGACTTTCTTTTTTTCAGACAGTTTATCAGTAATCACTCTTGTAGGGCTACATTAAGTGATTTCCCAGCATTTTTTGAGTACTGACCAGTTCCAAATGTGATATTTAATTTACAACAATTCAATAATAAGAAACTGATATTGTGGTATATATTAGACACAATATTGTCTGATTTTGCTAAATTGTGTAAGTAAAAATATTACCTATAAAGCCACAGAAGAACTGTTGTGCGTCTCCTAATAAAACACAAAAGGTGTTTGACTGAAGCAGCACTGCACAGACTGTTCTGTGTGTGACATCAAAGTACTGCGAGAGCGATTAGACAGCATTTAAAAAATATTTGTTTTGATGTCAAATAAGTCTTGCTGTTTTGCTTTTTTGTTAAAGCAGTGTTGCTGTTGTATAGTTGTACAGCTACAGTTGTGTTGCTGTGTTTTAAAGCATGTTTGATTTTTTTTTCTTTCTTATCATTCTGTATTTACAGGATTTCACTGTCCCCTCTGTTCAAATGTGGATGAATGGCTACACATAGATGTGTGCACACACTGTCAGAGCTGTGTGAGATCACTACCATCCTGCTTTTGTGGGGGTGGGTAGGGGTGTTAAATAATAATTTTTCTGTTGTTGTTGTTTTTTCCCCATAGGTTTTTCTAAAAGCTCTTTATTCCAAAGATACAAGCTAGTCAGGTATTCATATGTACGTTTTTCAGAGCATTGCAAGCATTACCTACAACTAATAAAAATTACTTTTGGTACTTAAAGTACTTTTAAAAGCAAGTACTTCTGTACTTTCACTTGAGTAAAAATATGTCTTTACAACTTTCACTTGTAATGGAGTAATATTTGACCAGCAGTATCTGTACTTTCACTCAAGTAACAGAGTTGTGTACTTTGTCCGCCTCTTCACACTGAAGATATATAAATGCAGCCTTGGTATAAGAAACTTATTTCAAAAACATTTTAAAAATCTTCTTGGCTGTGCAATGAAATTAATTGAAGTAATGCACAGAAAAAAATTAAATAACTGAAATAATGACATTTTGTAATAATGCACAGATATGTATTGCATGCAATAAATAAAAAAGGAACCAAATTCAAAAGTGAAAAATCTTTAATCAATTTTTATTACATTTGTAAAATGTCTATAAAAAGTGCAACATAACCATGCATGCTATGATTATAAAAGAAAAACAGTACATCGGTCAGAACTATAAAACTCAGGTTCTAGGATTTAAGCCTTTAGATGAGAAGCTAATGATTAGATGTTCTTCTCCATGGTCACAATCGTGGCTCTAGTCATCCAGATCATCCACTTGGGAGACTCAGACTGAGTATGCATCAGGACGAGTTTAAAACCCAGCCTAAAGTACAACGCCACGGCTGCTCTCTGTGTAGACGAGGTGGAAAGTTCGATCTTTGAGAAGTGCCGTTCCCTACAGAAGTCTTCGGCTGTTTTGGCCAACTGTAAACCGAGACCAGAACGGCGACAGCTGGATGAAACAATCATCCGGTAAAGCTCTCCATACTTTTTTCCTTCGCTTCCCAGGTCGCTTTTACCTTCCACAGCCACCATCCCCAAAACCTGAGGCCGGCCGTGTATCTCAGCCTCAGCAACCCAGAAGCAGCTATCTGGATTGCTGAGGTAGTAACTCGGGATGTCCTGCATGTCCGTGTTCAGTCTCGCCCGGACGTAGCCGGTGTAAAACTCAAAGCAGCAGAAGTACACCAGGCCGATCCAGGCTCCTCCAGACACCAGGGCCAGAACGACGGACTGTCCAGCCATCACATACGCGCCGATGTAAAAGAACAGGCTTACAGCGATGTGCAGAGGTCGGGTCATGGCGTACATGAACGCAGGATTGATGTGCTCCATCATTCCATCCCGGAAAACGGTTTCCACAGTCGCCCGGTCAGAGGGCTGATACCGCCGGATCACAGCGTGCACTGGTGGATTGTAAAGAGGAATAAAAATTGAAATGGATAGGGTAAAATCATTAAAACACAGAAAATGATTTAAACAAAATAAACTGTAATCTCCACAAAATAATGTATATTATGTGTATGGCTGTCACAATAATGTATTATATTTACCATTCCCTAAAGAACAACATAAAAACAACATGCAGGTGAATAAATAATCAAAGAATTTTCACTTTTTGGTGGGACTACAATGCATGCATTAAATGTTTTCAGGTATCCGTGATTATAGGTTATAGATAGATAGATGATAGATAGATAGATAGATAGATAGATAGATAGATAGAAATAGTCAGATGATAGATAGATAGATAGATAGATAGATAGATAGATAGAAATGTGTAGCTCCTCTGGCCGTTTGATTTGGTCCCTTACTTCACTATCCTTATTCCATCAATGGTCGGTTCGTGTCTGCACTGCACTGCACTGTCGATCACATGACGCGTGTGTTAAATCACGTTATCAGCGGTTCAAAGGTCACAAGGACATTCTCGAATCAGACCGGACAGTTTACATCATTTCATTTGGAGTTCACAGTTTCCTAAACATATATAGACCATGTTCTGAACATAGCTAAAGACGTGTTTGAATATGAGTGTGGAACTTCACGCTTTCACTACTCTGTTCTTCTGATGTTGTTGGATTCGTACGGTAGCAGAGTGCAACGCAAATCACAATTCTGAAAACAAAATAACAAATTACAAACGCAAATGCAAGTCTAAAAAACAAAATAACAATTCAGAAAGCACAACAACAATTCAGAAAACATTATAACAAGTCAGAAAGCACAATGACAAATCCGAAAAAAAATTAACAAGTAAGAAACACAACGACAAATCAGACAAACCGGAAGAGGTAGGTATAGTTTGAGACAGCGCCATTGGTTTGGGATTACTCACCGCTGACTGGACGAGACATCTGTCAATCAACGTATACAGGAAGAACCAGCCGAAGAACAGCAGAGTTGTGGCAGAAAGTTGGGAGATGGTATTAAAGTAGCTCAGTTTAAATGTATTGTATGAATTGCACTTACTCTGGAATAAAAAATATGGGGTGTCTATTTACATTTAGTTAAAAGTGGCTGTAAAACATCAGCTCCAGTAGCTGATGAATGTTTTCTGAATTGTTGTTGTGCTTTCTGAATTGTTATTTTGTTTTTTAGACTTGCATTGCGTTCAGAATTGTGATTTGCTTTGCACTTCTCTGTCACCGTAGTTCTGCTGCTGCTATTATTAGCGCCACCTAGCGTCAGCAAGCCGTTACTGCTGAGATTCACTTCACACGCTGTACATTAACTCACTCACCCCCCTACCAACAATCCCTGGCTAAAAATTTACTGAGATTCGAACCCACAAGTTACAAGCCCGAATCTCTAACCATTAGGCCACGACTGCCCTGTGCTGTATGTATACAAATATTAATAGCAATTTTGAAAGTAGCTTCTTATTTTCCCTTTATTATTTTGATATGTTAATGTGTTCTAATGAAAAGTTGTAATTTTCATTGGCGTCATAGGGCTTATTCATGTTTTGACAGCTCTCTGAGGCCATGGACAGATCATAAGAGTTAGAAGTTGTTATGTGTGTTTCATTGGAACTCAGTCGATGAAAACAGGGTTAAAAATGCTTAATTCAGCCTGCCACAATTTAAGTCTTTAAAAAGGTCTTAAATCTGAGCAGAAAGTCTTAAAGTCATGGATCAATACCTAATGCATGCATGCTCATACTATATATATATATATATATTATCTATATATTTTTTTTTATTTTTATTTTTTTATCTACTTTTTCAAAGGTAAAATGAGTCCTTAAGAAAATTTTCAATATTGTGAGTTTATGCTTAAAACAAGAATAAACATCTGTCAATGGGGTATAAAACTGGTGTCCCTTTTATTTAAGTGTATTCTTCTGAGCCTACTGGCAGATATTTGTTCTTGTTTTAAACAAACTCACTTCATTTTGACATTGTTCACAGAAACAAGATGTTATAGTACAAATATCTAAACATTCTTAAATCGAGATACATTTACTTGAGATGTAAATGTAAAATGAAGTCTTTAGATATTTACACTGGACAACAAGACAACTATACTAAGGAACTATACTAAGGACGTGAACAATGGCGCCGACGCTGATAGCTGCCTCCGTGGCGTGCTCTGCAGTTGTTTTTATGTTTTGGTTAGTTTGTCCTGTCTTTAGTTATATCCCTGCAATCAGTTTCACCAGGGACGAATTGCTGAACATTCGGCAGTACACACCACACAATCTTCTACTGGATTTCGTTTATTCTGACGTTTTGCTGAACGTTGTAGGCGGCGGAGCTGGTGCTCTGATCAAGCGCTTCAGGACGCGCAGTCGGGGGAAGCGAGCCGGCGCGCTCGTAAGCTCAGGCAGCGCGGATTCAGAATGCTGTTGCCAAGCATCCATCTGGCGAACCTCCGCTCTTTACCCACCAAAACAGACGAACTCATTTCTGCTCTCCCGGACAAATAAGGATTTTTCACACCCTGCTGCTCTGTGTTTCACGGAAACCTGGCTGAAAGACGCCATTCCGGAAAGCGCGTTGAGTCTCACGGGCTTTCAGCTGTTTAGAGCGGATTGCGATGCAGAATCAACGGGGAAATCGTGTGGTGGCGGGACATGTTTTTACATCAATGAGAGGTGGTGTACATATGTAACTGTGTTAAAGAAGATGTGCTGTTCAGATCTAGAAGTGCTCTTCATTGATTGCAAGCCGTTCTACTCGCCGCGGGAGTTTTGCTCGTTCATTCTCGTCAGTGTCTACATTCCTCCGCAAGCGCACGTGAGCCTGGTTTTGCAAAAACTTGCTGATCAGATCACAGACATAGAACAACAACACCCGGACTCTGTTTAAATCATTCTCGGGGACTTTAATAAAGCCAATCTCTCCCGTGAACTGCCAAAATACAGACAGCACATCACATGTCCCACCAGAGACAGTAATATATTGGATCACTGTTACACCACAATAAAGAATGCATATCACTCTGTTCCACGAGCAGCTTTGGGGCTCTCTGATCACGGTTTGGTTCATCTTATACCGACCTACAGGCATAAACTTAAATCTGCTAAGCCTGTAGTGAAAACTGTAAAGAGATGGACTATGAAGCAGAGTAGGATTTACAAGCTTGTTTTGACCTCCCTGATTGGAGCGTTTTTGAATCTGCTGCCACTGATCTGGACGAGCTCACGGAGACTGTAACTTCATATGTCAGTTTTCTGTGAAGATATGTGCATTCCTACCAGGACTCATTTAACTTACAACAACGACAAACCATGGTTCACTGCAAAACTCAGACAGCTCCGTCAGGCCAAAGAAGATGCTCACAGGAAGGGGAATAATGTCTTGTATAAACAGGCTAAATACACACTGGAAAAGAGATCAGAGTGGCAAAGAGGAATTAATCTGAAAAACTAAGGACTCAGTTCACTTCAAGCGACTCAGCATCAATGTGGAAAAGTCTGAAAGAGATCACCAACAACAAGACACCATCCCCCAGCACTGTGGATAATCAACACCTGGCAGACGATCTGAACGAGTTCTACTGAAGGTTTGAAAAAACACCCCACACCTGCTCTGAACACCTCTCCACACAACCATTCCCACCTCCAGCAACCCTCCTTTCCCCCACACCTGCAATTCAGATCAGCTAAGAAGAGGTGCGCCAGGTCTTCCGGAGCAGAAAAGGAGAAAAGCACCAGGCACAGACTGTGTTACACCAGCCTGTCTGAAATCCTGTGCTGACCAACTGGCCCCCATCTTCACAAAGATCTTCAACAGATCTCTGGAGCTGTGCGAAGTCCCTTCATGCTTCAAACGCTCCACCATCATCCCCGTCCCAAAGAAACCCAAAATTACTGGACTTAATGACTACAGACCTGTGGCTCTAACGTCTGTGGTCATGAAGTCTTTTGAAAGACTGGTGCTGGCCCACCTGAAGGACATCACTGGACCCTTGCTGGATCCTCTTCAGTTTGCCTACATGAGCAAACAGGTCTGTGGACGATGCAATAAACATGGGACTGCATTATGTTCTGCAATAAAAAAAAAAAAAAAAAAAAAAAAAAAAAAAAAAAAAAAAAAAAAAAAAAAAAAAACATCTAGACAGACCAGGGACTTATTTTAGGATCCTGTTCGTGGACTTCAGCTCCGCCTTTAACACTATCATCCCAAACCTCTTCCTGCCCAAACTAACTCAGCTCTCCGTGCCCACCTCCGTCTGTCAGTGGATCAACAGCTTCCTGACAGACAGGCAGCAGCTAGTGAGGCTGGGAAAATACACATCCAGCACCCGTACGATCAGCACTGGAGCTCCTCAGGGTTGTGTTCTCTCTCCACTGCTCTTCTCCCTGTACACCAACGACTGCACATCTAAAGACCCCTCTGTCAAGCTCCTGAAGTTTGCAGACGACACCACACTCATCCGCCTCATTCAGGACGGTGACGAGTCTGCTCACAGTCAGGAGGTCGAGCAGCTGGCTGTCTGGTGCTGTCTTAACAACCTGGAGCTGAACATGCTCAAAAAAGTGGAGATGATTGTGGATTTCAGGAGGAACCCCCCTGCTCTCCCTTCACTCACCATTATGGACAGCACTGTGGCTGCAGTGGATTCATTCAGGTTCCTGGGCACCACTATTTCTCAGGACCTGAAGTGGGACACTCACATTGACTCCATTGTGAAAAAGGCCCAGCAGAGGTTGTACTTCCTTCGCCAGCTGAGGAAGTTCAACCTGCCACAGGAGCTGCTGAAACAGTTCTACTCTGCTATCATTGAATCTGTCCTCTGCACTTCAATAACTGTCTGGTTCAGCTCAGCTACCAAATCTGACCTCAGAAGACTTCAGAGGGTAGTCCGGACTGCTGAGCGAATCATTGGTACAACCCTCCCTTCTCTCCAAGAACTGTACTCGTCCAGAGTGAGCAAAAGGGCTGGCAGAATCACTCTGGACCCCTCACATCCAGCACACTCCCTCTTTGAACTGTTGCCACCTGGTCGACGCTACAGAGCTCTGAGCACCAGAACGACCAGACACAGGAACAGTTTCTTCCCTCAGGCCATCCATCTCATGAACACTTGACAATAACTGTGGAACACACACTATTTATTCACTCATACACTTATTTATCTAACACACACACTCAGTCTACATTTCAATTTGCACATAATATACCTGTACATACAACTGTCTATTGTTATATACCTGTACATACAATTGTCGATTTGTATATTTTTATTCCTTAGTTACTTGTTCTATTTTTTATTATCTGTGTTTTTGTTCTGTCACTGTCATTCTGTTACACTGTGGAGCTTCTGTCATGAAAACAAATTCCTCGTATGTGTAAACATACCTGGCAATAAAAACTCATTCTGATTCTGATTCTGAACAGAATTACCTGTTTGCAGTGTGATCAGAGGGAATAGAGGTTTTGTTTACTTGGACTTAAATGTACCTTAATAAATCCTGCAATCCCTGTAAATATGTATTTTAAAATTACAAAAAGAAAAATGTTTTTGGACATGTGTCTTAGCAACACCATGTTATTCTCTGAAGTATGTTGGAGTGCCATGCAAATACTATGGAGCATGAATATGTATGGTGATTTGATTGTGGTTATGATTTTCATATTCATGTACCATGATATTTACACGATTCTCAAAGAATGTGATGGTCCTATGATACAGTATGTGTGCAAACATCGGGATTACTGGCTAAAAATAAGGTCATATCATATTTTTTGATATTAGTATAGCCCAGGGCTCCTCAAATCTTGCCCTGGAGGTCCAATGCGCTGCAGAGTTTAGCTCCAACCCTGATCAAACTCACCTACCTGTGATTTTCTAATGATCCTGAAGACATTGATTAGCTGGTTCATGTGTGTTTGGAGCTAAACTCTGCAGGAAAGTGGATATCGTGGGCCAGATGTAAGGATCCCTGGTATAGCCTATACTGTACATTATTGTTTAAATCATAGCAATACTTGCTAGTGTATAAAGTCCAGTTTTGCAGCAAAAAATGTGTACACATTTTCCTTTTTTTGCATTTAATCACAGTCAAATACAGTGCAAAAAGAACAAGGCAAATATGAATCATTGTTACATTTCAGAATATGTGAAATAGAAATAAAATCAAAGCATAAAGTGAACATATACATAAAAAAATTAAATAAGAAAATAATACTTCACATACATTTGAAAGGCTTTAGAATTGTTTTGATAAGTTTCTTGTTTTGTATTCTCATATTTGAAAGGATTTTGTTGTGTGAGATCAGTGGGCTACTAATAGGCTATATGAACGTTTTAAAGTGAATCTTGTCTTGTGAATATAACACTTTGCCAAAATAATTAAAAAAGATTAATAACGTAATCTTGATTTTGAGAAAAATATGGGCTTGGAAAATAAAGTAAAATGTCACGTTCTCCATTTAGAGTGTTTTTTTATTATTATTATTTTTTTAGATCATCTAACATAAGAAACGGCATAAAGTATATGTTATATTTAAAGAAATTGTAATATAATTTATATATCAAATAATAATTATTAAAAAAAAAAAAAAATGGCAGCCTAATATGGATCAATGCTTGTGATTGATCGAGCGCTCGCGGGCTTTAGGACCCGGATGTGCAGAGAGTCTCAGACACCGGTTGATGATCCGCTCGAGACTGTCTCATTCAATGTCTGTTATCAAAGAACAATAAAACGCACGTCTCAACCGGACACGTTACACACGTTTATGCTCTTGTATTAACACTAGTCCTACCAGAGACCGGGCTGATTACCGCGGACCGGCGCACATCTGCACCACCGGCGAACTGCTCCAGCTGGAGCCGCGTTCATTCGTTCCCCGTCAGTCCGCTTCAGCCACCGGCGACAGCATGATCCAGAGGTTCCGTGCCGCCGGTGGCATCCAGTGGTGAATGAACCACTGTTCGAGGGCGACGAGGAGACGCCGAGCGCGTCCGACGCCACGGGAGCGGAGGGGTGCGGGAAAGGTGAGCGAGATTTCTGACGTTTTGACACCTGTGAAGGATAAACTCATCCAACTGCTGGGAATGTGAGACTGGAATATTAATATTCAACACGCCACCCTCTGATATAACCGTCAAATGAGACGAAATGACTGAAGATATTCAGTCTATATGTCACATGGGTCATATAAATAATCTATTTTATAATGTGCATGCCATATTAATTATATTAAAATGATTTATTTAAAAAAATCAAGGAAAAATGTCCAGTGCATAATATAGTTCATAAACTAAACGTATTATTATTAGTTCATATCAATTCATGTACTGTTTCACATATACTAGGCCTATATAAATATATTATAATATGAATAAAAGTTTAATATTTCATATATAAGTTACAAATCCACATAAAAGCTTATAATCTTCTGGGCATGCAAATTCACATGTATATAAATATATAATTTCTCTTGATTTTTTTATATCTGCAAGACTTTAAATAGACTCAGGGTTTTATTTGTCTTGATTTGCATAATCTTTTTTTAATATATAATTTTCAGTGCATATACCGGGTTCATCTCAATAAATTAGAATGTCGTGGAATAGTTAATTTATTTCAGTAATTCAACTTTTGTGAAACTCGTGTATTAAATAAATTCCATGCACACCAGACTGAAGTAGTTTAAGTCTTTGGTTCTTTTAATTGTGATGATTTTGGCTCCTTTAACAAAACCCACCAATTCAACTATCTCAACCAATTAAATACTTCATAAGACCAATAAAAAAACATTTTTAGTGATTGTTGGCCTTCTGGAAAGTATGTTCATTTACTGTACATGTACTCAATACTTGGTAGGGGCTCCTTTTGCTTTAATTACTGCCTCAATTCGGCGTGGCATGGAGGTGATCAGTTTGTGGCACAGCTGAGGTGGTGTGGAAGGCCAGGTTTCTTTGACAGTGGACTTCAGCTCATCTGCATTTTTTTTCTCATTTTCCTCTTGACAATATCTTATTCTCTATGGGGTTCAGGTCTGGTGAGTTTGCTGGCCAGTCAAGCACACCAACACCATGGTCATTTAACCAACTTTTGGTGCTTTTGGCAGTGTGGGCAGGTGCCAAATCCTGCTGGAAAATGAACGCATCTTCAAAAAGCTGGTCAGTAGAAGGAAGCTTGAAGTGCTCCAAAACTTCTTGGTAAACGGGTGCAGTGACGTTGGTTTCAAAAAACACAATGGACCAACACAGCAGATGACATTGCACCCCAAATCATCACATACCTGTTGAAACTTAACACTGGACTTCAAGCAACTTGGCTATGAGCTTCTCCACCCTTCCCCAGACTCTAGGACCTTGGTTTCTGAATGAAATACAAAACTTGCTCTCATCTGAAGAGGACTTTGGACCACTGGGCAACAGTCCAGTTCTTCTTCTCCTTAGCCCAGGTAAGACGCCTCTGACGTTGTCTGTGGTTCAGGAGTGGCTTAACAAGAGGAATATGACAACTGTAGCCAAATTCTTTGACACGTCTGTGTGTGGTGGCTCTTGATGCCTTGACCCCAGCCTCAGTCCATTCATGTTGAAGTTCACTCAAATTCTTGAATCGATTTTGCTTGACCATCCTCATAAGGCTGCGGTTCTCTCGGGTTGGTTGTGCATCTTTTTCTTCCACACTTTTTCCTTCCACTCAACTTTCTGTTAACATGCTTGGATACAGCACTCTGTGAACAGTCAGCTTCTTTGGCAATGAATGTTTGTGGCTTACCCTCCTTGTGAAGGGTGTCAATGATTGTCTTCTGGACAACTGTCAGATCAGCAGTCTTCCCCATGATTGTGTAGCCTAGTGAACCAAACTGAGAGACCATTTTGAAGGCTCAGGAAACCTTTGCAGGTGTTTTGAGTTGATTAGCTGATTGGCATGTCACCATATTCTAATTTGTTGAGATAGTGAATTGTTGGGTTTTTGTTAAATGGGAGCCAAAATCATCACAATTAAAAAGAACCAAAGACTTAAACTACTTCAGTCTGTGTGCATTGATTTATTAAACACGAGTTTCACAATTTGAGTTGAATTACTGAAATAAATGAACTTTTCCACGGCGTTCTAATTTAATGAGATGCACCTGTAAATATAGTCTATGCCAGGGTTCCTCAAATCTTGCCCTTAAGGTCCAATGCGCTGCAGAGTTTAGCTACAACCTCGATCAAAGTCACCTGCCGGTAGCCTTCTGGTGATCCTGAAGACCTTGATTAGCTTGCTCAGGTGTGTTTGATTAGGGTTAGAGCTAAACTCTGCAGGAAAGTGGATCTTGTGGGCCAGATTTGAGGATCCCTGGTCTATGCAGATGACAGATTATATTCATATTCTGATATATTCATATAATATTTCATATAGAGTGTACGGATTCATAATGCACAAGTTATCACGTAAATCCGTGTAAACCTTGTTTTAAGTATGATATTTTACATCAAATTATATGTTATAATATATTCATGCAATGTTGTATAGACTATACTGATTCTATTTGAATTTCATAAGGACTAAGATAATCTAAATGCCATTGCTGAAACTGTGCTTTATGTCATTAAATGCACTGAACATTGGGTTTTATTTGTCTATTGCATACTTGAAGTGTTTATGTCCAGGGCAAGTGTATGATTTCCTTCCTCAAGCTGTCATATATTGCATTCATAATCTGGACATTTTATGTAAATTTTGAGATTTAATACAATTATTTGTGTCAGGAAAGAGAATCTGCTTGTTTTCATTTGTTCATCAGTATTGCAGTGCCAAATCTGACAGAGAGGGCAGTTTTGTGCAATATTCTGTATAGTGATGGATGAACGAATGGATGCAGTATGACGATGCATGTAGATGCACTTCAGTAGCTGGTTGAAATGGTTACAATGTCTTGCCTTGTCTGTTAGCCTTAAGTGGGCACGGTTGTCTTCACATAATCACACTTCTGACAATATTTGATGAAGTTTTTGAATATTTAATGAGGCCAAATGCGTTTTAGGCACACTGCGCTGTGTGTGACATACAGGAAGTCTATTAAATACAAGTCAGGCGGTATTATTCAGCTGTAATCATTAGCCTCTTGATGGTTTCTGTGGTGAGGCTTGCTATTTTTTGCTCTGAGATTTTGCTAAGTATGAAACAATTATGTGATTTAATGGGCGTAGAGAAATGCAACAAAGCAGTCTGGCTTTATTATTATGTCAAGTAATTTGTCTATGCACACTGAAAGTGAAAACGCAGTGCGATGCATCAAAACATGTTCGATATTAGTTATGTGGAGCAGGATTTTGGAGCAGTGAGATGGGAACTGTGGATGGGAATATTTAATATGACATGACTGAAATAGATACTAAGTGACCCACTAAATACAGTATAGGTCTAGTGTTGGTGTCTCTTGCCATGGTTGACTTGTTACTAAGGGTTATTATAAGGCATTATTTTATTAAAAAACTGCTCTGGAGCATTATGCATTGCCACAATTTGAATTGCACCATTCAGTTGTACTACAAATGCTGTAGTTCTTGTACACGTGACAGGACTCAGAGTTCAGTGAATTCAGTGAGTTTTATGAATACCTGTCTACAGTACGTGTCCCAGATTTCTCTGAATAGTAGCATGATAGGATGCTGTGCTCCAAAACCTAGTGAGCTGCCTACCTAGGGCGCATTTTAAGCTATCACATATAGGGGTGTGGATCTTTAGGCACCTCACGATCCTATCCTATTCTGGAAGTCACAATCCAATTCTACAACAATTCTTGAGATACATTTTTTTTGTACGTTTTTGGAATAATACATTAGTAACATAGAATGACAAGAATTCTAGCTTCGGGGTTGTTGTTTTTTTTTTTTTGCTAACAAAGTTATTGAAGCTTTAATCATGATTGTTACCCAGTAAGTTATAAGTGCATTTATAGTTATATAATAAGAATATTTCACCCAATTGCTCCCTTTTTCATCATTTTGAAAAAACAATTATATAGATATATTTTGGGAGCTGTGTTTATTGCTAAGTTTTGGATTGGCTTTTCTGACTTGAAAAAAAAAAAAAAAAAAATTACTTCTGCATTTGCGTTTATATAGACACTTTTCAAATTGTGTAAAAATAATTTATTTTAATAACAATTCCTCACAAAATTTGAAATACATAAATATAAAATAAAAAATTATACTTGATGAAGTGATTGAATATTTAATAAGGCAAAATGTGCCTTTTTCTTATTTATTAATGAGTTTACAGGGTTTTAATATCAATTTGTGCATTTTTATTAAATCACCTTTAAGTACTTTTTAAAATGAATTACAAATTAATAATAAATCAAAACAATTGTACGTTACGAATTTAACCAACTAAATATAGCTTTTGAATGATGCATAGCCTGTTCCAAAAATAGTTATTTTATTATATAATTTTAAAATGTCATCTTTCAGACAAATATAAGCCATCCCAGAATGCATTGCTCAGTGAAAATCAGTCTGATCTTAATAAATATTTTATTCAATACTGAAACAAATTGATAAAAATAGCTAAATATAATCAATTTTGGGGATTACTTTAACCTGTTTAATGTATTTTAATGAGATTTGTATTTACGAGACTCAAGTCTCACATACACATGACATGTGGAGCACTATTCTTGCAGCATTTGTAGTTGCTCCCTAACTACTATCTAGAATGTTCAGCCACTTACTTCCTTAGAAGATGCAAGGCAGCTCACTAGAGAGCTTGAGACATTTTTTTCTGATGAGTTCACTGCCAAACATTGGTGTTTTTGCCAAGTGTCCAAGGTGGTGTAGAACGTCCATCTTTGGTGTTCCCATCCATAGATATAGAGATGCACACCTGTAGTCGCCTAGAGATGGTACAGCTTTGGAGCTCTCGTCTCCGGTTCAAGTCGCCACAACGTTTCCATGACAACTGCATCCTCTTTGTGCCATGAATGGTGTGTGTAGAGGGAGTGCTGAATGCGATGATAATACTAAAACCTAAGTGACTTCTCTCATTATGCACACACACACTAGCAAATAATGCTGCTCTATGACCCCCTGTGTCCATAATGGCTGTATATTTATGAGTATCTGTATACACGCATGCATAAACAATTAAATAGCAAACAGATTATTGGTTTTGTAGTCAGTCCACGTATGTGAGTATCACAGGTACGTTCCTGTGTCTCATGGGTGTTTGGTGAGAAAGGCCTTGACATGGATGATGCATTGCTGCTATTTTTCATGCTATCGCTGATGTTGTTTTTATCGATCTGAGGAGATGCTGAGATGCCACCCATGTAGAGGTTCATCGGACCTTGAATGTCTCCAGACAATCTGAAATATCTAGCCCGACTGAAGCTAATAGGATGATTAAAACGTCCTGGATTCGATTTAAATTATTCAGTATCTGATTCAATGTGACCCTCTCTTTTTAGTGGCAGATATTACAATAATAGTCAGGAATATTTGCTGTAAACTGGAAGAGCAGTTATATTTTTACATTATCTGAGGTCATTGGTGATGTCAGTGGTGCAAAGTCACGGACAAAATGCTAGTTTCGTTATTAATTCTAATCTCTTCATTTTTTCAATTTCTTTTTATGTTTATATTCTTTTATAATACATTCTTAATATAACTCGGGTATCTTTAGGTATTTTTTTAAAATAATAATTCAGTGAACGAAATTAAAAATGCAAGAATTAATAACCAGCATTTTTATCTGTTCCACGAAAAGGTAAACGTTCTTTTTTAAAAAATGAATTGTAATTGTTACCAAGTAAGATATGAAACCGTTTTTCCCCCTCATAAATTTATCCACTAGTTTTGGAGTTATCTATTGCAAAAGTGTTTGTTTGTTTGTTGATTTAATCCATTTTGTAAAAGGAATTCATCCCCAAACTTCTATGTTTGCCAAAGATTTGTTTTGTTGTTGACTTTCTGAAACCAGACTGTTTTTATTATTATTATTAAGTAAATATTTTATTTCAATTCATTGCTGAATTTTACATTCATAAATGTACATTTTTAAAGAACATACATTCTTTTCAATTTTAAAGATAGGTGTTTGAATATATAATTATATATATATAGTATATTAGCGTATAATAATGAATTCTTTAAAACTCTAAAACAATTCAGGTTACTTGTAAGACCGTCTGCTTCTAGGAGCTGGGTGTATACTTAATTTTATTGAATTCAGTTTAATTGATTGCGGTGTACTCGAGAGACGTCTGTGAGGAGTTAGGCTAAGTAAATTTTGCATAGGTAAAGGAGGACAGCGTGAGAATACTAAAATTAAGTCCAAAGGGGGGTAATAAAAGATTCTATATTAATATCTAATCTTTTCAGGTGATTTGAATTTGTTCAAGTCTTATAATGTTTATATCAGACAAGAGTAGATTCTTCAAAACTAAACTACAATATAATTGTCGATGTTGAAAAAATTTTAGTTACATTAAATTGTAAGAAGACAATGACACATGAAGTCATTGTTATTATAGAACTCATTGCTACAATGGGATGCTTGTCAATATTCTGAATATGACTACACATAATCAACTCATACATATAAGAATGTGAAAATGATAGTAATAATTTCATACATTTTTCATGATATTTGTAAGCTCCTCATATATCATCTTTGTTATTAGGCTCCTACACTCCTTACAGTTATGCTAATGATTCTTGATTGCATGCCTAATGTGTCCTTGGGGAGGTAGGATTGGTCTAGGGGTGTAAAGTGGAAAAAAAAGGTTAGGTATATATGGTCACAGGTGAGTAGTAATATGAGTTGTGAGCGAATAGATTCGAACTCACATCCATACAGGTGTTAAACGTGGGCAAAACAAAGTATTAGTGAGAAACAGGAGTTTGATGGAGTCCCACATGTGTGAAATGATCTGACGCGGGCAACTTACCCACAGGCATAAGTGGAATACGGCCGGGGGGATTAAGTGTGTGGCGCTAGAAGGAGACTCGATCAGTAAAGGAGATGTACACCTGAAAGCAAAAACTCCAGTCGTCCGACTGTGTCTCAGAGGTATGGTGCCACCTAAGTTAAGGTCCACGTAACAAAATAAAGTACTAAGTGAGGACGTGTCGTGACACAAGCAACAAGTTCGTCGTATTGAGTGTTCGGCAAGTGCTACGTCATTCTTAACAGGCGACCAAAGGAGCATGTGCGGTTGTATTGTAAAAGCATAAACAAGCATGACCCTACGTTTTACGGAATACTGGACTCATTATAACTCTCCTGGGTAGTGATAGCAGAGATGGGGCCAGTGAGTAATATTTTTTTCTAATATGCTTATTATTTATATTACAACTAGCGTTGTATTTAGGGTTAAAATAGAGAAAATGTTTTTTTTTTAATTCCAGTGCAAAGAGGCAAATTAGAGATGTTTGGTGGCCAGAAAAATAATATTCCTATGTAATGCCACGGTTTAACCACTAGATGCCAGTATGGCTGCTTAATAAATATAGCCTACATATATTTAGCTCTACTTTAGTTGCTGTAAAGAGTTTCACCGGTCATAATAGCTTATTTATTTATTTTGTTTTGCATTTTGTATTTAGACATTATCAAACACTCAATGTTTATCAGTTTAGCTTTTTTTTAAATGTTGAATTAAAAAAGATTAATTACTCACATCCCAGTATTATTTTATGATATTTATGTAAGAAGAGATAATATAAGTGAATGTTAAAAAAGGCCAGCAAATACGGAATTTAACCCAATAAAAAAATTTAAATAACGTTTAAAAAAATGCAAGGCAACCAACTGCATTCAGGGAAACTCTTTCTTATATTCCTATAATGGACAGTCTTCACTGAAACTCATTCAACTTCCTACAGTGAGAGAAAGATTGCAGAAAGAATACAAACTTAAAAATATGACAACTAGCATCTGGTTATGATCGCTATTAAGGTCTCACGTTATCTAACTGCAAATATAGCATAACTGCCTATTATCTAAAACTGAACATAACTATAACGCCTTTCATAAAATACAACTACTGGCCAGATTTCCGAGAGGTAAACTAATGCGTTAAAATGACAAAAACGGCTGTAATTTCCTCAACTTTCTTGCAATTGTGCTTGAGAAGCACTGAAATGAATGGGCTTCAATACAGGAACTATTGGCTGCTCCATGACACGCTTTACTTCCGCATTCCTCAGTTCCTATGGAAGCCTGTGGGAGTGTCATAACTCTGTTTCTCAGCGGCTCTGGGTCTTCTGAGGTTGCCAGCATGTTGCTATGCAGTTGCTAAGGTGTTTTGGGTGGTTGCTACGGAGTTACTACAATACATGTTTGCTAGATGGTTCTGGTCTGTTTTATCATTCAGCAGGTGAAAATCTGATGTCTGGTGACTTATGAATGAACAGCATAAACAGTGCACATGATTTTTAGGAATCATTCAGGACTGTAGCACAAACGTGTGGATGACTTACATGACTAATTACACTTACTATCAAGCAGCCAGAAATAGTAGCCAGAGTGCCAAATACAGTATGTCGTCATTGCAATAATTGGCATATTACCACACACCAGACAGAACTAGGGCCATAAGCTGTTTTTAACCATGTCAGTAATAACTCATACATTACACTGCTGCACAATAGCTGTGTTCTCCATCACAGACGTGCAGCGTGGGAGTTTTGGCTGCTTCGCAATGAGAGTCTACTGGAACCGCCATGATGGACAAATTCGTCTCGATTTAGTGATCGTTAGCACAAAGACAAAGAGAACTCAGTCGAGAAGAGTGTCCCGCACACAGCGCTGGAAAAGCTGTTTGGGAAAATGTGTCACTTAGTTCGTACCACGCTGGAGTTTGTAGTTTTGGCAGGAGTAAAGGAGGACTTTGTATGTTGTGCACGGGAACCAAAGCTCTGACAATGGAACCTGTGTTTTGTGTGCTAAACAGGAAAATGCCTTTACCGCATGCATAAATAGTATTAATATGCACAATAAACATTCAGGCCTAAATTGAATATTTGTGTTTGAATTGCATATACAGTTTTGATCTATTTTGATAAATGTTGCGCCCCTTTCGTTCCGTTTCTGCGTTTTCTGTTTTGGGAGGTGTTTGTGTGTCTCTGTCCAGGAAGAAGACCGACTGGTTCCTAATTGGTGTCAAACCCGGCCCGGTCAGCTGACTTTAAAAGCCTCCTGCATCAGCATTGTGCTCACTCGCTGTGTTTGCCCTGCTTAAAGGGTTAGTTCACCCAAAAATGAAAATTCTGTCATTAATTACTCACCCTCGTGTTGTTCCAAACCCGTAAGACCTTTGTTCATCTTCGGAACACAATTTAAGATATTTTTGATGAAATCTGAGGGCTCTCTGACCCTCCCATAGACAGCAAGGTAACTACCACGTTCAAGGTCCAGAAAAGTACCAAGATGATCGACAAAGTAGTCCGTGTGACATCAGTGGTTCAACTGTAAAGTTGCGAAGCTACGAGAATACTTTTTTTGCACAAAGAAAACAAAAATAACAACTTTATTCCACATTTTTATCATTACGCTGGGTCAGCGCCACCACACGCTCGCGTCATGATACTGTCGTGAACGCGCATCCACAAGTGACGCAGTAGAGACGAAAATGTGGAATAAAGTCGTTATTTTTGTTTTCTTTGTGCAAAAAAAGTATTCTCGTAGCTTCGCAACTTTACAGTTGAACCACTGATGTCACACGGACTACTTTGTCGATCATCTTGGTACTTTTCTGGACCTTGAACACGGGAGTATCCTTGCTGTCTATGGGAGGGTCGGAGAGCCCTCATATTTCATCAAAAATCTATTAAAATGTGTTCCGAAGATGAACGAAAGTCTAACGGGTTTGGAACAACACGAGGGCGAGTAATTAATGACAGAATTTTCATTTTTGGGTGAACTAACTCTTTAACTTTGCCAGCTAGTTTCAGACCGTGTTAGTAAGACTGTGAGAGTATCTTTGTGTGTTCATTGGAGTGTTTGCCTGCGAGAGATTGTTTGTTTGTTAGTTTGCTTAGCTGACATATTTGTGACACCGACTACCGCATGTTCATTGACTTTGATTCTGGATTGCCCCTGTTTGGACCTGTTAGCTCTCATAATTGTAAATAATTGTAAATATTTTGGGGAGGTATGGAGACCGACAGCATTTTTTTGTTGTCAGTCATACATAAACTGATTGGAAACAGGCCAGATATCTGTATTAGTACTAATAACCTGAATGTGTTTTAAATGCACAGGTTTATATATTTTTCATAAATTAATCCTATTTCTTATACATTTTAACTGAATGAAAATTACATGTTCCAAAGCTAGCTTAATTTTAACCTACTTTTTAACTAAACAAACTAATAGTTTTCCAGGTTTAATTATAGTTAACTAAAGTAAAACGGAAAGACCCCCCCCCCCCGCACTCCAAAAAAAAGTCCCCCCAAAAAAAACCCCCCCCACCCAAAAACCATTAAAGAAAAAAAAAATGCATCGAAAATTCCCTGGGCCGCAAAAAGGAAATTCGTATGCACTTGGCCAAAACGACACCGCAAATGCTTTTTAATAATTTATTTATTATTTTTCACTAATTTTGTAAGACTTTTTAATTTAACAAAATAATTTTAATGATACTGAATTAAAAAAATTACAAGCCAATAAAATAACCACACTTTTATTAAACGTAAAACAATAAAATTGGACTGAAAGTATATTAAGATTAAATATCAATACATTATTTTTATTCAGTTCTATGCCGATTCCCTAGAATTTTCTAAATTTGATTATTTAAATAGAATCAAATAGATGCAAACAGTTATAAACTATGCTGCGCTTTTATGCTGTAAATACATACATCTTCAATTTCGGCCACCATAAAAATACAAATATCTAGTACCATTAATTTTCCCCGAGATCTTCATGGCATGACATTTTTGGTTTGTTTTGTCCTTTTGGGACAATTTTCATATCAAGCTGGTCCTCATTTTCCATGTTAAACACAATATAGTGGCAAAATGTCCATCCAGTGCAGTAAATGTGGCCAGTGCAGCTTCCATTGTTTTAGCTAATGTCGTGTTCATCTCTGTTGTTGTCATTGGCTGCTCAGCCTGGTTTCATTTGCATAATGCTTCAAAGTCAATTGCTGTCCAAATACGCTGGAGGCCATTAGCCTATTGGGATATGCAGATTGTTTAGCTCTCAATGAGCAGTGTGTCCTTTCTTCATAATGGCACGTCGAGTTGTTTCCATTCAAGCCGTCGCTGGTGAGACAGACGTGGAAGCGTTCTCGCTATTTTAACATAATGCTGGTCTGATGGCACAGGTTTTGTGTCTATTAGTCTATTGTTTGTCGGTCTGTGTAAACAATCGGTCTCTCAGTCCCACCAGCCGCTGTCAGGTAATAATGTGGTGATCACGAGCACTGTGGGATTTACAGAAGGTCAGGATTCACTCGATGTGGAATGTCATCCATCACTCTCTTCTTCTGTGTCTTAAGATCCAGTTTTTCTGTTAATGATTTAATTATTTATATTATGTGAAACAATTCTTCTCATCCCCCCCCCCGGCACCCCAGTAAATAACCGCTGCAAATATTATAGTATTAAACATGTATTTTATATAAAAATAACATTATAACATTTATTTATAATATTAAATAAACATTACTAGTTTTAAATAGAAACAATTATTTTTTAGCCAAATAAACACCTTTCATGCCTGATTTCTACACCCCACCACACACATGCAATTATGATATATTTTTAGTATTCTATATTAAAATGTTAATTGCCAAATGAAAGTTAAAACAATCCTTTTCAGCCTAAACTGAAATAAACATCCTTCATGCATGTAATATTTTATATATATATATATAAAATGCCAATATTTCTATGTAAATGTGTGTATGTCTCTGGTTTTTTATTTGACATCAATCGTTAAAAAAAAAAATTTTTTTTGTTTTACTGTTAAAGTCATAAAATGATAACCGAATTACCCTTTTCCTGAAAGGACAGGTCAAGGATTAGGATTGGATCTGAAACACAGACAGGGGTTTGCACAGGCACATGAACACTATACGTCTGCTAGATATTGATATTACTGTCAGATCACTCGTCTGTGCTGTAATGTCATTATACTAGTGCATCTCTTCACATTGATTTTAATCTCGTCTAGTCTTGAGATAAATGTTGCTTATCAACATCAGCGACAGGCCTTTCCTCGCGGTCATGGTTAGATATGAGTGCTGACCGAATTATATTCCTCGTATGAAATGTCTGCTAAATAAACCTGCAGTGCAAAAGACTAGAGATCAATTTTAAAAGAGATGCAATAACATTTCTGCACCACTAGATTGCACACCAGTAATAAAATAACAAATGTTTTGTCATGTCTGCTCGAACCTGTCTTTTAGTGTGTATTTCTAAATGATTTTTAAGCTAATGATACCCTTAACTTCTCATTCTGCAGACATTTTTGGAATGGCTCTCTGTCGTCATTTTCAGTTATAGAAAAATGAGATTGTAGCTATCACAACATTTCTGGTGACTGTATTCAAAAATATATTCCAAAAGAAATATATTCTGAGAATATTTTGCATAAAGAAAATTAAAGCTATTTTTATGACAGCTATTTTTTTTTGTATTCTGAATTTAGTGCATTTTAGCCTTTTATACGAAATTGATGTAAACACAGTCAGTTATGTTTTCAGAACAGGACAAAACGTCTGATATGTCGAAATAGATCTGTGCATTATTGTGAATGCAGCCTATTAAAGCTGCCTCTGTCTATGATGTCATTAGTAATAATCAAACAACAATAATGCTGAGGGAAAAAGAAAAACCCATAACTATGATTTGTCTATCTGTAAACTTTCGGATACTACTTAAAACAACACTTATTTTTAAATAATGAATTATTTAAAAAAAAAAAAAATAGCATGCTTATATAATTTAATTAAACAAAAGGTCAAAATTGCACAAAATAAATGTTATATAAAATGTATATGAAAATGTAGCTATGTACAGTAATATTGAGAATGTGACGCATCGTGATATTGAGATGAATCGAATCGTACAATACAATTTAAAAAAATGCTTTTTACGGTGAACACAGCAGTCAGTACAAACGTTAACGACCCGCCCGCATCCGCGCCCGCCCTCACCTCATGTTTGCGGCTGACTGATGGACAACTATTCCCGGGAAAAAGACATCAGCAGTCCGGCGCCGAGAAAAGACAAAGTTAAAAAGCCCAAGATGAAGCCCGTGCATCACTTTCATGTACGTTTATAATCCTGTGAAACTTTTTTGACTGTTGACGTTAGTATCGGGATTTTTATTCGGTAATGAGATTTTCCCGGGGGGGGGGGCCACCAACGAGTTTCCATGTTCCCTTATGAAAATTAACCGTGGTTTTACTACGAATAAAACAAAAAAACACAAAAAAAACATGGTTCTTGTAGGCATGCTAACCACAAATTAACCATGGATTTGTTACTTCAAATAATAATTAACAAAGAAGTAATCCGATTTTTTTAAGACAGACCTAAGCGAACAACAGCCTTTAAAACGACTTAAAATTCACTAAAAACAATGAGGCAATAATGATTGATTGGTTAATTAATAATTAAATGGTTTCATCGAATAACACTGTTAAAATACATAATGTAATAAAAAATAAATAAACAATTTACAAATGCCTGCAAAGGGTGCAAAGGCCCTGGTCATTGCCGTTGTTACACTTACGGACTAGTCCAATCCTATGTTTAATAGTTGACCAACATTTTAATTCAATATCCATTAATCTTGTCATTGTTTGGCCACTTTTTTGCATAGAATTGCTACAGCCTCTATAATGTGCTTCACAAAACATATGGACATCACAACCTTACACAAATCACATGGTTTTATCGAGTAAACTACTATTGTACTTTGTAAATAATACAGTTTAATTACAATTTATTTATTTACTTTTTTATTTTATTAAAGTTCTATTCTGACCCCTATAGTAGCCTAGGTGTTTTTTTTTGTTGTTGTTTTTTTTAACTTCCATATTATTTGGGAGGGGGGGGCACAACAATACAATTCTGCTTAGGGCACCCATTTGGCCAGCAGATAATTTTTTATATTCGATTTACGATAATCGTAATTGAATTGAATCGTGAATTGAATCGTGAAACCAGTGAAGATTCACACCCCTATTTTTAAGATGGCTGTACTGACTTACAAAGATTCCAACTATAAACAAAAAGCATAGAAACCGCAATTTTGGTTAAAATGTAACGTTGTAAAGATGTATTTGCACAGCAGAATTATTAGGAAAAAATGTAGATCAAGAATCATTTTGGAATCGGATCGTAAAGTGCCTAAAGATTCCCACCCCTATTATTTATTTATTTATTTTAGTTTGATTTATTTTACTTGTGAGATTCACTTTAAGATATACTGTAAATTAATTTTGAACCTGTCAGAGTAGAAGTACTGTGACTATTTTACAACTTACCCAAAAATATTTAATAAAAAAAAAGAAAGAAATACTATTTGCATAAAGAAACTTAAGGCTCTTTTTACAACCGTTAAGATTTTTTCACATTTAGGGCACTCTCTCAATTGCATAATGCAAAACATCAATTCTCATATAGTGGGTGGTGGGTCATTGAAAACTAGTTATATACACTCATTATTTGTATTTATTTATAAGTGTTTGTGCATCATTTTAAATCTAAATTTAAATTTTTATTTATTTAAAATTTAAAATACAGATTATATATTTGTATGAATGAGAATCACATCATCAAAGACAGTGAAAAAATAAACAAACAGATAATGGAATTACAAAACCATGCTCACAAAATAGAACCCTGGATGCATTACTTTCACACAGGAAAATTTGAGGGCAAATACTATTTCATAGATATATATTTAATTTTATTTCATTATTTTTTTTTTGGCATTTTATATTTTTATGTTCTTTTATGTTATTTATTTATTTTTAGGATTAGTATGCAGCACATGTAGTCTTATTCCTGTATTCCTATATTCAGAAGCGCACATGATGATCAGTGTAATCTATGTGAACTGTAGAGGGCAGCTGTGTTCTGCAGGAGCATCCGTTCACAGATCTTCTAGCGTTGGGTTCTAGCAGGGTAGAAGCAGACATGAGGTGGGGGTCGTAGCTGTGTAGATGCTGCTAGCGTCATCATGCAAAGCCTTCATAGGCTTGTTATATAACGCAGCGCCTACTCAAAGAAAGGATGAACAGAAATAACCGCTTGAATCTCAAGGAAAACCGGAGAGGATTCACGGTTCAGCTACATCAAAGAAAAGACACGCTGTAATGATGTTATGATTCACATCCAGGATCTTACCATTTGGTCCAAATGGCAGCAGCAATCGTTCTTGCACTGATCTTACCGCCTTGAGCCATTTTTGTGCCTCCCTGCAGAAACAATGATGTGTAGTTTGAATTATTAATGAAGACCGGCACTAAATATTAACCTAGATTTATTCATAATAACTTACTTAGGTGGCCGTAATATTTTGAGCTCAGTTCTATTGGTTTAAAGAAGAGCACTGAGAGAAATGTGCAGTCACAATCGCTCACTCTCAATGGATCTCTTTAGCTAATAATTGCGTATTTATATGCAAAATCTGTTCTAATGTTGATCCGGATTGTCTTAAATGATGGAGTGTAAGCCTACGGTTAGTAATTAGCATATTAGATGCCCAAATCATCTCCATATATAGGTTTTCTGCACAATTCCTCTCCTTCAGCATTCATCATTCTGTTGACAGAGAGCAGGAGCAGGAAGATCTTCCTCCATTATGGCTGATTCAGTTTGAAATGCATTTAAGCATGTGTGATAATTGCATCATCTAATCTTCACACTGATGTGATATGCACAAATGTTCACGCTCTTCATATTATGATGGTTGTTTCAAATTCAGGATATTGGGAATTAATTTGCCTTGTTAAATAACTTTAGGGAAGTAGCACAGAGAGCCGTGTCTTTAGAAGACATGCTGGTGTGATCTGGATTAGTGCTGGGCGGTATGACCAAAAATGTATATCACGGTATTTTTCAAAATTATACCGGTTTCACTGTACATGACGGTATTTTTTTTTCATGCATGACTGGGGGTTAACCATATTTTCTACTGATTGAGAGAGGAAATACTGCAGTATATTGACTTAGGATGCCCTATTTTACTGTCATGATGAGTGAATACTATCAAAAAATACCACACTAAATAGTGACTAAACACGACCCCTTTTAATACATGTTAACCAGGAGTCACTCTCATTTATAATCGCGACGTCGTCTGATAAAATCAACATGCATCTACACTAAAGAGCGGCTATGCGGTTGTTTTGGCATATTACTTTTTTGTCGCATGCATCGCACTGCCTGTGTCTGAGTAACAAACTAAAAAAAACAGCAAACTAAAAAGTGCATGTGATATTAACAGACGAACTACGCTCAGGATTATCATCATTCCAAACAATGCAGTAACGACGGTGGCTAGAACGGCTGTTTTGTACTCATTTATTGAGGAGTCGGCTGCGCTGCTTCTCTGGCGCTCACTGCACAGAACACACACCGAGAGAGGCGACACTTGGATGTGGATATTTGTGTAGAGGTCAATGTGGATATTGTGGATGAGTTCTTCTGTGTCATCACGTTCTATTAGTTCTACAGCTTCAGTTTCTGAACTTTCACGCTTAGTAACACATGCAGCTGTTCCCTCACCACAGTGCAACAGTGAAAAGGGACCCCTTTCAAACAGTGTCGCGTTCCGAAACGTTGTTTAAGCGACATACACCGGAATTGCCGTATTTAAAAAATTCATATCATAACAAAAACAAACACCGGTATTCAGTATGAACCAGTATACCGCCCAGCACAACTGAGTTTTCTTGTATGCTGAAGGAAGCTTCTGTATCATGAGCTGTTGCCTCTGGTTTCATCATTGTCTCTGGGGCTGCTGATGGATTGTGGTGGCAGGCGCTGTGAGCTGCTGTGTGCCTCTGAGTTTCTCCACACACCTTCATTTGCCATGAAACACCAGAAATGAAGCTGCAGTCCTCAACCACAGACCACACAGACATGGAGTGTTCATGAGCATCAGATGAATCTATCATTCTATTGTTCTATCTATCATTCTATCATTCTATCATTCTATGTAATTGCTCAATAACCTTTTATCCTACTATTGTCTAGTATCTGTTCTATACGATTAGTTATATATCAGTCTACAAGGTGGCTGTCACGAATTCGGTCCATGGACTTCCGTTTATTCACCACCAGAGGTCACCCTTTCCATTACATTGACTCTCGCACAACTCAAACTGTTGCATAGCACCCCGGACTACATATCCCATCATTCTTTGCACGATTTGCACACTGCACTGATTTGCACTCATTGCACACAGCTGTTTCTAATCACCTCACTCACTATATAACACCACTCAAACCACCATTCTCTGCTGAGTATTGTTTAGGCCGTACCCATTTCAGATCTCCGTGTGTGTCCTTGTTTTGCCTTGCCTTGCCCTGTTTTTGGTGTTCTGATCTTTCCGTTTTCTTGGATTTGCTCCTCTTGGTCCCTCGTGGCGCCGCGGGTGGTGATTCTGTCGGCTGATCGGTGACCTACGCTAGCCCTGGGACTATTCTTGTGTTTTGCCCGCCATATACCTGTTTGCCATTGTTTTGACCCTGCCTGTTATACCACGTCTCTTGAATAAAGCCTGCAGATGGATCCACACGTCTGTGTTACACTATCGTTATATCATTCTTTCTGTCTGTCTGTTGTTCTATCGTTCATTCTTTCTATCTTTGTCGTCTGTCATTCTGTGGTTCTTTCTATCATTCTATCTATTGTTCTGTTGTTAGACAGTCAGTCTGTCTGTCTGTCTATGTATCTAACTATCTTAATTATTACATTTGGTGTGAACAAAAAACGAATTGTGATTAGGGTTGCAAAAAGGTGGAAAATTTCCAGTATGTTTCAGAAATTTTGGAAATTTTCCATAATTTTTTGGAATATTCAAGGGATTTTTGGAATGTTTCCGGAAATGTTCCACCCGTTTGCAACCCTAATTGTGATTGAGAAACAGCTGTACTAATTAAAACACTAAATTCCTCTCACATTCAAACTGAAATTGCAATTCTGCATCCTGTTTGCAGTAGAATTTAAAAAAAAAAAGACTGAATTCTGAATTGTGCACAACTAGACTGCTAGACTGAGCTCTTCTTAGCAAGAACTAGTCGCTGTAGTTTTCATAAGCTTTTGGCATCAAATCATTAAACAGTAATCATGACGCTTGGTTTTTGCTCTGCGTTCTTGAAACTCAATTGAAATCGTAACGTAGCATATACTCTAGTGTTTAGGCACCGTTAGTAGTCTTGCTGGAAACTGTTCTCAGTGTAAACTAGAAACAGTGACACATTCATGTGTGGTCGTTTAGGCTGGTTTTAGATCAGTATTAGAGGTTGTCATAGAGACTCAGGTCATGATCTTTCTGTGGAAGAGCTGTGCTATTTAAATATGGAATCTGTCTCCTAGGATTCTGAGAGATATGATGGAGAGAGTGATGTTATGACTGCAATTAGCTTCTAAAGCTGCCATTTTCCTCTGTTCTATGTGAAGGAGGATGTGAAGGAGACTGGCCTTCAGTTTTATTTTTTTTATCGAAGGAGGTATAAAAGGTGCCTGTGGCAAAACATTGCAGGCTATTAAACAGTGAGTTTGAGAGGAGTTGATGTTGAAAAGTATGTGATTGCTTTTGGTGAGTCATACCACCCAAACACACACACACACACACTGAAGAAAAATACATCAACATCAGCTTAATAACTTGATGTCACAGTCAGATGCCCTTCTTCCAGGTCGCACTTTAACTTTTTGACATTCCAGCAAATGACGGGTGAACTGAGAATATTTACTGGCCTTGAAACTGTATTTTGGATTGCGTCAAGATCATTTTTCTTCCTATGACAAAGGAATTATTTAGCAGTTTTTCTCTAGTACATTAGAGTACAGAGCACAGGCTACTGAATAATTAAAAACTATATTAAAACCAGTCTCTTGGTCACAAACAAAGAGATCCATCAATGTTTTGATCTTTAGAATTTCATTTTGTAGGCTTATATTTGCATGCAAAACTACACAGTACTATTTTATTAATAGTTTTTATTCATATTTTGAATTAGTTTTTTTATTTATTTAATGTTTGATTTTAATGTTAGGTAAAGTTTTAATAATTTTGTGTATTTTTGTGTATTTGATTTGTACGTAAAAATTTTGTGTATTTTTATTATTCCTTTTATGTCAGATTTAAAAAATGAAAATGATAAATGTTGCCTTGGCACCTAGCTGATATAACATACTTTTAAAAATATATTTTATTTTATTTCAATTAGGCCTAACATTTATTTTATTTTATTTTAAACTTAAGTAAAAAAATAAAAAGTTAACCATAATTTGTGGATGTTATTGATGTACTGTGTTATTTGGTTGCTAGGGTACTCTGAGTTATTACTAGGGTGTTGCTAGGTGGTTACTCTGGTAGTGTTGGTGGTTGGTTGCTAAGGGTTTCTGATGGGTTTCAGTGGGTTATGTAGTTACTAGGGTGTTCTGGTTTGTTACTAGGGTGTTGCTAGGTGGAAACTAGAGCATTGTGAGTGGTTGCTAAAGGTTTCTGAGATGGTTTTGTGAGTTATGTAGTTGCTAGGTGGTTACTAGGGTCTTGTTTTAGTGGGATATGTGGTTACTAGGGTATTATAAATAGTTGCTAGGTGGTTACTAGTAAAACACTGGCCAAATATTGAAGCATGAGTCCTAGATGTTTTTAATGATGTATAGTTGATTGAGATCAAATATAGATCAGGTATAAATATAGAAAGAAATATAGATCAAATATATTGTTTATCAATTTTATTTAGACTGACTTGAATGGAAGCCTCTTTCTTTTATATTTCTCTCTTTTTATCTCTCTGTGAGCGTCCGTAGCTCCGGGCTCTTTTATAAACAGACTGTGATATAAACGTGTTGCTCTGAAATCTCGCCCCTCCATCAGTCCCTATAGCAGCTCAGGCTCCCCAGCGACCACAGTTCACGACCTGCCCTGTAGGACCGTCCCATTCATCTGGCTGATCTCAGCTCATGTCCAGCAGTTATCACGACTAATCGCAGCCCCTCAAGAGCCTCGGATTATTTCAGACCAAGGGAACCAAACGCTGCAATATGAACCAGCTGCACAAAGTCAAAAAGGTGAATGGCGTTTTTTTCCTCACACTAACCGACCTCTGTAGTTCCCCGTCACCAGAGTGATTTGTTTATCGTCGTAGTACATTATTAGCCTGGGAGGAGGACTTTAATGATAAAGAATGAGTCTGGAAATACACTTCGAGCCGTGGAAAAAGTTGCAGTGATGAATGAGTCTCGGCTCGTATGGACTGAGACGCGAATGAGTCTGTTGGCAGGGGTTCAAAGAGCTTAGGGTTCAAGAAGCTGCGTTTAGTATTTTATACATGCTGAAAAGCCACAGCGACTTTGATTCACTCCTGGACTAATTCATCAAAGCTGTCGTGTGCATAAAAATGCATTATTTCAACAACATGAATTATTAATTAGGAGTGTTTGCACTGTTTTTGCTCGTGTTTAGGGTTAGTGATTTGAACAAACCTCAGCATGTAAGTCATACTGCAGTATTTGCTCTATGACTGATTCCTCCAATCACGTGTCTTGTTTAGCAATGATCAAGTGATCAATCTAACAATTTTTATCAGACTTAACACTAAAGATGGGACCTGAGCCATATCTAGAGAATTAATGGTTAAAGTTTCATTAAAACACTGGGTTAAAAACAACCCAATTTGGGTTGTTATTAACCCAAGGGCTTGGGTAAATATAGGACCAAACCCATCTTGTGTTAAATGGGGTTGTTTATTTAACCCAGCTAATGGGTTTATTCATTTTTACTATATTGCCTTATACTATATAGCTTTATACATTAAATAATGTTTACAGATTAACTTAAATCCTCTAAACATTTCTAAAATACTCCACACAACCACTGGTTTGCATGACAACTTCCTTTATTTCATATATCATTTACGGTATTTTGTATATCATTTACAACATTGTTTATGTCGTTTTTAATAGGCTATTCATATTGCCTATATTTAAACTCGTTTAAAGAGCAGGTCATATGGGTTTTTGAAAAATATCTCTTTTGCCGTTTATAACGTACATATCCTTAAATGAAAACAATCAAAAAAGTGCATGATAAATAAAGATATTGTCTCTCAAAAGAGAGAGTCGATTCTGAATCGCCTTAACGAGTCATCATATTTTCGAATCATGTACCGTGAAACCAGTATAATTTTGAAAAATACCGTGATATACATTTTTGGTCATACCGCCCAGCACTACTGTGAACCCACTATTTCCTAAGAATGTGTCGATTAATGTAGACTGACGTTGTTCTAATTACTTCGTTTAATAATAAAGAATGTAGTGTAATGCACAGACTTTATAATCATTGTGAAATTGTTGTTTATTTTGCTGCACCGGCAGTTATAGGGTTAATGTGGGAGAGACGAGCGAGTTAGTTAGGCTGGTGCGCCTGTGATACAGCTGTTCTGCATTCTGATTAAAAGTTAAGACAGGGCGTCTTTTGTCTGTCGTTCTTCAAACATTACAGTAGACATATTTTGGTTTACCAACTGTATATGCACTCGCTTGCATAAGTGCTTTTGATTTTATGTCATTATTATAAAAACGGATTGGAGCACTATATTATTGTTTTATGCAAAGGTGCTTTGTCAATGGTAGCGCTCGCTAACTTGCTCAAGGACTCCTCTCTGTGCCAATCACAGCAGGCTTGGCCAGCTGACCAATCAGAGCAGAGTAGGCTTATGGAAGTGAGGGGTTTCCAGTGAACTTGCTTGGAACGAACCGTTTAGAAATCATTGGCAAATGACTCTAATATTAAATGTATATTTTGAGAAAATTACAATGTTTTCTAGATGCATTTAAACCTGTTGTAGGGGACTCCAACACAATATTAGGACACTTTTAAAATACCATATGACCTGCTCTTTAACAAACATTAGAAGAAAAATTCAGCATTAAACAGAAGTAATTCACGTGTAATTGACCAGTCTCTGTTATTCTGTTTCCACCGTAACGGCGCTGGTTCTCGTGCCCGAGCTGGAGTCGTGTTCGGCGGGGAACTGCTAACGGACCGCCGCCCTGCGTTTCACTCTAGCCGAAACATGCTGTGACTCCATAACCTGCCAATAAACAAACAATAAACTGCTCTGAGGACATGTATCTTTATGAATAAAATCGTTTATTTTATGCAAAGCATCAGGCTTTTCCATCACACGAAAAGAGAGCAACACTCGTTAAAGGTGATCCACATCAATTAAAATTGAACGATATGCAGAGCACAGTAACAATTTTATAGATAAAATAAAATGTACCCAAACCTGTATTTTACCAAAGAATGCATCAATTTGATGGTGCTTAGAACTGCTCTCTCGTGAAGAGAAGATGCAAAATCCCCACGATAAATAACTCAACCGCTGGGTTACTTCTGACCCTGGATCTGAGTAACACAAAAAGTATCCAAACGCTGGGTTGTTACATTTGACCCAGGAGCTGGGTAACACAAAAACTACCCAAACACTGAAAACATAACCCAAAAAAAAGATTTTTTTAGAGTGTAGACCAGTAAGCATCTGCATTTTAAACTTAAATACATCAATCTGGTGCAAAATTAAGAGCTCCAAGCCCATTTCACTGACCAAATAAAAAAAAATGTATGCATTTTGCAGATGCTTTTATCCAAAGAAACTTACCTTTGCAGTCAAGGTACACTATCATTTCTTGCTTTGCTTAAACTGAATCCATGGCGTTTAAAAAAATTAAATAAAATGATTTGCATTGACTTGTTGTAACAAACATTAAATATGTCTATATAGTTTTTATTAAGTTTTAGTTCTAGTTATTTTAGTACATCAAGGAAATGAAAATAAAAATATTTCCTTGGCAGCTAGCGGAAATAAAACATATATAATTTTTATTTCAGTTCAAGTTGATTTGTTCAAGTAAAGAAACTGTATAGTTTTATTATTAATTTTTGTTTTAGTTAACTATAATAATCCTGTTGCTAGGTGGTTACTAAGCTAGACTCAAACCTTATTTAGTTGTAATTAGGGTCTACTGTTAGTCTTATTACATTCACCTGGGTGTTTTTAGGCCAAAACTATTTGTATCATAGTAATTATTCTAATATCAATTGTTAATATAATACAAATTATAGTATTTAATTATAGCATTTAATTACTTAAGACAGAAATGTTACTATTGTAATAAATTTGCACTGTAAAATAAAAAAATAATATTAATTATTTTACTTATAATTTTGCCTATATATTCATTTCTTTACTTGCAAATGTTAAACCCACAAGCTTTTATTTTGGTGGTAAACTGAAGCGAGTTTCTTTGACGACAGGTTTACAAATGCTTTTTCACATTTGCATGATTTCTAACATTTTTGTTCAAAGAAGTTTACAGCTTTTTACTAGATTTGTAAAGAAAAGCAAAACTGGAGCATGTTGCTTTCCCAAATGCATGGTCAACTCAGAGGACAAGCCTAGATGGAGTTTATTGTGAACCGAGCCACTCTGAGATACTAAAAATAAGCAGATAATGAGCCGTACACCTTATTTAATTAAACACAGCCTTTTAATTTGAAAAGTACATTTGATAAGCGCACTAAGCCTATCATGATTTCAATTTTAGTTCGATTGACAGATGCTTTTCCAAAGCAATGGCATAAAACACAACATTAGAGATCTTTTATGTTATTATGAGAAGTGTACAAATATTTTTGCTTTTTATGAGACTGGTGGGAAAAGCACAGTCTAAGTAATTAATCTGAAACACTGCTAACATTACGGGTAGTAAACAGTGTGAAACACTTTAACCCAATTATAGTTTGTCAAGTTTATAAACAGTAATAACTTGCGCATACAGAACAGCTGGTCTGTGTGGTATCTTCACATCTGGAGGAGTTATCAGGCTATCGCTGCAGAAGTTCGGTGTGTGTGCTGAGATGGATGAGGGAGTGAGAGTGTTGATATAGTTGCAGTGGTTGAGTCTCTGCTGTGGGTTTTTAATCAGCACAGGTCTGCTGTTATCTGCCGCACACCCACAAGCTTAAAGGTCAGCGCCGACAGCTCAAGGTCCCCTTTATCTCCATTCAAACACACACAAACACACATAGCCAGACCAAGGGCTTCTCAGTCACTGTTTGGTGTTACAGCAGTACTTACTCTCTACCCGGTTAAATCACCCTTCACAGGTGATTCTGAGTCTTTGACTAGTAATATAAAATGCACCATGACCATTCTACCGATTATTAGTTGCTTTGCACATACTGTGACAGTATATTTCCATGTAGAGGTCAGGATCTGTTGTTAAGAAGACATAACATTGTCTGAAAAATTTGGATAAAAGACACAAAGCAGAATGCAAATAGCAAATGTGATACATTTACTGCTAAAAGGTCATTTTTACTGCAATTTAATGGGTTTCAAGCGGCTAATAAGTCAGAAATCTATGAACCAGTATTATTTTAGTATTATGTTTATGCTAGCTGATTGTGCATAGATAAGATCCCTGAAGTTGCAAAGACTAAAGTCTCAAAACCAAAGAGATATTCTTTATCAAATTTAAGACTCTGCCACGCCCCCCTAAAACGGCTCGTTCTAACACGCCCCCACATATCTACATCACTATGGGGAAATATTTGCATAATGCTGCCCAAATGTGCACGCAAAGAAAGAAGGCGTGGTTTCAGTAACCGCAGTTAGTGTTGAAAGCAGCATTGTGGATACGGGAGACGTGCTGCTGTGTTTCTAGGCGGAAAGCAAAAAGTCATGTATTTGGCCTCCGAAAGTAGAAGCATTTTAGGAAGCTTTAAGATGCCTACAAACAGCAACAGCAATGGCATTTAGGACAGTACCGTATCGTGAACCCGAGGAGAGGAGGTCATCTGAACTTTGCTATGGAAAATCGGCGCTTCTGAATCGCTTCTGTTTGAGGGGAGAGATGAGAGAGACAGAGAGAGAGAGAGAAGAGATGGAGAGGAGAGAGAGGAGCATGAGGTGAGACTGAGAGAGAGAGATCGGGGTGAGAATTTAATGTGAAACAGAACTTTATTACACAGCCATCTTTACAAACAAATTTACCAAATTACACAACTACACAGACACCTATTATTTTACAAGGCAAACACTAAATCATTTTCAGGAATCATACAAAGAACTCCATTACAACACCAAATATTTTCAAAGGTAAACAAATCATTCATCTCCTTATAAAATTTATAATCAATGAATACTCTAGATTTTACCAGTGTTAAAAATATCTCTGTAATGTTTTGACAAGGTTTTTGATCAATTTTATTCCTTCTACTTACATATATTGCCATTTTTGCCTGACCAATTATAAAATTCAGCAGCTGACAGATATATTTCTTTCTTTGACTATATTTAAAACCCAATATAAAAACTTCTTCAGAAAAAGACTCATTAAAACCACAAAAAAGTGCTTTTACAACATCAAAGAAAGGTACTAATCTAGAACACTGCGCAAATGCATGAAAATTGTTTCTCTTTGAAAACAAAAAGGACAATCATCCTTGACTTCTTCATTCAAAAATAGAAGTTCCTCCTCCTTCTCCTTTTTCATTTCTTTGCTCCTCTCCCGTTTTACCCTCTCCTCATTCTGTTTTGTTCCACCCCCCCCCCCTTTTTTAGTTGACTGGACAAAAGAATTAACAGCTAAAATCCCATGAATTATTCTCAATTGCAAGTCCCCAACTTTTTTTGATAATGGCGGTTTATATATAACTCTCCATTCTGGTTTTACATTTTCATTTAAACCAAAGAAAGATCTCCACGGTGTGTCTGATTTCTTAGCAAGATGATTCTTGTTAAAAACTTAAAAACCCCCCCCCAAACAAGCTCTATACAATAGTTTCCTTGGGTCTTCTATTCTATTTCTTTTTACATTTTCCCTAGCCACCTTTTTGTTGATGTCTTTTGTTTTTTTCCTTCCCCCCCGCTTTTTTTTCCTCCCCTCCCTTTCTCCCCCCTCCCTTTCTTTTCCCCTTTCTTCCGCTTCTTTCCTTCTCTTTTCTTTTCTCTTTCCCACTTTTTTCTCCTCTTCACCTCTTTTTTTCGCTCCTCTTTCCTTGGTTTTTTTGGTCTTTTGTAAACCTCCCTCCTCCCCCGCCTCCCCCCCCTTTCTTTTTTTTCTTCTGTCCTCCTTTGGTAGATAATAAATCCAACCACTTCAGGTTCCACATTTTAAAAAAACAACCTTTAAATCCATCCAACTTTGGTGAAAGCATTAGACAAGGGAAAAAATCATTTTCATCAGGCACAGATGCTCCAGAAAAATAGTCTTTTATCATTAGGCTCTCTTCTACTGTAAAAATAGATTTCAAATTCATTAAAAAAAGAGAGACCAGTCGAATCGATCTGGTGCCTAAAAAATTCCCCACCATTTCTGCATTGTCCAAGTTCTCCCCAGCTAAATCCAGCAATTGTCTTAAAATAAACACCTTTGATTCTTTAAGCTTAGAACCCCAATTAAAAAAAACTGCTGTTGTCAGTTGCATCAAGACGGGCTCCAAGAATTAAAGGTTCCTCTAGAAGCCAGTACAGTGAATATGGATTTTCAGATTTCTGAATATGAAACAGACTCCAGATTTTAAAAAGACTCCTATAAAAAGCTGGGAAAACAGACAAGTCCATTTTTAAAGGGTTTAGTAAAAAAAGATGTTTGTCCAATCCAAAGCTTCCATAATTCTGCAAAATAATGTAGGCAACTGCCCTCCAGCTGACATCCGCTGCACCATCTAAAAGTCATTGAAAGAATTGTAACTGAAACGCCGTTCTGCTTTGTAAATTAATCAGTCCTTGTCCTCCTTCTTTTGGTAGATAAAGAATGCTATGTTGAACCCAGTGTAATCTGTCCCAAAAGAAGTCCACAAGAATCGCTTGTATTTTTCCTAATAATTGAGGAGGATCAATGCACGCCAACTTATGCCACAATGAAGAAGCAACCAGGTTATTAATGACAAGAATGCGTCCTCTGTATGACATTCTAGAAAGCAACCATTTCCATTTCTCCAAACGTCCTTTAATTGTTTCAACAACTCCTTCCCAATTTTTCTGTTGAGTCATGTCATCTCCTAAAAAAATTCCCAAATATTTTAAACCACCTTTTCCCCAGACCAAACCTTCAGGAAGTTTTGGTTTACCATTCTTCCATTTACCAACTAAAAGTGTCTCACATTTCTTCCAATTCACCTTTGCTGAAGAACACAAAGTAAAATCATTGATCACATTAAATAAATTATGTACATCCTTTTGTCCACTGACAAAAACTATTATATCATCAGCGTAAGCTGATAGACATACATTTTTACAGTCAGGCAAAAACAAACCATTAATTTTTCCTCTTATTTGTTGTAATAAAGGCTCAATGGCCAGTGAGTACAGCATTCCAGATAACGCACAACCTTGTCTTACACTTCTTTCAACCTGGAATGGAGCACATAAACTGCCATTAATCTTTAATACACTTTCAACATCTCTATAGAGTACCTGGACCATCTTGATAAAATCTTGTTTAAAACCAAAAGCTTCTAGAGTTTTCCACAAATAAAGGTGTTCAACTCTTCAAATGCTTTCTCTTGGTCCAGTGAAATCAGTCCAAAATCCCAATTAAACAATTTTGACACTTCCAATGAGTCTCGAATTAGAGAAATATTGTCAACAATGGATATGCGAGGAACACAGTAGGATTGGTCTGTATGAATTACTTGACCTTATTACACTAGCCAATCTATTTGCTAAAACCTTAGAGAGCAATTTGTAATCACAACAAAGAAGTGATACAGGTCGCCAATTTTTTATGTCTGTCAAATCTCCTTTCTTTGGTATTAGCGTCATCACTGCCCTCCTGCAGCTCAACGGCAACATACCTTTTGACAGACTATCACCCAGCACTTGTAACAAGTCCACGCCTAACTCTGCCCAGAACGACTTATAAAAGTAAATTGGGAGGCCATCAATCCCAGGCGCTTTTCCCGATTCCATGCCTTGAAGGGCCTTATACAGCTCTCCCAGACTTAATGCACCTGAAAGAGCTGCATTACCCTCTTTTGACATTTTCGGTAGGGAACTCAAGAAAGTGCTTTCCACATCAATTTCTGTTACATACTCACTTCTATAAAGATTTTTGTAAAAACCAACTCTTTCGAATATCACTAGGATTCAGCAAAACTTGACCTTCTTCAGACTGGAGGGCCTGAATTAATCTCTTCTGTCCATTCTTTTTCTCTAAACAGAAAAAAAAATTGGACGGTGCATCCATATGACTTATATTTTGAAATCTTGATCCGACCAACGCCCCCTGTGTTCTATATTCCAGCAGATCCGCTAACTGGGCTTTCTTTTGAAAAAAACCATCAAAGTGATGATTTTCCCCAGTAGATTCAACTTTTTGTTGAGATTCAGTTACTTCATTTTCCAATGACTCCAAAGACTTTTTAAAATCTATAGTGACGTTACGAGTGTATTGTTGACACAATTGCCTAATTTGGACTTTACCAACGTCCCACCACTGTTGTATTGATCCAAAATTAGACTTGGATTTTCTATAATTCTCCCAGAAGTACTTAAAGGAATCCCTGAAAACGCTATCACTCAGTAAATAAATATTAAAATGCCAATAAGCACTTCTAGGTTTAATAGAATTTCAAATAAAACCACGTTGCACCATACTGTGATCAGAAAAACCTATTGGGATGATAGAGCAATTTGTAAAAATATTAAGGTGATGTTTAAACCCATATGATCTGTCTAATCTGGCAAGAGATGCCATATTATCTCTCATATGAACCCATGTATATTGTCTTACATTTCCATTCAGCTGCCTCCAAATATCACATAGTTCATTCCTCTTAATTAACTGAGTGAGACGCTTCTGAGAAGACAAAGTCTGAAGTGGGGTTCAGTATGGTTTCTATTAATCATATCTTCTGTGCAATTAAAATCGTCCCCCAAAAATAAATATTCTTCTTCTGAACAACTTTGTATAGTATTACACAATAAATCCAAAAAGATCATTCTTTCAACCGGTGTTGTTGGAGCATAAATACAAATAAAAGTTAAAACATAGCTTTCAAAAACAGCTCTAACTTTAAGTAGTCTTCCTTTAGCAATTTCATCAACCGCATAAGAAAGTGGATTAAAGCTTTTAGAAAATAACACTGCAACTCCTGCACTTATTGAAGTGTTATGACTTAAAACAGTTAACCCCTCAAATTCTTTTTCCCAGTCTGCAGCATTCCCTTTATCACTGTGTGTTTCTTGTAACATAACAATATCAAGACTCTTCTGTTTCATTAATTCATTCAACATGAATCTTTTCTTAAAATCTCTAGCACCATTCACATTCAGGGTAGCTAGCTTAATTTCACACATAACAAAGAGGAGGAGAGACCAAAAAAACACACCTCCTTGACTGTTGAAACAAACACTATAAACAAAACCCCCCCCCCCCCCCCCCTTTTTAATTATCTCCAAATTCTTCACCAATTTCTTTAACCTATAGGACTCTGATTTGTTAAAGCATCCCTCAGCCATTAAACTCTTAGTTTTCTCAACAAACTGTACTAAGTTAGGGAAGTATTCTTGTACACACACCTCTCTTATTCTTTGTTGATTTGAGGAATATTCTTATCTCCTCTGCATTGTAACTATGAACAGTAAACTCGTTTAGAGATAACGCCACACTAGAATCTGAGAACTCACTTTCACTTTCTGTTTCATTATCATCACTAAAGTTCAGATCGAAAATTTGTGTACCTTCTCCCCCCCCTCCCTTGCCCCTTGCCTCACCCCTTTGTTGGAGCGTTTGGTCCCCCCCTCCCCCCGCGGGCCATAATCCCTTTATACCCTCCTTTCTTCCTCTTCCTCCCCCCCCCCCTTTCTATGTCCTTCTTCCCTTTAATTCTCCCACTCTCTTGTCCCTGTGTTTTGACTCCTCCAAGTTTCTTTAGAGCCGTTTTATTTTGAGATTTGCCACTCATTTTTCTTTTTTGAGGCATTTTGAAACTCTCTGCTTCTGTCTCTATCTCTAAATCCACGCAATCAATTTCACTTATTTTCTGTACAGCCTGTGTATCCTCTTTTCCAGTAGTACCACATTCTCTTTCTTTTTCAGAAATTTCTGAAAGTTTTTCATCAAATAGGGCTACTGCAGTTTCAGCCATATCATTTCTTCCTCCCTTTTCTGAGTCCGTTCCTGTTTCGACAACCTCCACTCTAGGTGTCTTGTCACAAGTAACCATCTCCATCTCTCTGGATTCACCCTGTACACCTGCACTCTGTACATCCCCACTGGCTTTGCTTGTGCTTGGATAGGAACCATCATCCCCTTTCTCAGTGACTCCCTTTTCTGGGCAATTACGAATCAAATGTCCTGTTTTTTTACAACCAAAGCACTTTGTTTTAGCAGTTGTCACAAAAATGACAATCAAAATCGTCAACTCTAAAACGAAGTGAAAGGTCCAATTCCTCATCATCCTGAACGATCATATATGCAAATCTCCTAAAAGACACAATATGCTTCAACAGAGGAGATGTCGCGCTAATCGGGATCTTTTTTATTGGTGAAATCAATTTTCCATATCGTGATAAAGCTGTTGTTATTATCTCGTCACTGAGAAAGGGGGGAACATTAGATAAGGTGACTCTTTTCGAAGGCAACGAGAGGGGAAGCACAGAAACAAACTCACCATCAATCACAATTCCCTTCTCAACTACTTCATTCACTTTTTCAACGCTATTTAGAAAAATCACTGTAGCGTGATTCATCCTAGATGCTGACAGAATGCATCCATGTCCTACAACCTCACCAATCGCCAGGCAGATCTCCTCTATACTCGCCGCCAACGCCACCTTAACCGCATGGTGCCGCGTGAGTGTAGACAAAACTGACGAGCGGGTGGTCAAGTCACATGCCTTATCCGGTACGATAAATATTCCCCACTAACAACAAACAAGACCCACCCCACACACAAAAAGGACAGCAAATAGATACAAGAAAGGGCACTCACAGCACTCAGTCACTCGCACTCAACACCTCTCCGAGAGAGAGAGGAGAGAGAGAGAGAGAGAGAAAGAAAAAGAGAGAGAGAGAGAGAGAGAGATGAGAGAGAGACCCGGAGACTGAGAAACTCGAGAGAGTGTTTAGATTGGAGAGTCCGAGACTTTTCGAGCAGAGAGAGAGAGAGAGAGAGAGCCCCTTGACAGACGCAGCAGACGCAGAGCAATTCCCCCGGAGCACCCTGACCCGCTAGGAACTGCTGAGATTTTTTTCTGAGACCGTATTGTATGTAGCAGATGATGTTAGATTTTTTTCCCCAGAGAGTCGATCCTCCACTTCACATTAGGCGATTCATTCGTATCGGGGCGTTACATTTCCCCTTACCGAGTGCTTGCGGTGTTCGGCCAATCAAGCACTGGGTCAGCTGGGCAATCAGAGCAGACTGCGCTTGTCGGAAAAAGGGACTTTGTAGAAAACGAAGCGTTATAGAGTAGTGTGGGCTATGTCGCAGCCGCGGAGCCCCACTACCAATGTGACAGTATCTGAAAACAAAGTGTTTGTGATTTGCCCATTAAAGCATGCTCAACATATTTCTGTACACACAATAACCACACACAAATACGCTCACACTTAGCTAAGAAAAAGCACTTATATCCGACCCCCTTACTATTTCCTATTAGCTTTAGACTTTAATGTTTTAGCTAATTACCGTTTTAGGAAAGTTAACATGTACACCATCTTTATTATTTTTATATATACATATATCGATAAGCTTATAATTGTAATTATATTTTAATTTTTATATTCAGAATGTAGTTAATTGTAGGACTTTCACAAACTTATTTTATTTCCGTTAGCAATGTTTATGATTTCGTTTAGCGTTTTAGCAATATTTACGTGGTATGTGGTTTATGTTAGTTATTCAATGAAGTATTTAGTTTTAGTTAACAACACACGATATGAGCTCAACCATTTCTCATCAAACACTCATTTTGTATCTTTTCAACTTTATGGCAATCTATTTCGGCATTGGGTCTCATCCTTGCCTCCTGTTGTCTATATGTGGCAGAACTGCAGGTGCAAGACCATTAAATTGGATTCTATGAGACAACAAGACTTCATTCCCATTCATGATCCTCACTATGTGAAAGACCCAAAAAAAAATTAACTAAACACACAAAAAAAATATATATAAAACCTCCCCCTCCCCCCCCCCCAAAATAAAGAATACAAAAAAAAAAAAAAAACACAACACAAAAAATAAAAAAAAAAACAAAAAATAAAAAAAAAATTTACAAAAAAAACAAAGAAAAATAAAAAAAAAAAAAAAAAAAACAATAAAAATATAAAGAGCAACAACGTAAGCGTATATAAATATACATTCATTAGGAATATATCTTTTCTCAGTTCTAGTCGGTTCCATCCATGTAGGAATGCTTAAGTTTAAGAAATGGTTTTGCTTTCCGCACAGGAAATGATGTGTGCATTTAGCCAGTGATCCGTTTCTCTTTAAGTCGCTTTGATATAATTCTTAGTAATTGCAGGCAAATGCAAGGAATTTCCCGCAGGGGAACATTGTTTCCTGCTGTTAATGGTTTTATATAGGTGATGATTGTTTCTCAAAATGAAAAAGAGTACGTTGACAAAGTGTAGATATGTGTGAAGAGGAAAGTAATAGTAATGATTATGAAATAATGGGAATCAAATGAGCGCTTAAATGCCCTCAGACCTCCTTGCTCAGTTCAAAGTACAGAGGCCAAATGCATGGAGCGAGATGTGCATGGCTAATGCTCAGTGACTGCCTCCTTCCTTTTCTCTTCATGCTATTTCTTCCATTTTCTCATCAGTCAGCAATGACCAGTTGAGCAGTTTAGTAACAGAGCTGTAACGGCGAGCCTCTGTCACCAGCAGATTTACATATCAAAAAGTATTTACGCACCACTAAGCGTAGAGAAATAGAAACGACTCCCATGCATTTGTTCTGCTGTGTATTTGCATACGAGCCACAGAGTTATCAGCCCTCCCCGATGGCGTTTATGGAAAAGCTGGCCGACCCCCTTCACATTCACATAAATTTGGAACAGTCGCTTGACAACATCACAGCATTAAAATGCATCTCTCCCTGCATTTTGAGAAAATTTGACTATTGCTTTCCCTGTCTTGTCTGAGAACGAGCAGAATGGAGATGGGATGTTTACGCAGCAGCCGCCTGATTTAGGCATCTTGTATCTTTTGTTTGCTTCAGCTGCAACCCTGTTTATCTGAAAGGCGTTCGGATTCATTATGGAATCTGCTGCTGGAAAGCAACCCGATGCGGAAACAAGTGTGGCTCTTGAATGGGTCTCTTAGAGACCCTTGAGCTGAATTACGGCCGGTTGTAATGTTTACAGGTCGAATGATTGTAGGAATGAGGAAGGAAATGATGGTTGGCAGTGCTGTAGATTTTTATTTCTGACCTCATAATGTTTCAGGGTCTTTTACTTTTCTGGTGATATTTTTATATATTCTTTTTTATATTTATATATTTATTGCAAAAAAATTTAAAATAATAATAATAATAGTATTATGTATTCATTAATTATTTATTTAAACATTGGCTTAATCTTATTTTCCATGTAATGTTTATTGAACTGTGGTGTCGAATATATTGCTATTATATAGGTGAATTCCTACTCCTATCTACCATAGATGTTATTATTCCATTAATAGTATCGAACATGTTACTACATCCTCTTATTTTTTTTGTAAAACACCCTTTTTTTTTTCCACCCCTTTATGTGTTATGTATTTATTTAATTCTAATCTAAGAATTTTTTTTTCTTTTAATACTATTTTAACCCCCCCAATGTATAGGCCCTATATTTACATTAGTACATTAGTAACATATTAATTTTTATATTTATATTCATTGCCCTTATGAACATTAAAAAAGGCTACTGGACTATATTACATTTCGTAAGAATTATTGCAATAATAATAATAATGTACTTAATTATTTATTAAAGTTAGTTTTTTCATGCTTTTTTACAAACGTTCCTTCATCTTCACTCAGTGCTCTGGACTTGATCCTGTTGCACATTAATTAAATGAGTTAGTCGTCTTGCGGTAACAGTCAGTTTACAGGTAAGGATTTCCTCACGCAGCGAGTGGAAAAAGAGGTCAAGAGCGTAGCCGTCGGAGGCTGACTGTTTTAAGCACGCAAAGACTTGTTCCATTTACAGGAGGAAGTCAAATGCCGTTTCAGTAGTGTTGCCACTAGTGCATAATCTGAGCTATTTTTGTGCAACCCTCCCACACATGAGAAATCCACGGCATCCTCTCCTGTTTAGTATTCCATGCACGCATTATGTAACGCTCTTTGTGGGAGGGGGATGGGGAGAAACGGAGGAAGAGGAAGGAAGACACTCGTCCCGTCGCACGTGGACTGTTGTCACAGGGCTCACACGTACGCACATACACCACCTCAGTGAGTCACTGACAGCGGCTGTGACAGCGATTGCCCTCGAGATAAGACAATAGAGCTCTGCTCCTCCCAGAGGAGCCATGCGTAGCCTGTCTATACACAGAGGTGTCAGAATATGCATGATTTACAACTCCTGTAGGTACGAGCACGTGTGGGAAGACCGGCTGATGGTGATTGAATTTAGCCATGTCTCTTTGTAGGAGGAAAGGTGCAATTGCACAAGTCAAAATCTTGTCTTCCCTTGGTGTTCTCTGTATTCATGCATGAGTGAGCATACATTAGCTACAACTACTCAGAGCCTGTCGAAACTAAATGTGTGTGTGCATGTTCCCAGAGGAATGTTTTAATGGTCTCTGGTTGCTCTTTGTATAGCTTTCATTGAAGCATCATGTTGGTCTCAGATGTTTCTCCTAAAATGATTTGGGAGGATTCAAAATACACTCTTAAAAATAAAGGTGCTTCAAAAGGTTCTTCACAGCGATGCCATAGAAGAACCATTTTTGGTTCCACAAAGAACCATTCAATCAAAGGTTCTTTAAATAACCATCTCTTTCTTACCTTTTTGTAATCTGAAGAACCTTTTTTTCACCACAAAGAAGCTTTTGTGAAACAGAAAGGTTCTTCAGATGTTAAAGCTTCTTTATGGAACCATTTAGACAAAAAGGTTCTTCTATGGCATCGTGAAGCACCTTTATTTTTAAGAGTGTAGACACAAATGAGACAATAGTTTTCATGGTTTTCTCAATTTGATCTCCATTTGTGCTCAGTGTTGTTTAGGAGAAACAGTTGAGGTAATAGAGATATCTCATTTGTGTTTTTCTTTCACACTGACAAATAAAAATGTAATTGCTCAGATGTTGCCCTTTTGTTGCTCTAGAGATTTTATGACGTTCTTAGTTGTGCTTCATTGAAATATCAATTTTGTCTCATATGTGTCTCTTAAAGTGGCTTTTAATACATCTCAGTGCTGTCTAGGATGAAGAATTGAGATATAAAAGAGATCTCAGTAGTGTATCATATGCACAGATGAAAATGTTATTGCTCAAGCATTGCTCTTTTGTTGCTCTAGAGATTTGTTGGAGTTCTCTGTTATGTTTCATTGAAGTATTAACTCCTAAAATTCTGAAGGAGCAATAAAACCGATGTGAATGAGTCCATAGTTGTCATACAGACAGAGCTATAAAATGAATGTGGAGAGCAGTTCAGGTCATTTGAGAGTGTATTTAAACATGTTTGAGTTCATACTGAGAAATTGTTGAGATCGCCTCTGAAACTTTAATGTAGACACATTTGAAGTTACTGGGGTCTTTTTCCTCAGAAGTCTTTAGCAAAACATCTCAGATTTGTCTCAGATGTTTCTCCTAAAATGCCTTTTTTTTAATAATATTAATCTCAGTCTGTCTAGGAAGAACAATTGGGATATTAAAGATATCATTGCATTGAATTGTTTGAGTAAAGAGTATAGAGCTATAAGATCATTTGAGAAAAATTTGAGACATGTTCAAGTTCAAATTAAGATGTTGATGTCTGAGACAAGATTGTTGAGATTGCTTCTGGGGGATCCAGGAGTCTTTTTTTCTCAGAAAGCTTCAGGAAAATTCTTTTTGATCCATTTCATCTCCATTTAATCTCAATGCTGTCTAGGAGAAACAAATGAGGTACACTCTTAAAAATAAAGGTGCTTCAAAAGGTTCTTCACAGCGATGCCATAGAAGAACCATTTTTGGTTCCACAAAGAACCATTCAGTCAAAGGTTCTTTAAACAGCCATCTCTTTCTTACCTTTTTGTAATCTGAAGAACCTTTTTCACCACAAAGAACCTTTTGTGAAACAGAAAGGTTCTTCAGATGTTAAAGGTTCTTTATGGAACCATTTGGGCAAAAAGGTTCTTATATGGCATCGTGAAGCACCTTTATTTTTAAGAGTGTATTAAATGGGATCTCATTTGAGTTTTTCTTTCCTACTGCCATAGAAAATTGCACATATGTTGCTCTTTTTGTGACTCTAGAAATTGCTTCATTGAAATATCAATTTTGGCTCAAATGTTTCTCCTAAAATACAGACACAAACAAGTCAAGTTGGCATCCAGTATAAGAGTGTAGAGCTACCGTAGATGAAGGTAAAGAGCAGCTCAGATCATTTGATGAGAAATGTTTGAGTTCATATTGAGATCTCTGACTCTTCAGACTTCAGACTGAGCGCTACTTAAAACTCTAAAGGAGACACATGTGAGTCTAGTCATCTTGAAGAAAATCTGAGAAAATCTCCATTTGTGGTGTTTAGAAGAAACTAACGAGATCTAATTTCTGTGCATGGAAATAAAAGGGCTATTGAGTAAGATCTGAAGAACTTAACTTCATTTTCCCCCTCTACCTCTTCTCTTTACTGCATCACGAGGGACTTCTTCATAAGAGGAGGGACTTTTTCAGCACAGTAGTCGTTTTAATTAAAATCGATTTTGTCTGTGACAAGGCAAAGCAGTGAGAATAAATAGCTCAGTGGCTGAGACGAGAGCCCCAGATTTCTAATAGTGGCCCGTGTCTTGAGTCAAATTGGAAGCAGGCTGTGATATCCTACAGGGAACAGGGTGTAGATGAGACGGCTCGCTGAGACAACATGTCATGCACAAGTTTCCCGTTCGCCTTGACATCCAAAACCAACTCGGATGCTTCTACAAATGCACTCGTTGTCACATTTCACCTCCGTCTGTGAACATCTTCCCAGGTCTTTTCTCATATTACACGCTTGCATTTCCTAGTTTCCTCCAGTTTCGATTTCTCACCTCCTCTCTTTTCCACACAGACAAGTGTGGGCATGCATTGCAGATTTCCTTTCTCATGTTGAGGATGTACAGTAACTCTTGTGTGTAGGTGTGTGGGAAGACAAGCGCTTGCTCCTTTTCTCTCTATCTGTCTCTTTCCCGAAGCGGAAGCAGCAAATAGCAGCATTAAATGGTGGTTCGGCAGCATCGCTGTCAATGTGTCATTGGGAATTGAATGGCTCGCAGTCGGCTTACCTATTAGCTCTCACCTCTAATTGAATTTGGCCAGGCCAGTTGAAGCAACAGCTGCGTTTTATTGAGTTGCTTTTGCTGGTGAATGTGTCGATCACATTCCCATCACATTCGAGGAAAGGAAGCTTGTCGCAATCTGTCTTTCTCTTGTATACGATAGGGCTGTGCATTTTGGTTGGTATTCAACTGATAAATACATTTTTGCTGCTGTATTATTTTTTTTTCATTTGTTGCTCTTTGTATTAGATTGACATCTTTTCAACTTTAATTCTACACTTCAAACAGCAAACAGAAAGCGTTGATTGTTTTTCCAGGCTTTTTCCAATTGCATGGAAAATAAATGTGTGTTTCTTCCTCGCTTTTTCTTCCAGCATTGAGGCATTTGATTCGTTTTGCTGTGTCTACTTTTGCCTCTACGTCTTTTTCGGTATTAAAACTGAGGGAAAATCAAATGCAGCAGAGGCGTGTTGAAATGGGCGAGTATCATTTAGCTGTCTCCATCTCCTTTACTCATAGGGCACATTAGCATAATCCTTCCCACTCTGCGTTTATCTGGACACGAATTGAGTCTTTTCATTAGCGGCACTAAAATGGAATTGCAAAAAATAACGATTGTTTCCAAACACTCGTCCTCACACTTCAGACTGTTCCTCGTCTGCCATTGGTCAGCAAATCAGGTAGCCCCACCCCAAACTCATCAAGTTCTACCCTGCTAGAAAATCCAGTTTTAACTAGTTTCTGATAAATGATTTGTTATTTTTTAGCCATTTATAATCATTAACTTCATAACGAGATTATTTAAGATTCCAGATCAATTGGTTGATGGGCTTCCAGCTTATGCGTTGTTATTGTTAACTAAAGCTAAAACTATTAAAAATAGTTTTCGTTAATTGAAATAAAGCTGAAAGAAATAATAATTAGATGAAAAACTGGAACTGAAACTTACAAATTAGAAAGATTGCCTTGGTAACTAACTGAAATAAAATAAGTGTAATTTAAAGTACTAAATCTGAAATACAAATAAATTAAAGCTAAGTAAATATATTAGAATAACACATTTGACAAAAGCACATAAAATGACAAAATTAAGAAAAGTAAAAATGTAAAGCTAATTCAAAATATTATAATGAATACTGAAATAATATGTAAATAATACTGAAATAACACTGGTTGGGATCAAGGTTGATCCTGTAGATATATTGACAACCACATGTTTGACCACCGTCAACAGGTAAAACTGGGTTTTTCCAAGAGCATGTTGGAACAATTTTAAATTTTAGATCTTTTGTTCCTACCGTGCAACATAAATACCAATCTTGTTGAAGATACCATTTGTGAACTGTGACATCAGTCATATGTGTGGGATAAATCGTTCCTTCTGGACTCTGTAAGAGGCTTTAGCATTGGTGCTTGCATTGATTTGGCATCTCGGGTGGTTCTTGTGGCGCTCTTGACAGTCTTGCTTTGTAATCCTGTTGGGAAAATATGCTTGGCTGTGAAATTAGATTAAGACACTGGTGTGTTTCATATGGGCACGTCGAATGAGCGGTCACCAACATCTGCCTGAGATTGTCTTGGCAAATGATTTCACAGAAGTGTAGCTGTGCTGTGACGTGAAGGGCAGAGGCAATTTAGCCTTCTTTGTATAGCCTGAGTGCTAATGCATGTCATTAAAATGCAATATTTTCCCGAAAGCCAGAGCTTCGCTCACCAAGCACTTCTTGTCTGTTTTGTTATTTAATACAGTCATGGTAGAATTTGTTGGTGTTTTACATTTTATTATTATTATTTAGGTAGAGATTTCCCAGTGCATCAATACTAGGCCGTCTGGGTGGTCTCTAGGAGGTTGCTATGGTATTTTGGAGTGATTTTCTTCCCATTGCTAGGGTTTTCTTGGTGGTTGCTAGGTGCATATTTTTAAACAAATTACAGATATTATTGTAATGTAAATATTACTTACAATATATGAAATATTGTTCGGTTAACCACAAATAAGAAAATAGGTATGCACTAATATTGCAATTATGGCCAGTACAGATATACTGTTAATGTAAATGTAGTTTACCAAAAAATTAATTCACCATTTCTTGGGTGAACTGTCCCTTCAACAGGATTTTTATGCACAAAGGGTAAAACTTTGCTATAATCAATCAATATCCCTTTAAGTTAGTGGTAGATGATGATCTAAATATTTAAATAAGTTCAAAGAATTCTGTATTTATGTCCATAAAAATGCCCATATTGGCTGATGCTTTGTTGCAACGTTGTGCATCCCTGTTCATACTGATCAATAAACCATTCTCATCATTTATCAAAATGATTTCTTTGCCTCTCATTACAATAGATTGTGGTTATGAAGTCAGAGGAGAACGCAATGTTGCTGAAATACTGGCAAAAGTTCATTAGAGCGTGAAACAAGTGATATATGCAGAAGCCTTCAGTGCAGAACGTGCATTTAGTATTGAACACATGACATCATGTAGAAGCGAGTTTTGTGCCTGTTAGAATACAGATTATGTGTGCTCGTAAATGTGAGTCATTATTAATCAATCGCTTGTTATGTGGCGGACACTTATACTGTATGTGACTCTAAAATATTAAATTCCTTCTCATTCCCAATACCAGGGTGTTGTATATTGTAATGTGTTTCAGACTCACTATTGAATACGTCTGTGCAGTAAAGCTGTTCTGATGTTTATAGGTTCTTGTGATAATGGATCTCTCTCTCTCTCTCTCTCTCTCTCATCCTCTCTCTCTCTCTCTCTCCAATCACCTCCTCACTCTCATCGTTTCTCTCTCAGTGATTGATGTCTGTTCTGACTATAGAGCGCACTGCAGACAAATACAGCTCTCTCGACTGAGGAGAATTGAGCTTTTTTGGATTTGAGGAGAGCATACCTGTAGATCTCCTGCGAATGAAATGCCACTGAATTTGTGGCCCAAGTCAATGAATGATATTCAAATGTTCAGTTTTTGCCGTCTCAGCCTAATAATTGTACTTCTCTTGTAATATTTTTGACCTTTGCTACTTTTTTTTTTTTGACAGGGATAGTGAAGTTATCACAGCATATAAGGAGGAAATGGGGTTTGGAAGTATCATAAGCTGAATTTACACACATTTCATTGTTAAAATCAAGTCCTACCAATTTTTTCCTAATTTTAGTATCCAGTTTCACTTGGACATACACTACCATTCAAATGTTTTGTGTCAGCATTTTTTTTATTACTTAATCAGCTATGACACATTAAATTGATCTGCTATTTATAATGTTACAATGTATTTCAAATAAATACTGTTCTTTTGAACATTCTATTTATCAAAGAGTCTTGAAAAGTAAAATGTATCACAGTCATAAATATTGTGCAGCACAACTGTTTTCAACACTGATAATAATAAGAAAGATTTCTTGAGCAGCAAATCAGCATATTAGACTGATTTCTGAAGGATCATGTGACACTGAAGAGTGGAGTAATGATGCTGAAAATTCAGCAGTGCATCACAGGAATAAATTACATTTTAACAGATATTCACATAGAAAACAGTTATTTTAAATTGTAAAAAATATTTCACAATATTACTGTTTTTACTGTAATTTTTATAAATGAAATGCAGCTCTGATGGGAATAAGAGACTTGTTTCAAAACATAAACAAATTGTTAACAGTAGTGTGTGAGAGAAAAAAGAAATCGGTTGCAAAAGTAATTTCCTGTTGACTTTAATCTAAATCATGAAGATGCAAGAACCGTAGTCCACAGTTTGACCTCTATTAGAGTTCACAGACTCTCGCATTCAAAAGCAGTTCAGTTTATTTCTGTATTATTCACATTAAAATAGAACAAGCAGGTGAATTGGAACAGTCTGGATCCTGCAGTTGAATATGTGCTGGCTTGCTGTCTGATGACCTGTGTGTTGGGTGTGTGTGTGTGTGTGGTTGTGTGTGTGTGTGTGTGTGTGTGTTTGTGTGTGTTGTGTTGTGTGTTTGTGTGTGTGTGTGTGTGTGTGTGGGGTGGTGTGTGGGTGTTGTGTGTGTGGGTGTGTGTGTGTCTGATAAGGGCTGGTGTCAGTGTAGTGGAAGAGGCCGGTCCTGGCGTTCTGACCACATAGTGTAAAAGAACATCATGTTGTTTCTCCGAATGGACGGAGAGAATAGGCAGAGAGAAAGTCCAGGTATGCTGGAAGAGAACACAGATAGCACTACAGCAGCACTTCAGGTTTCACAAAGACTGTGCACTACAGTGAAGAGTCCCATTACAATAACAAATACAAATAGGATTATTTAATGCATGGAGTCAATAATGCGTGACATGATCATTGCGTTCACAGAATGTGTTCTAGGTGGTTGCCAGGGTATTCTAGATGGTTGTTAGGGTTGTTTTTGGTGAAGAAGTAAAATAAAACTTTACTTTGACACCACAGCAAATCTAGGGATGTAACAATTCACTCAACTCACAATGTGATACCATTCACAATACTGATTTCACGATACGATTTTCTCATGATTTGTTTTTTTTTACCAAATGAGATTTAAGACAAATTATAAATGTAAAGTTGTCCCTTTATTATTTCTCAGACAAAGTGCTGCACTTTTCTTTGTGAAATTGAAATATGTCAAATACTAAAACTAACTTGAAATTTTAAAGCAAATCCCAAATCAAATAAACAAATAATACAAATAAAATAAATAGATCATATAAATAAACTACAGATGTGCCTGTCATTTTTTCATTTAAAATTGGAGCAACCACTCTGCTTTTGGAGAGGCTCGGATCGGCGATTTTTTGAACCCTGCTTACTATGGTGCCATGGCTTTTTTAGCCTTATGTTGTAAAATTGGACATAATGTTACAAAGAAAAGTTCAAGAAGTCATTTTTCTAAACTTTTCAAACAGTGAGTATTTTAATTTACTGTTATTGTTATTATTATTAGTAGTAGTAGTAGTAATTTTTTCCATCAATCCAAATAATATTAATAGTAGTAGTACTACTTCTACTTTTTCTACCATTTTTAGTATTAAGTCTAATAATAACAATTCTAATAATTATTGTTGTTGTTGTTGTTGTTGTTGTTGTTGTTGTTGTTTTCTCACTACATTTATTTATTGTTATAGTCATTACCCTCAGACGTGCAGGAAGCACATGAGGCGTGAAATTCGATGTGAAGGTGCGTCCCGCAGGGGAAAGTTCATCAGCGGGAGGACGAGGACGTGTCGAAAACACTGCATGTAGAGGTTCCTCACTGCTCGAGATGTTTGGTCAGACCTGTGATGTGAAAAGGAGAGAAACCGATAGAAAGAGGACTAAACTGAGAAGTAGGGCTCGAAACGGGAAGGAGGATGTCAAAAAAAGAGAAGCATCTCCTTAGAAGCCTGCTGCTCACTATATTGGAGAGGAGTGCTGTTGCCAGGGCAACCAGCGGGACCCGTGATTGGTATTTGGAACAGCGCTCCAGTGGAATCGCTGCAGAGGATTTGATGTTCGGCACACATCTGGCCTCGACAATTCCTCGCATCTCTTTTTCCGTTTTCCAGATACACTGCCTGCGTTTTCATTACAGTCTACACCATCCCCTTACCGTCAAATACCCCGGGGGTTGGCGGCAAATCTGCTTTTATTGCCTGGCTCTTGTTCTCCATGAGCCACAGGCTGTTGTTTAACGTGTATCAGATGATCTGGTTGTCTTCCCTTCTTCTGCATCTTCACCTTCAGTACTGTAGCCATCATCACTCCCGTATCATGCTTACATTTACAGTTCTTATGCGGCATTTACACTATCAGACTATATCTTGGCACAAATCTGATATTTTGACATAAATATGTTTGTCTCGCCTGATTACATTTACTGGAAACAGTTCGCTAAAACACTGACCAGTGAGTTTGATGCTGGACTTCGGACTATGCTAAAGTTAGTGAAATTTTTTTAAAAAATAAAAGAAATAATAGATATATAATTATTATATGTGTGACCACAACCAGTCGAGGTTGCCCGTAGATATTTGTAGTAGTAGCCAAAAATACATTGTATGGGTCAAAATTAGCGATTTTTCTTTTATGCCAAAAATCAAGATATTAAGTAAATTTATTTTAGTAAATTCCTCTGTAAAATAAGTATTTGGTCCCCTACAAACAAGCAAGATTTCTGGCTCTCACAGACCTGTAACTTTTTCTTTAAGAGGCTCCTCTGTCCTCCACTCGTTACCTGATTTAATGGCATCTGTTTGAACTCGTTATCAGTATAAAAGACACCTGTCCACATCTCAAACAGTCACACTCTAAACTCCACCATGGCCAAGACCAAAGTGCTGTCAAAGGACACCAGAAACAAAAATGTAGACCTGCACCAGGCTGGGAAGACTGAATCTGCAATAGGTAAGCGGCTTGGTGTGAAGAAATCAACTGTGGGAGCAATTATTAGAAAATGGCATACAAGACCACTGATAATCTCCCTCGAGCTGGGGCTCCACGCAAGATCTCACCCCGTGGGGTCAAAATTATCACAAGAACTGTGAGCAAAAATCCCAGAAGCACACGGGGGGACCTAGTGAATGACCTGCAGAGAGCTGGGTCCAAAGTAACAAAGGCTACCATCAGTACACACTGCGCCGCCAGGGACTCAAATACTGCATTGCCAGACGTGTCCCCCTGCTTAAGCCAGTACATTTCCATGCCCGTCTGAAGTTTGCTAGAGAGTGTTTGGATGATCCAGAAGATGATTGGGAGAATGTCATATGGTCAGATGAAAACAAAATATAACTTTTTGGTAAAAACTAAACTATTCGTGTTTGGAGGAGAAAGAATGCTGAATTGCATCCAAAGAACACCATACCTACTGTGATGCATGGGGGTGGAAACATCATGCTTTGGGTCTGTTTTTCTGCAAAGGGACCAGGACACCTGATCCGTGTAAACGAAAGAATGAATGGGGCCATGTTTCGTGAGATTTTGAGTGAAAACCTCCTTCCATCGGCAAGGGCATTGAAGATGAAACGTTGCTGGGTTTTTCAGCATGACAATGATCCCAAACATCGGGCAACGAAGGAGTGGCTTCGTAATAAGCATTTCAAGGTCCTGGAGTGGCCTAGCCAGTCTCCAAATCTCAACCCCATAGAAAATCTTTGGGGGAGTTAAAATCCGTGTTGCCCAGCGACAGCCCCAAACATTAATGCTCTAGAGGAGATCTGCATGGAGGAAAATACCAGCAACAGTGTGTGAAAAACCTTGTGAAGACTTACAGAAAACGTTTGACCTCTGTCATTGCCAACAAAGGGTATATGACAAAGTATTGAGATGAAATTTTGTAGGTGACCAAATACTTATTTTATTAATTTACCAATTAATTCTTTAAAAATACTACAATGTGATTTCCTGGATTTTTTTTTCTCATTTTGTCTCTCATAGTTGAGGGTATACATAGAATGAAAAGTACAGGCCTCTCTCATCTTTTTAAGTGTGAGAACTTGCACAATTTGTGGCTGACTAAATTCCTTTTTTTCCCCACGGTGTCTAGAGTAATATATATATATATATATACTGTATATAGTATTTTTTTTGTTATAATAATATAGTGCTGCAACCAATACAAAGATTATTTTATTTTTATATTAATTATTTTTAGTCAGTTCCCATGTTTCTAATAATAAATGTTTCCATTGAAAAAGTTGAGTATTCACCATGTTTTAACCATTACTATTATTGCATCAAAAAAATTGACTATATACCTACTTGTATCCATTGAAAAAGTTGGATTGGACCAATATTAGTGTTGTGTATATATAATAACTATTGTAGTTGAAGTAGTGTTTGATGTGTGATAGACTGCAACATTTCTAAAAATAAATCCATTTAATATGAATTGCTGTAAGTCTTATTACTTATTTGCTAGTGATTGCACTTGTGTGTTCTCATGTCATGTCGCTCAACCGCAGTGTAGTGTGTTTGGTAACCTGTCTGGAAACAATCATCAGTGGTGTTTGCGTAGGCTAGCATATCTTATTTCGTAAAAGATAAAAATCTGTTTTTTCCCCAGAATCTGGGTACTAAGCATTGTATACAAGCAACAAAACAACGGCTTCTGTTTAGACTTTCTGTGACAAATGAGATGGATCACAATGGCATCAGGTTTTTTGTTTAAATTATTTGATTACATTTTGTAAATAAATATATATTTAATTAATTTAATAATTCTGCAATAATTAAACTAATTGTTTATAGTATAGTATTATTTTAATAATTGGGGTATCTGCTCAGCCAGTTACATAAATGTATAAGTGATGCAGCATTTTAATAAAATCCATTTCTCAGAGTAACTTTGAAATAAAAAAAATGTAAGCCTTAAATTATAATCAGTTCTTTTAGAAGGGATTGCAACTTTTTATGTGAGCATTTTACAGATTCTAGACAATACTTTATTGCAATACTCCAAATGTGATTTAAGTGCTGTCAGATTTTAGCCTGAATGTGGTTCGGTCTTGTGAACAGGTCGTTCAAGTGGACTAGAAAATCTCAAAGCCCCTTCAGACGTCACGTCATGGTGCTTTTAAAGCCGTCTAAACCTCTGCAAGCTCTCTGAGTCACTCAATTCACAATATTTCTGAATATAATAGTCTCAAATGATCAGATCATTGACAGCTCAATCACTAAAGCATCGTAAGCATATTTCTACTTTAATTGTCATAAATTAACCTTGTATCTTGATGAAGCAATTATGTAACCAGCGTATGAATTGGTTATATTTTTCCTTGTATGTTGTCTTTGATGTCACTAAATGGCAAATGGAATTTTTTTTTTTATTAAAAACTAATTTTCAGTTGCCAGAGAGTATTTATTATTTTAGACACAACATATTTTACTTTATTATTTTATTTCAGTTATGTTCAGTTATTAAACGACTTTTATTAGTTTAGGCCCACAACTGATGCCTAAAATATTTTATTTTATTTTATTTGAAAATTGTATTCAGTGCTAGGGTTGTTTTGGGTGGTTATTGGTGCCCCCCCCCCCCCTCTCAAATCGAAAGAGTTGACTCAGACCTCTCAATGATATTCTGGTCTGTAGAAATGGCTCAAGTCACTTCTTGAAAACTAGTTTTAGTGTTTTTCAACAGTAGTAATCGTGATGTTTTTAGTTTCTTAGCAATGTTATCTCGCAAAAAGCATTGAAAATGAAAGCTTAAGAACAATGCATTCACTTCCATCTACAGAAATCATATTTCTCAGAATCCGTCAGCCTAATGCGTGAAATATAAACAGAAGGCCTACCCATTAAATAGAGTTCACTTCATACTCAATAGGTGTTCTGTTCACAAGTGTTTCTGAAAACATAAAGCGATGAATGTGAAGTAGTGCATTAAATATGTGTGTTTAATATAGTATGTGTTTAATGCACTAAATGGAACGGATGAGTACAGCTGAAGAATCCTATTTAAAGACACCACATAACATTTCCACTTAACCGTTTCTTCGCAGTAATGGCTATTTCTGTGGTAGGAGAGACCGCAGGGAAATCAAATGGCCATTTCGTTTATCTGTCTTTAACCCCCATCCTCACAGAACCGCCAGTCCGTTACTTATTTTTGCTCTTGTTCTCACACATCACGTTCCTTCACTTTCACACTTTAGCTTATTCAAAGTGCCGTTTGGCAAGATGGTTGCTTGGATGTCTGGTGTTTTGCAAGATTCAGTGCAACCCAAAGTGATTCCATTGGCTAAAATAACTATTTCTCCGTTAATAAATTAACCTTGTATTCTGATGAAATAAGCTTTAATGTAAGAAACATATGTATTGCTTCTAAAATTTTCACTAGTGTGTTGCCTTTGACGTCACTATATGGCAAATGGATATATTATTATTTTTTATTTAAAACCGGTTGTCAAATGGTATTTTAATTCAATTAATTAATTTATGTATCCTTCATTTATTTTATTTTGTTATTTTATTTCATTTATGTTTGTTTGTCAAAGGGTATTTATTATTTTAAGACCATAACTGATGCCTATTTTTTATTGCATTGCATTTGCTCTGTGCTTGTACTCTGCACAATGACAATGAAATTAAATTTGATCTAATATTTTAGTTAAGTTTAGTTTACCTCAAGTGATGCCTAAAATGTATTTTTTATTTATTTAGTATAGTTCAGCTATCAAAGGATATTTATTATATTAGACCCACAACCAATGCCTAAAATATATTTTATTTTAGATTTTAGTTAGTTTAGTTCAGTTGTCAAAGGGAATTCATTATTTTAAGTTCACAATTGATTCCTAAAATATTTGATTTTATTATTTTAATTTATTTTATTATTAATCCTTTACTACACTACTATCACAGTGTATAAAACTTCAGCCACATCACCTTCTTATATTGCAGAGAGAAAAATCAATTTGCGAGCAGGACAATATCCCATATTTGTATTACTCCTCCTTTATTTCTGTCTCTTAGCTTTTGAATGGGAGGCGTCTAAGAGAAGCCTATTGAGTGTAATAGACTTTTCTTTAGCCTTGCTCGTCTTCTCTGAGGCCAGTGACTCCGGCTGCGTGTTTTTCTATCACAAAGCAGGAGCTGAGGCGGCCTCTTACACGAGCCCACAAGGCGCAGTGCTTTTCTGAGACATAAGCGTGCGAGTGCTTGTGGTAGAACCGAACCACCGCTCATTTCACAACACACCGCCTTGCCCTCAGAGGCCCAGAGAATGGTAGGCCAGCCACATTTAGCTGCTAAACGCCAGGCATTCAAAAAAAATTATTTTTTTAATAAAATATTTTTTTTTCCTGTGCAAAAAACTACTTGGTGCACCAAGTTTTACACCTAAACAAATGCAATAGTCATAATTAATACAATTATTAGTTTTATTTTTTGTTTATTTTACTTTTTACATGCATACAAGCTAGTCCAAAAAAACACCTAAACAAATGGAATCGTCTTATTACTAAATTATTATTATATTCTTAATTAATTTATATATTTATTTTATTTGCATGCATATAAGCTGATCTAAATAATACATTCGGCTACACGATATACAAGAATCTAAATGTCGATTATCCTTGGAATTGGAATTGCATTACGCATTTACTTGAATGATGTTTTTTCTATCATAACTTCATACTGTTGTTTGAAGCAACTGCATGCCCTATTTTTATATGAAAATAACACTCGGAAACACTGTCTTGAAAAACTGTATTGCTTGTCTATAGCATTAATCCCGAATGGTCACTATACATCGGTTTGGTTCCTTCTTTAATAATAAAAAAAAAATAAATAAAATGAGTTTAAAATAACAAATCTGCATGGTATTTATAGTGTTATACTAAAATTAAAACAATGGGGAAAAAAAACCTTAATATAACATCTAGAAAGAAAAAAAACCACACACCTCAAGCACTCAGAATGCCATAAGTGAACTTTGAATGATTACGTGATTGTGGCATCCGTAATTGTAATCACGATTAGAAATTTGATTAATTGTACAGTTAATAATAATTTGTTTATTTTAGTTTTCATGAATATAAGCTGGTATGAAGAAATCAAAATTTAAAAAACAAAAAAGTATTTAGTCATTTACACCATCTACTTGACACACCAAGTTTTAGACCCAAACAAATGGAATAGACATTCTTAATAAAATTCTCATAAAAAAAGTTATTCATATAAAAATCTACTTGATGCACACAGTTTTACAAATAAAGGAATGGAATAGACATTATTAATAAAATTATTAAAATTGTTCGATGATTTTACTTTTTGCAAGCATATACGTGTTATTTTATTTTATAGCTTGGTTTGAGCTGATGGTGCAATTTCTGATTTTGTTTTGTTTAGGGATGCTCCGATCAGGATTTTTGCAGCCGATACTGAGTACTGATTTCTTGTCATGGTGATCGCCCGATACTGATTCTGATGCTTCAAGCTTTATATAGTTGTTTCATCGGGCGCACGCGCCTGGTCTGAAGTTAACTTCCGGTCTGTGTTTGATTATCAGTCTGGCTATGGCGCCGGCTACAAACGCAGTTAAAGTTAAGGTGATGACTAGACTGATGTTGGGCTCAGGTGGTTGTGCTCGGGGATGTGTTTCCCATACATGTATTTATTTGTGGCGCTCGCCACAATATCAAAACTGCTGACGGATTTTCCAAAAGGCACGTTTAAAAATAAAAACGAGGTGCGGGTGTTTTTATATCACTGTATTTCTGAAGGAAGACTATCTTTAGAAAATTTCTGTCATTTTCATTTAATGTTGCATGTAATGCCTGATAAAGCAGCATTTGTGAGCTCAGCGCTGCTTTATGTACAGCTGTTACTGGGGAAACCTCTGTTTTTGTTCTGTCCTCCACGCTGTGACAACTCACAAAAGACTATTTTTAGCCAAGCAGCGCGGAGAGCCGTTTCAGAAACGTGCCGCGGCTGGCTGATAAACACAAGCACTGACTAGAGCGTCTGCGATCAGCTCCGATGGCCGTGGAGCCGTAACACGCCGCAGACGTGTGCAGTGAGGTGCAGATCAGCTCTAACGTCACTGAATCTGCTGTTAAAAATGAACCATCTATTTATCATATCATCATGCAAAACATACACGACAAACAGCTAATTTTTCATTGTTTCTTGAAACGTCATAACATGATGACATGACTGCAGCACTAAAATAATTTATGTCCCCATGCATTATGTACGTCGTCACGCGTTGACGTCATCAAATTGCGATCGGTTCCTGAGATCGGCCAAATAAACTGAAATAAAACCGATCGAGTCATAAAATATGATTATCGGCCGATACAGATCTCTGGCCGATCGATCGGAGCATCCCTAGTTTTGTTTCGTTAATTAGATTGGTTCCTTATTAAGGGTCAGTATGTTTCCGTTTCCAGTAATGTACTGCTGTCTGTTGGTGTGATGATGCAGTAATGTGCGTGTGTTCTGCAGCAGATCCGTTTGCAGAAGAGCGCTGTGGCGCTGGCATGCAAGCGTAAAGCGCCAGCATCTCTCTTCCAGCCATTCTTTCTTCACAGTATTATTCATTGATGCGCGATCTGTTGTTTCCTCTGGCTATTTATAAACTAACACACAGCCTCTGAGAAGCACAGATCTCCAGAGTGCATCACCCACCTTCTACCACATCCTCAAAAACTGATTAGCAGCCTGTACGCACTTTCCTACAGATTTAGATACTCTTTTGTGTGTGTGTGTGTGTCTGTGGGTGTGTCCGCATTTTGTCTTGTTCTTACTCTGTGTTTTCATATCTTCACTGGCCTGTTGTAGTGTGAAACTCTCACACCATCCTGCTCTTCAGCTCTTCATTTTAAAGGTCATAGGTCATGCCTTTATGCAGAACCATGTGACTCTGTACTCGTGTTTTTTTTTTTTAAGAAATGCTTATATGATAATATTTCCTACAAGTGTATGATAGGCTGTCAGAAAACTTTTTTTAGGTAAATTTTTTTAGACGGTAACAAAAAATATATAATTATTAATTTTTTCTGTTATTTATACTACAGTGGAAACTTTTTAGAGGGAGCCAACGCAAATGTATATAAATTCTACATATAATAAAAATTAAATTATGCTTTAAATAAAATTAATGGCATAAGATGCAAAACATTTTGTGTTTCAGCTATGTGGAATTCAGTGTTCATTATTATGCTTCATTTATCTTTGAATACTCCTTAAATATTTTGTAAAATATGATAAAAATTAAAAAAAAAAATCCCATCCAAATCATCCAATCATATATTTATGTAGGATTTATATATGTATATATATATATATATATATATAGCTAGCTAATGCCGTATGTAATATAGTTTGGTGTAAATGAATAAATTACTTTTTTGTTTATAATTATTTATTTATTCATACCAGCTTATATGCATGAAAACTAAAATGAACAAATTATTATTAACTGCATATATATATAACTTTCCTTTAAAAAACAACAACAACAACAACATGGTTCTGCACAATAGAAACGACCCTGACATATTTTTGTGCGCTCCAGTGTTACGGACATCATATCATATGTTTTTTATTTATCATTTTATTATTATTTCCCCCCGCGTATGTAGATGAACATGTACAAAATACTACAGATCGAATGCAAGAATGAGGTTTTGGGTTCTTAAGGTTACAGTATGTTTTCATATTACATGAACTCTTTTGCACAAGATCAAGAAAATTAGATTCCTCATTATATGAGCATTTAAAACAGGCTGATTATGAGTGTAGTTATGGAGGATATATGGTACGGTTCAAGAACAAAGCAGGCTTGCATTTACAAGTCATGTCTGTGCACTGCTGGGTTGCCAGAACCTTTAATTAATCTAATTAATGCTGCAAAAGAAAATCTAAATATGCTAAGCAGGCCAGTGATGTGAAGTTAAATTCTAGTAGCTTCATTTCAAGGCATCAGAAAACCTGTGAATTGTTTTTCATGAAAAGAACAATTTAATTCCCGCTGCTTTTTTCAGTCCGGAAAGCTTATGTACAATATTAGGAATTTGATTTACCTCCACTATTCTTTTAAAGTCATTCATCTTAATGTTGAGACTGTTAAATTGTCCCGGTGTAATTCTTGCTTTGATATTTGTCAAACCCTGTACAGTTTTGGAGAAGCTGCAGTATGTAGGGAATCAAATGAATCAGTGAATCAGTTCATGACTCCTCAACTCTTGCTCTAAAGCACGCAAAACTTACTAAACTCCACCTTTGTCATCCGCGTCTCATTAGTACCTGTTCCTCCAGCTGCACTTTACCCAGTGCAGTCAGGCAAGACTGAAGGGTCGTGGGAAGATACTGAGACAACACATGAGCACTGCTTGGCCAGGCATCTCGCTGGTAAATTAGTTTAGATTAATGTGCTTTTAATTAGAGTTTGTTCTTACCCTTGTTTGGAGCAGCAGCAGCTTGACCCGAGCAGATGCTCACGCTGCACATGCAAACCCAGTTTCCCTCAGATACGCATGTTAGACTTTGATGGGTGATCATTACCGTTACATATTTCTTGCACCGTGTGTGTGTGTGTGTGTGTGTGTATTTATGCATGTATATAAATAAATAGTCACTTGAATATTTTCAGAAAATTGAAAACAAAAATGCAAGAAGTTTTAATCATTTGATATACTGTATACAATACAATTTAGAATGATTGCTTATTCTTTTATATAAGTACAGGTCAGAGTATGTATGCTTGCATGTATTTTTACATAAATATATCTCTTATGCCGAATTAATATTTTAACATTTTATTTTCTCAAAAGTTATTTAAACATTAAAGTAGACACTTCACTTGTATTTAATATGCTTTGCATAAAATAAAATATTCAAATGTAAGTAATTATTCAAAAATATAATGAAAAGTTATAATGAACATTGACCTCCACAAATCGACAACCTATATCAACAATTTTATTTTATTTAGAGTTCATGTCTTTTCATTGAGTATACAGCAGAAAATATAAACAGGAAATGGTTAATATTTTAATAATAGTTGTCGTGTTCAATTTTTTGAAATATTATTAGAATTGGAATATGTTATTAATATTTTTATTTCATTAATATGTTGTCATTTCATTTCATTTGCATGCTGTGTGTTGACTGTTAGACAGGTTGCACAGTCAAACCCAATTCAGAAATTAGCATTTTTAATTTGTGTTTTAAATATGTTTTTAAAAAGTCACGTCTTTTGCTGCTATGCAGTGCTTTGAATTGTTTTCTGAGTGTTGAGTGTGAATGTTGCATTGTTTCATACTGCTCAGCCTCCAGTAGGCTCTGATCTTTTGTGAAGCAGACCAAAATCATTTCGATTTTGTTTAGATGTTCAGGATTCATCATCCTGTAAATCCCCAGGATCCCTTGTCTAACGCAGTCGATTTTTAATCTGTGGTCCTGTCCTGACGGAGTCCGGTGGGTTTTGATTGAGCTGATTTGCCGTGACACTTCTGTGAGGTTTCTGACGTGTTCAAACATGTGGAAGTGTGTTCTAATACATTGCAGCCTTTGCACTATCCTGTATTTATCGGCCCTCGATGGCTGAAGTAATGAACAGTATCATTCAGTGTGCGCACCGTCTAATTACAGTTTTAAAAATTGAATTACACTGAAATGCATTTACGTCGCTCTGAGCAATGAAAACATTACTGTAACTGCTGTCCTGTCTCAGATGTGCAGCATTCAAGCAGAATGTGATGAAAACGATCACAGATGTGATAAAAGAATAGAATTGGATAGCAATTTAAAATCTAGTTGGCAGATGCCAAAATATATTGTGTTGATATGTGGAGTTACGGCAGGAATTGTTGGTTAAAAGATACGAAATAAGATACTGAACAAGCTTTTTGAAAGTTTACGGATTTGTTCATATCAGTCAGGTTTGACTTTACTCTTTGATCTTCGTAAGTTCTCTCACTTAAAAGCTCCTTTATAAAATGACAAATCAAATAAACTCTATGGAATAAAAAGGGTTTAATAGTCCTCAGGGCAATTTCAGCATTTTCTGGGTATCTTCGTTTTATTGATTCCTCCATGTGACCGCAAATCCTGTGATATTTTCAGTGTTTTTTTTAATTTTTTTATTGAGTTTATCCATTATATTGCAGGGAGGTTTTAGATTGATGGTCAGTTTTATTTGTGACTTAACCTTTACAGATATCTGTGATTGCAAATGGAAAGTCCAATGAAATATAACTTGTTTTGTACCTGGATTACATGATCATTTCTGTCTCAACTGACTAACTCTATTGTCATTGTGCCTTTCTGCAAACTTATTCTTTGTTTTTTGGCCATCCACTTTTTTTTTAACATAACACAACTGTAGTTGGTCATTTTACATGCAGGTAAGAAAATGTCTTCCTTATTAAGTGACCAGAATCAATTGCAATTCTGCTTTATGCTACTTGGGTAGTGTCATTTTTTTTAAAGGAATAGTTCATCCAAAAATGAAAATTTACTTGAAATGTATTCACCCTCAGGCCATCCGAGATGTAGATGAGTTTGTTTGTTCATGGGAACAGATTTGGAGAAATGCAGCATTCCACACTAGTTTAAATTTCATTGATTTTAGTACTTCAGCGTAAATATTTCTCATTTTTGTTTACTAAGTGTAAGTTTTTAATCTAATGTTTCTATTTAGTTTGAGCCTCATTAAAAAAACGATTTTTAATAGTTTGTTGTAGAATAAAAGAAATAGAATAAGAGAAATTGTCTTAGAATGTAATACATTAAATACATTTTTTTTACATTCAGTGTTGCATGTGGTATTAATTTTAATTTAATTTAATTTATGCATTTAGCAGATGCTTTTATCCAAAGCGACTTCATGATCAGTCTAAACATTTTTACCAGTCGGTGGTAATATACTGTATATAAAATTTATTTTATTTTTTAAAAATGTTTCATTATTATAAAATTCATATACCATGGTATTTACATTTCCTCAGTGAATATGGTACCATGGCACTTCTGTTTGCAGTGAGTAAGTGTAATTAGTTTTACTCAGACTGGGGTCATTTTGCTACTATAATTCAAATAGGTGCCTTGTAAGAGAACTGACTGCGAGGTCTTAATTTGTCACACTTTAGCCCTTGATCAAAGCCAAAATCTTCCTTTTTTCTGCCAATAACCTCCGCCAAGCTTAATATTAATTGCTCGCACTGCTGTGCAATTTATTTGCTGTCAAACTGTGATTCTGGTCACAAAAAAACTGTCGATTTACTGTCATAATATTTGTCCTTGTGTCTGGTCCGTTACACTTGCACAGTCTGTGAGCGGCTCGTTCCTGCCCCATATATCCACATCTGCGTTTGTGAGACACAGATATTTGCCCTCCTTTCCAGCACCTTTGGGGAAAAGGTTTCACAATTCTTGGTAGGGCTCCAATTAAATAGCCAAACACAGTAATTGTACAAATAGCTGATTGCATTGCATCCTAAAGCATAGAGCGACTAGATAAGAAGCATTCAAGAGATGTTTAGTGTAATTAGCAAATAACATGTTTGGTCGAGTGGAGTGGAGTCATAACCCGATGCAAGCGAACACCCTACAGCTGCTCGCTTTGGGTTTTTCGATGCATTTTCGGTGCGATTTGTGTGCATGTGTGAGTAAAGACGGGTCAAAATGCCTGCGTCTGACAGGTAAGCCTGTTTGTCTGAACAGGAGGCCCATTTGTAAGGATATCTGAGAGCTTATAATGACTACACATCCCCCTGAGCTCAACCAGGGCCAAAAATGCCCTTTATTACTGCTCTACATGCAAATGCCATATGCAAATACAGGTTCATTAGATCTTCTCTGGATCCTCCACTGACAGTTCAGTTTTTCTCCTAGAGTATCGCTTTTCCTTGCCCTCTTTTCTGTAGGGGGGAAAAAGTGGGTCAACTCACGCCATTGTCTATTTCCAGCCTGAGAAAACTCACACAAATAACAGACATTTCAGTGCTTGTCTGTGTGGTTGGATAAGAGTAATTAAATGGCAATTTCTTGTGTTTTTTTTTCTCTGAATGAATAACAAACCTTAAAGTCAATATTTAATTATATACTGTATGTGTATATATATACAGTGGGGCAAATAAGTATTTGATACACTGCTGATTTTTCAAGTTTTCCCACTTACAAAGAATGGAGAGAACTGTAATTTTCATCGTAGGTACACCTCAACTGTGAGAGAAAGAATCAAAAAAAAAATCCAGAAAATCACATTGTATGATTTTTAAATAATTAATTTCCATTTTATTGCATGAAATAAGTATTTGATCACCTACCAACCAGCAAGAATTCTAGCTCTCACAGACCTGTTAGTTTGTCTTTAAGAAGCCCTCCTATCCTCCACTCATTACCTGTATTAATTGCACCTGTTTGAACTTGTTACCTGTATAAAAGACACCGGTCCACACACTCAATCAATCAGACTCCAATCTCTCCACTATGGGCAAGACCAAAGAGCTGTCTAAGGACACCAGGGACAAAATTGTAGACCTGCACAAGGCTGGGATGGGCTAAAGGAAAATAGGCAAACAGCTTGGTGAGGAGGCAACAATTGTTGGCGCAATTATTAGAAAATGGAAGAAATTCAAGATGACTGTCAATCTCCCTCGGACTGGGGCTCCATGCAAGATCTCACCTCGTGGAGTATCAATGATCCTGAGAAAGGTGAGGGATCAGCCTAGAACTACACGGGAGGAACAGGTCAATGACCTGAAGAGAGCTGGGACCACAGTCTCAACGGTTACCATTAGTAACACACTACAACGTCATGGATTAAAATCCTGCAGCGTGGGCAAGGTCCCCCTGCCCAAGCCAGCACATGTCCAGGCCCGTCAGAAGTTTGCCAAAGACCATCTGGATGAACCAGAGGAGGCATGGGAGAAGGTCATGTAGTCAGAGGAGACCAAAATAGAAGTTTTCGGTATAAACTCCACTCGCCGTGTGTTTGGAGGAAGAAGAAGAATGAGTATAATCCCAAGAACACCATCCCAACCGTGAAGCATTGGGGTGGAAACGTCATTCTTTGGGGGTGCTTTTCTGCAAAGGGGACAGGACGACTGCACCGTATTGATGGTAGCTGGAGGGCCATGTATCGTATCGTGAGATTTTGAGTGAAAACCTCCTTCCATCAGCGAGGGCATTGAAGATGAAATGTGGCTGTGTCTTTCAGCATGACAATGATCCCAATCACACCGCCCGGGCAACGAAGGAGTGTTTTCGTAAGAAGCATTTCAAGGTCCTTGAGTGGCCTAGCCAGTCTCCAGACCTGAACCCAATATAAAATCTATGGAGGGAGCTGAAACTCCATGTTGCCGAGCGACAGCCCCAAAACCTGAAAGATGTGGAGAACACCTGTATGGAGGAGTGGGCAAAAATCCCTGCTGCAGTGTCTGCAAATCTGGTCAAGAACTACAGGAAGCGTCTGACCTCTGTAATTGTAAACAAAGGTTTCTGTACCAAATATTAAGTTGTATTTTTCTATTGTATCAAATACTTATTTCATGCAATAAAATGGAAATTAATTATTAAAAAATCATACAATGTTATTTTCTGTTTTTTTTTTTTGATTCGGTCTCTCACAGTTGGGGTGTACCTACGATGAAAATTACAGATCTCTCCTTTCTTTGTAAGTGGGAAAACTTGAAAATCGGCAGTGTATCAAATACTTATTTACCCCACTGTATATATATATATATAATAATATGTATATGTCTAGTATAGATATTTTTAATATATACATTAGTTCACTGTTATTTATTTATATTTTGTAATTTACTATTTAGAATTTGTTGTTATATATTTTTTCTATATAGCTTAATACTCATCATTTAAAAATTGTTTACTGTTGCTAAAAAAAAATAAAATAATGTTAAGGCCAAATGTTAGTACGAGTAATTTAATGCTCTTTAAAATAATAAATAAGAGAAGCCTTTTCATGTTGATTTTAGAGGCAAAGTATGTCTTTTATGTTAAAAATACTTTTTTTCTTACCCTATTTTTGTTTTGTTTTGTAGGCTTTCTGAAGGGTGTTTGTCTGAACAATTGCAGTCATGGTGTTTGGAAAACCTGTTTGGAATGAATTGTTATTTTTGTAATTCAGTCTGGTGCAGCTAGTGGAGCATAAATTGCATTAAACTAAACACATTTTCAGTTTGTCTTGTTACAGATTGGGTATCTTATCCTTACATTCAATCGACCGCTGAGATGTTGGCACTCTCTTTTCCCTTTTCCTGAACTGTCAGGACATATCGGATTCTTGTTGCATCCAGATTCCCAACGCTGCCTTCATCAACTCGCATCTCAAAGGGTATTTTTAGACAGAAAAAGCCTGTTTTAGTTCTGTCAAGTTCACCTTTAAACTCAGCACACATCTTCTGTCTGCACTGCCAGGCCTGGAAGTAGCTTTTCCTCAGCGCTGATGGCTGTGTGTTGTTTGCCATGAGATGAAGAAAGAGATTGAGATTGGGTTCCCCTTGATTTTGATTGCCGTGGATCAAGCATGTTTAATAGGTACACAAAGCAGCGTCGGCCGTGTCGTAGCACTCCATCTGGACTTTGATGTCTTTGAGAGGCCAAGACCTGAAGAAAGGATCTGGAGCTCGTTTGATGATGCTGCACTCTGGACCGCTTTGCCTGGGAAGAGATTCATTGAACTTGGAGCAGCTGTGTTTGCTGTCAGGGCCTCCAGGTACTCTCATGCTCCTTTGCGTCTTACAATGTAAAGTAATTCTCATGGGCGGCTTGAGTTGCTTTGGAGAAAGACACGTTTATGAAGCTGCAGAATTCATGGCATAAATTTTCCATTGGTGCATTAAATTTGCAGGACGCTTTTCAGTGTGCCTCTGAAAAGGTGAATGAGGTAACATTAATAAAATGCTAATTAAAAAATATATATATATTTAATTTAATATATATATTATATACAATTTAATTTTAAAATAAATGTGCATCTAAAATATATATATATATTATATATATTATATATATATATATTTATATATATATAATAATATTCTATATATATATATATACGCCTCGTCTGTCTGACCTTACACACCCCCAGGTACGCCGCGGCCGCCGTGATTGGCTCCCCCGGAGGGGGGAAGGGGGGAGTAGAGCGCTGTCTCGTGAGTACCCCCCGGCCTGCGAGGGGCGATGGGGGTATGTGACGAGAGGGGCGCGGCCGAGAGCCATGGGAACGGAGCGAGGCCGCTGGACTAAATGCTAATACGCAACACCTGCACCACTCACCGGTCTCGAATCCCACGGAGGAGCTCCGGAAGGATAAAAGGAGGAGTGACGACAGTGTTGGACGAGAGAGGACCAGGCCTGGATTTTATTTTGTGTTTTGTTTGTGCGCGACAGTCGTCCGCGAAGGGCTGTTGCGCTATTTTGTGTTTTTTATTATTAAAGTTTTTTTTAAATGTTTGCCAGTTCCCGCCTCCTCCTTCCCGTGACTACGAACGTTGTTACATTATTTTACTAAAAATATAGTGGACTATTCATGGCAAAAATTATCCAAGGGTGCAATAAATTTGCCAGAAACTCTTCTGTACAAGGTGGAAGTAATGAAACAGAGTCCTTACCACGTACAAAGCACTCGCACATGCCTGTATGAGGCTCTCCGACATTTACCAAGCATAGATCGCCAGTCCTCTGCAACTCAAGAGTATTGTAGCGTTTCGCTACTAATGAACCAGACGTTCTCAGTCGCTCTGTAACTTTATTAAAGCACTGAAGGAGGTTTACTGTTATGGCCGTAACCCACGCCGTACACCGAAGGAACAGGAAGAAAACAAGGAAGAATAGCACTCGCTGCTCTGTGCTCTGTGCTCTCACTCTCCCAACTAACTGAACTCTCTCTAGCCCGTCCTCCACCCGCGCTGGACTATCCCCGCCCCTTAAAGTGGACAGAGACTAATAGCTATAACCAGTTATTGCTAAAATGAACATTGCTTAACATCATGACGTTAACAAAGGTCCTTCAACATTTATAACAACATCACACTGCCCCCCCCTTAAAAAGAAGAATCTTCGTCCACGAGGGGGCAAACAAAGTCTTTAAGGTGCCCAGGTGGGCGCCTCTGCCTCTTTGGCCGCACAACAGTCTGGGGATCTGGGCCCGTCAGGAAATGGGGGGTAGGGACATGGGACACAGGGGAAAGTCCAAGAGAAGTGGCTGGTTGTGGGGTGTTTGAGGAAAGTGGCTCCTGAACAACTGGAGTGTGTGGCTCGGGCCTGGGGTCATGGTCCTTGTCGTTTTGTGAGGCCAGGGGGTTGGGCCCCCTCTTTTGAAAGGAACTGGACAGGTTACCTCTGTACGGGGCTAGCCTGTCTCTGTGCAGGGCTACCTTCCTGCCCCTAGGCGGCATCTGGACCCTATACACTACCTCTCCCACCCTCTCTAGAACCAGGCAGGGGCCCACCCAATGGCAGTCCAGCTTAGGGGAACGTCCCCTTTTCTTTTTCGGGCTGTACACCCAAACTGACTCGCCAGCCTCGAAGTTCCTCCCTTTGCTCCTGGCATCATAGTTCCTCTTCTGTCTCGCACCGGCCTTTCCCAGCTGATCCCTAGCAAACGCATGGGCTGTTTCCATTCGATCCTGCAGCTGCCTTGCATACTCTGGTCCAGCTGGCACAGCTGGTGTGTCTGGGGGTTTCCCGAACAACAACTCTGGGGGGGTCCGGAGCTCCCGCCCCAACATAAGCAAAGCAGGGGTGCACAAAGTGGAGTCCTGTACCGCTGATCTGTAGGCCATGAGAATGAAAGGAAGGTGAGTGTCCCAATCCCGCTGATGGTCTGCTGTAAGTATGGCTAACTGCTGGGCCAAGGTCCTATTAAATCTTTCAACAAGGCCATCGCTTTGTGGATGCAACGGTGTTGTGCGGGTTTTCTGCATGCCAAGCCGTTCACATAGGGCCGCAAACAGCTTAGATTCAAAATTCCTCCCCTGATCGCTATGAACGACCTCTGCCATACCGAACCTGCTGAACATCCCTTCTACCAGTGCTTCCGACACCGTTTCTGCTTCCTGGTTCGGTATCGCATAGGCCTCGGGCCACTTTGTAAAATAGTCCATAGCAGCGAGTACAAACCGATTCCCTCTCTCTGTGATGGGAAAGGGGCCCATGATGTCCACAGCTACTCTTTCCATTGGTGCCCCTACAGCTTGCTGCTGGAGTTCAGCATGGGACCGGTCAAGAGGGCCTTTATAGGCTGCACAGGCATCACATTTGCGGCAAAAATCCTCTACATCCCTTCTGTGCTGACCCCAGTAGAACCCTTGGCGAAGACGGCGGAGTGTTTTGGACACCCCGAAATGGCAAGTCCCCGTACTTCCATGGCAAGCTGTAAGCACTGCTTCCCTCATTGCCTTGGGCACTACCACTTGCCATCTGTCCTCCCCCGTGGCAGGCTCTTTCCATGCCCGCTGGAGCACTCCTTCGCTGAGCCGCAGTGTGTTGAATTTGGACCACAGTCCTTTTGTGGCCACCGAGCACCCTGCAATATCTCCCCACTCAGGTCTCTGTTTCGCTCCTAACCAACGCAGCACAGGCCTCAGATTGTCATCCTGCTCCTGCTGCAACTGCCACTCTGGTGCGTCAACCACCCTCAGTGCCCCACATGCAAGTTGTGCTGCCTCATTCTCTTGACCCAGCTCTTTCTCCCGAGTCTCCTTATTTTCACAATGACGGCAGCCCTCAGCAGCACAAGGGCGACGCGACAAGGCATCGGCATTGGTGTGGCTAGGTCCAGCTCTGTGCACTACTGTAAAGTTGTAGGACTGTAGTTCTTCCAGCCACCGAGCCACTTGACCTTCAGGCTCCTTAAAGGACATCAACCATTGAAGCGCCGCATGGTCTGTCCTTATCGTGAATAGTATGCCACACAGGTAGTATTTGAAGTGCCTCACTGCCATTACCACTGCAAGGAGCTCACGTCTGGTGACACAATAGCGCCTCTCACTCTTGTTAAAGACCCTGCTAAAGTATGCCACCACCCTTTCTCCGTCAGGTCCTTCCTGCGATAACACCGCCCCCATGCCGACATTGCTTGCATCTGTGTCTAAAATAAAAGGCAGTGCGGCGTCAGGTGGAACAAGAATTGGAGCCTCAATCATCGCCTGCCGAAGTGTATCAGATGCCTTCTGGCACTCATCAGTCCAGACAAAGGCATGGTCTTTCTGTTGGAGGCGGAAGAGTGGTGCCCCTATGCACGAGAATCCCTTTACGAATCTCCTATAGTAAGAGGCTAGTCCCAGAAAACTTTTCAATTGTCTCAGGTCTGTAGGGGTTGGCCAGTCTCTGATGGTTTTAATTTTTCCCTCCAGGGTCCCTATGCCCTCCCTTCCCAATTTATGACCAAGGAATTCAACCTCCCTCCTCATAAGGTGGCACTTATCTGGATGCAGCTTCAGACCTGCTGCCTCTACTCTTCCCAGCACCCGACGGAGGGATTCAAATGCTTCATCGAAAGACTCACCATGGACTAGAAGATCATCCAAATATACAAGACACTCACGGCGAGGGACTCCTTCCAGCACCTTGTCCATGAGCCGTTCGAATGTGGCAGGAGCGTTGCAGAGCCCAAACGGAAGGACCTTGAACTGCCAGAGGCCTTTATTTGTACGGAATGCGGTTTTGGTAGCAGACTCAGGAGACAATGGCACTTGCCAGTATCCACTCCTCAAGTCAAGGGTGGAGAACCAGGACGAACCAGACACCAAGTCAAGTGACTCATCTACTCTATGTAGGGGATATGAATCTTTTTCCGTAACTTTGTTGAGCTGCCTATAATCTATGCAGAATCGCCATCTGGAACTATTTTTCCGCGGCACCATTACCACTGCTGAAGCCCACGGACTCTCTGACGGCTCAACAATACCCGCCTGTAGCATTTCCTCCAATTCCTTATCCGCAGCTTCCTGTCGGGCCAGAGGGAGACGACGAGGTCTTACTCTTATCGGGTGGGCATCTCCTGTGTCAATAACATGCTGCACTAAATGAGTTAGGCCCACTTCATTCTCATTGAGAGCAAAAATGTCCTTGAAATCCTCCATGAGTTCCCACAAGCGCACTTTTTGTTGCTCACTTAAGCCATCACAGTTTTTTGACCAAATGTCCCTCAAAGCTGAGATCCTAGTTTCTCTCTCGTCATTGCACATTCCATCTTCTGAACAAGAGCCAGTGGGTGTTAACAGACCAAGGGAAAAGGAGGGTGTAATCTCACAATCAGGACTGCGTTGTGTGTGGCAATTGGAACTAATGGGCAGGGCTTCTACGCTGTGAGACAATGGCTCGCAGGCTGTTTTTTCCACAGCAAGGGCATGCTTAGATGTGTCTGCCAAATACACAGGTAGGGACACTGGGGTCAGGTTTGGAGCAGGATGGGTCAGTTGCACAGAACGTCCATCAGAGAGTGTAAGTGAGTCTCTACATAGGTCCAACACACAGCCAACGGCCTTTAAAAAATCTAGTCCCAAAATGCATGGGTCCTGCACTTCGGCCACCCAAGCATGGAACGACACAGACAGACCTCCTATGTCAAACAGGAAGAGCCCTTTTCCTTTTATTGGTGCAAAGTCACCAGTCACAGTTTTCAGACGAGCGGATGTTGGCTCCAAAGCTGTCCCCACTGGAACTAGATCAGGCCGAACCAGGGTTGCATTTGAACCAGTGTCAACAAGGGCAGTGCAAGCGACTCCCTCCAGTAGAATGGGAATGTGGCAGAAATTTCCCACATAAGACCAGCCCACTATCATAACAGTCTCTGCAGGGCGTGGTCCAACCCCACTCTCCTCAAACTCAGCCAGGGGTGATTTATGGGAAATGTTATCACGGGCCCGTGTCCCCCCCCATCTTCACAGGCCCCTGGACGTTTCCCTGCTTTTGACTGAACCTGGGGCACTGTCTGATCAGATGGCCTGGCTGGCCACAGCCCCAGCAAACTGAAGGTCGGCAGTGTGGGCAGGGCTCTGAGGCAGAGCGGCTTGAGCGCAGCGTCACAGCATTTGTAGAATTATCCATCCATGCGGGTGCCCTTGTGTGCGATTCAGTCATTTCCACAGCTCTCACTATTGGCATCATTACATCAGCGTCCATTTCTGCCCCCAATATCTCTCTTTCAATAGCCAGTTCTAGCGCTTCACTCAGTGTGGTCGGGTGAGCCAGCTGCGTTTGCACGCGGAGTTCTCTTGGAGTTAGCGCCTGGATAAATCTGTCTCTAGCGAGCTCGTTCTGGACTGATGGCGGCATTTCAGCATAGGCGCGTTTACATAAACATTCAATGTCATTAGCTAAACCGCGAAGGGCCTCACCTTGTCGTCTGCGTCTGTTATGAAATTCTGTCCTTAAAAGGACAGGCTGGTTACATTGTCCAAATCGNTCACAGCTATATTTGAGGCATCTCTTGACTTTCGTTGTGCGCCAAGGATTACTGCACTTAACACTTTTTTGTCAATATTTCTAAAAAGCATTGTGTGATTGGATTTAGCTCAACAAGAATGTGGGTGGTACTATTATGTAGGAATGAGTGTTGCACAATAAAAATCCATATTCTGTTAAGCTGGGTGAAGGCATGACTGATCTTAAAAGCACAGCTCTTTCAGGATTTTCTCAGCCTTGGGTTCCAAACATGCAATTTTCCACGGAACACAAACCTTAGCACAGTGCAAAGCTCATGCTGCTAGTTTTGGTGCAATAAAAATTAATGTTCACCATGACAAAAATGACAAAAAGTATCAGCAGTCCTTTGATTCTTTTACTATAATTCTAATCGTCTTACATTTTTCGGTGAGAATTCTGTAAATTTTTATACGTGTCTGTTTTTGTTCTGTCTATTCAGATTAAGCAGTAAGGTGTCCTTAACCCATGATGCCATTTTGTAAAATGGTTCTCATCAACATCATGTGTTTCACATTTTAATATTCGACCTTCCAATCCAAAAATACGACTTATATCTAGAGCTTAATTTTTGTGCTGTGCTGACACAAAACTATCATCTGACTGACAAGACTTGGCATATGAAATGCTTTTTATATAAGAACTATTTTGATTATAGTTCAGTCCTCTTTATTTTTACAGTTTTAGTTTTTGCTTAAATTTAGGTTTAAATTTTAGTTCAGTTGCCCAGTTTTATTCGTTTTACTAGTTCTATGTATTGATTTTTTATTTCAATATGAAGTACTTAACTGATTTTAGTTCAGACCACATTTCTAATTTTACGTTTTTTTATTGATATTTGCATTGTAATGATTCAGCTTTATTTTATTAACAAAACATTTTTCTATTTTTAGTATTAGTAACAAAACAACACTATAATTTATGGTGTTTTTTCCGTTTGAGGGTTGATAGCTGTCAGATGAGCTGGAAAACATGCTGCCCAACAACGCGTTTGTTGCACACTTTGTGGTTGAGGGAAGAATAATGTCTATGGTTTGGGAATGACATTAGAATGAATGATATGACAGAATTCATTTTTGAGTGAACTGTACTTTTAAGAGTTTTAATGCAAGCCTGCAGAACAGCATGAAATTAACAGCTTTGGTTATATAACAATGTCTTATCTAGTTTGGGCTGTTAATGTTTTGCTAGTTAATTGTGATTTACTACGATTCTGACACCTTCTAGTGATCTACAAGACTGTAAAACTGACAGTTTAAGAACAAATGACCGATTAATCGATCCTGCACTTCGGCCACCCAAGCATGGAACGACACAGACAGACCTCCTATGTCAAACAGAAAGAGCCCTTTCCCTTTTATTTGTGCAAAGTCACCAGTCACAGTTTTCAGACGAGCGGATGTTGGCTCCAAAGCTGTCCCCACTGGAACTAGATCAGGCCGAACCAGGGTTGCATTTGAACCAGTGTCAACAAGGGCAGTGCAAGCGACTCCCTCCACTAGAATGGGAATGTGGCAGAAATTTCCCACATAAGACCAGCCCACTATCATAACAGTCTCTGCAGGGCGTGGTCCAACCCCATTCTCCTCAAACTCAGCCAGGGGTGACTTATGGGAAATGTTATCACGGGCCCGTGTCCCCCCATCTACACGGGCCCCTGGCCGTTTCCCTGCGTTTGACTGAACCTGGGGCACTGTCTGATCAGATGGCCTGGCTGGCCACAGCCCCAGCAAACTAAAGGTCGGCGGCGTGGGCGGGGCTCTGAGGCGGAGCGGCTTGAGCGCAGCATCACAGCATTTGTAGAATTATCCATCCATGCGGGTGCCCTTGTGTGCGATTCAGTCATTTCCACAGCTCTCACTATTGGCATCATTACATCAGCGTCCATTTCTGCCCCCAATATCTCTCTTTCAATAGCCAGTTCTAGCGCTTCACTCAGTGTGGTCGGGTGAGCCAGCTGCGTTTGCACGCGGAGTTCTCTTGGAGTTAGCGCCTGGATAAATCTGTCTCTAGCGAGCTCGTTCTGGACTGATGGCGGCATTTCAGCATAGGCGCGTTTACATAAACATTCAATGTCATTAGCTAAAACGCGAAGGGGCTCACCTTGTCGTCTGCGTCTGTTATGAAATTCTGTCCTTAAAAGGACAGGCTGGTTACATTGTCCAAATCGTCTGTGAAGAGCCCCTAACAATGAATTATAATCATTCCTTTCAGCAGGACTCAATAATAGGAGACAGGCAGCCGCATCATCAGTGAGGGACAGCGCTAACTGCAGAGCTTTATGATTTTCAGACCAGCCAGCAGCATCAGCTAACAGTTCAAATTGGGCTTTGAATGCACACCAATCCGTCTTACCGGAGAACCGTGGTGTTTTTATAGCGTGCATGTCACAGTTTCTGGTGAATTCGCTGCGGGCCTGAGAGCCGCCATTGTTGTTTACATTCTGTGCCTTCTCGTCATCTCGAGAGTGCGTCGTGCCGGCCCGTGCTTGCGCAGTCATGTCGGCGCCATCAAATTCAGCGCGCGGAGGGAAGGGAGGCGCCAAGCCAGCTTCAGCAGTTTGTAGCATGAAAGTGTCTCTCATTCTGGCCGCTTCTCTCTGAGCCCAGTGTGGATCCGCCGCCGGCCCGTGTGTCCACAAACACTCGCCTTTCTCTCTTACAATCTCCTCTTGTTTCACTTTCGCCCACGCCCCGTGATTCATCTTGTCGGTGAATGCTCAGATCTCGCGTCAAGTTCACTTCTGACACCAAATGTAGCGTTTCGCTATTAATGAACCAGTCGTTCTCAGTCGCTCTGTAACTTTATTAAAGCACTGAAGGAGGTTTACTGTTATGGCCGTAACCCACGCCGTACACCGAAGGAACAGGAAGAAAACAAGGAAGAATAGCACTCGCTGCTCTGTGCCCTTACTCTCCCAACTCTCTCACTAGCCCATCCTCTAGCCGCACCGGACTATCCCCGCCCCTTAAAGTGAACATAGACTAACAGCTATAACCAGTTATTGCTAAAATGAACATTGCTTAACATCATGACGTTAACAAAGGTCCTTCAACATTTATAACAACATCACAGTATGATTAGATTTGTTTGTGAGAGCGAAGGACAATTTCAGTGCAGTTAGTTCAGAGAAAACAATTTGCGCTGCAGATGGATCTCCGTCATTCGATTAAACTCACTGATAGGTAAGCAGACAGTGCTAGATGAAAGATTGGAGTGGAATCAGCAATTTTGATGCAGTTCTCACATTGAACTTCTCACAGTACAGGGTGTGTGCAATTGCGTACTCAGTCCTTTTAAAGGTTAATGAAGGGGGTTTGTGCTCCGGGCACAAACATTATCTGACTTTGAGTGCTAAGCGAGTGAAGCTCAGATGAATCTAATGAAGAGGAAAGTCATTAGAAGTGAAGCTATCATGCTGTGTACTCTCCGTTCCTCTGATGCAATAGCGGGGGCTGTGATGGACGATTGTTTGCTGCTTTATCACACTCGGTTTGTTTGATTTCCCAGGGCTGCGGCTCAAGGGTAGGTGGGCATTGACTCCCCCTCACCATGTGCACTCGGACACAAGAGCTCACCCTCCTCCTCAGCTCTCTAATTCAATTTCCACATGACATGGCCGCCCATCGTTTCGGTATTTCGAGTGTCAGGCAGCGTGTTCATTAAGGAGCAGCCTTGAGCTCTAATATGGCCGCTTAGTCATTGACTTCAGAGAATCTCAACCCGGAAAGAATGGAACTCAGAGTCGCACCCTGAGCTTTTATCGTCAGTCGCTCGCTAATTAAGATTGGCTGCGAAGGTTGTTTCAATCACAGAGGTCTTTTTCATCGGCATGTGCGCCAGTGCGCAGTGATGAGAGCTTTAATGAGCTTCCTGGCACTGCACCGATGCTTTGTGGTTGTATATTCCGGCCGAATGTTGCTTTTGACTGGAATTGATGGGTGTTCAGGGGTGTTTCAATAAATAAGATAAAATGACCTCTGAGTAAAGAAGCGGGTCAAAGTAGAGCATCGCAGTTTCAAAATGGCTGGATTTCGTCAAAATGTTCTTTACTATTATTGCAACTTCTTATTTTGCCACTTAAAAAAAAAAAAAAAAAAAAAAAAAAAAAAAAAAAAAAAAACAAAAAAAAAAAAAAAAAAAAAAAAAAAAAAAAAAAAAAAAAAAAAAAAAAAAAACAAAAAAAAAAAAAAAAATACCAGTTAAAGGCCCAATATTTGATGCATGACTTCCTAAAGCCTCCACACCATTAACATGATCAACCGTTTCCAACTGATCAGATCAAAAACCTTTTTGGCATTCTGCTTGGAAAACCTTGCGGATATTGATAAAATAGTAGCAAGAATAATGTAATTTAAATAGCTTATGATAGCTTTATATTTTATAACAGTTTGCTTACCAAATATGTTAATATTTCGAAAATTACAATTACATAATATAAATAAATTTAAATACATATTGGATAACTATAAATAAATAGCTTACTTTTAATTATTACATTTTTATAAATGTTCACTTTTATATTACTTTTTGCATTAAATCACTGTTTCCAATAATTAATAAACCTGTAGAAGTGCCTCAAAAATTTAAATACATATAAATTAAATAAACCAATTTAAGTGCTTTAAAAATTATTAAATAAATTGATAAATAGATAAATATACATTTCAAATGACATATATGGATAATTTGTTTATTTATTAATGTACACACATTTTTTGCATTAAAGTATTGTTTCTAAATAAACCAATAAAAGTAAATCAAGAAGTTAAAAAAAGTCGATTTTTCTGTCCATTTTTATATGTCAAACTTTACAGAGTTATTCCAGAATTCCACTGATATTTCTCCTAAATCAATGTGGAAAGTGTGGGGGAAAAGTCTGCTGACTATCTGGGTTTGCTTATATGTGAATAAATGTGCCCACACGAGAGGTCCTGTTATCTTATTCACTGTAACGTCCTTTTGTAAGTGGTCTCTGACTCTGAGTCAGCACCGCAGGGCAGTCAAGTGTGTAAAAGGCATCATGTAACAGGCCTGTGTCACTGCTCTGTCACACTGTGTGTGTGTGTGTGTGGTACCACCTCTGAGCTTCAGCTCCCAACCCAAACCCAGCTTGTGCTGAGGCCACCTGATCCTGTCCTGCTCTGTGTACAACAACTCTCACTACTGAACCACAATCCTCAGTGCTTGGTTAGGGCCCCGGGGGGAGACAAACTCACATGGAGCACTGCGTTTATCTGAGATGTCATTGGCTACATCACTTAATATTGATTTTGATTGCTTAGCAGCCTAGTGGATGACAACCTGAGCTGCCAGCCCATTAGTTGAAGGGAATATGATATAATTAATAATATTATAAATAATAATATTAGATTATTATATAATTGAAATTATATTTATTTATTTACACTTTATTTAATGTCTGTAAATAAAGAATTATAAAATTAACATTATGGAACTGGCAGGTGTGTGTGTGGTGAGTTGTGGGTAAATCTGTATAATTATATTAATGATTTATGATTATAATTATAAATTATATGTATAAATATATTAAACTTTATATAAAATGTCTAAATTATTGAAATGTGAATGTATATGAGATATGATGTATGTTATGTAAAAGTATTATATCTTCAATTAACGACTAAAAACACATCTGTTCCATCTTTATTTGACCCTCTAACTCTAGCACTCTCTAATGATTTGATCATATATCTTTATTAAAAAAAAAAAAAAAACTTAACACTAGCTTTCTATTTTTTCTATTATATATACTTGTTTTTCTTTGTGTGTGTATAATATATATACACATATATATATAAAAAATACCTGCTACGTGTTACGGTGTTAGGGACTAACGAGGACTGGTCATTGCATTATATATGTTGCTCTTTGTAGTTTTGATTGCTTCTATTGTCCTCAGTTGTAAGTCGCTTTGGATAAAAGTCTGCTAAATGACAATGTAAATGTAGTTAGTTTTATATTATTACAATAAGGGATATAACTATAATTCATATTTATTTATAATTCATGTATATAAATATGTACACGTTTATATTTTTGTATATGTATATTTTTTTGCCTTTGGTGGCATTAAAGCACTATTTTCGACTGCCGCAAAGCAAAAGTGGATATAGCAGCTTTAAACTGACCCTTAAATAAAGTTATATTTGATCAATTTCAAATACATAATGAACATTATCATACACCATTATGTAGTCATTATTGCTATCGCAAAATTGGTGTTGCAGACTTGAATTATGCTTCAAATCATTGATCCTGTTGAGGAGAAATGTGCTGCTACTTGTCTGATTAATCAGATTAACAGTTTCTACCTCAGGTATCTTCTACCTGGATGATCAAACAGGTGAAGAAATTCCATAGACTTAAATTAAAGTATTCACCATCAGAGCATCCTAGCAGCAGCATAGCAACACCATGGCAACCACCTACATAATCATGGTGGTGACTTTGCCCACATATGTAAAAACATGCCGCACATTATCTGATGCGGTTCCTGTGTACAGTGCCTGTTTCTTCTCCATCCCTACCTTGGCACTTGGTTTCTGAGCCGCCTGTGTCATAGATGTGTGTTCAGGAGAGCCCAGCGCTGACAGCTTTTCTAATTGAGTGCTTACAGGTCACAGACCATTTCAGACGCAGCAAAGTCTTCCTGACAGCTCTCAGCCCAAAAATAGCCCCATTCCAGCTGAGTCGCTCGAGTCGCTTGTCTTGTACGGTGGCGTGGAATTGAGAAGGAGAGGCATACAATGTTCTGAGAGCGTCTCGTAAACCTCCATCAAACAGTCCTTCAGTGTGTGTGTGTGTGTGCGCACTAATTCCTTGCCTTGCCTAATTCAACATGTGAGTTTTTTTACGGTCACGTGTTGTGCTATTTAAAGCGTACAATGAAGGAGTATTATCCAAAAATATTCACTTAATTATAAATCCACAAGGAATACACACAGGAGAATCGTAGGAGCCAACGTAGCACACACACACAAAATGGTAAAGCAAAAAATAACCTGCAACGACTGAACAGAACAGGGAGTATAAATAAGGATACTAATGAATGAGTATCAGCTGCAAATCATAAGTAACCATAGAAACAAATCAGGACTGAACAGAAACTAGGGCAATGGAACAAAACAAGGCAGGGAGGAGCCATGGTGGAAACTTAGCAGATGACACCCTGGGGACGATTGATGGAGATGGAGCCGTTGGAGGTGGAGAGCCAGGGCGACACCCAAGGTCCGGAGGGCCAAGGTGGAGCTGACAGGTCATGCGAGCGAGGCGGAGACGGGAGCAACTGCGGACAATGGTGGAACTGGAAGGAAGGAGGAGCCAGAGGAATTGAGGGACGAGGCGAATCCAGAGGAGTGGAATCCCGTAGTGGAGGAAGGTCAACGACTGACTTAGGTGAAGCCGAAGGGATGAAGGAGCCTGGTGGAGCCAGTGGGGATGATGGGCCACGGTGGAGATGAGGGAGCAAGGAGCCAAGGCAGAGCCGATGGGTCGGAGGACCGAGGTGGAGTCCGGGACTCGAAGGCTGGAGGCAGAGACAGGGGATCCTCATGCCTAGGGAGAGACTGGAAGGCCCGAGGTGAATCATACAACCAGTGGAGGCATGGCTGAGACTGGCTGGTTCTAGGAGAGGAGTCAGGAGAGGGAGGTTGGGAGGGAAATTAGGAGAACATGAGCTGGGCGGAACCAGCAGATTTTCGGGAGACATAGGAGACTCAGGAAAGCTGAGCGGAAGCAGCGGAGACTAAGAAGATATAGCAGAATTGGTTATTACCTCCCTAAATCAGTCTATTAAATTCTCTTTAAAAATGTCCATAAGTTCTTCTAAATAGTTTCCAGAGGCCAGTTGCAGCTCAGCGGCGGGAGTGTGGGCGGGGCTTCCCTTCAAGCCATCGATCTCCACTAGTGCTCCCTTAGGTACGTTCGGTCTTGCCGGCTCACACACCTGGTCAGACGCTCTGGGGCAATGACAAGTGTAGTCGCTTCTCACATTGGCTCTTCAGTCATAACGGGCTCGGGCTCTCCATCTGCAGTGGGCTCAGGCACACATTCCATGCAGCTGGGTGATGATGGCTGGCTGGGCTCTGGGTCGGGAGTGGGGCTGGAGATGTCGACCTTAGCGGGGCAGTTTGAGAAATATAGTCTATAACTCTCCAGCACCTGCTGCAAATCTCCCTCAAGGACCTTCCCTAGACTGCTTAGTTTTTGTCGAGGTGTTCAATCCGACTAAATAAAAGGTGCACAGGCAGCTGTCTGGGTAATGCGTTAGGAAGCAAGATCTAAAAAGTCCCTCGTGTGGTCCCCGAGGGAGCAATCCTCTTGCTCCAGGCAGAGGAGCTTGACAGCAGGCAAATCCATAAAAAAACAAAAAAGGACAAAACAAAAAGAGAAAGCCGCAAATACTCACTTTTTTTAGTCGGTTATTCTGTCACATTTTGTGCTATTTAAAGGACACAATGAAGAAGTATTATCCAAAAATAGTCTTTTAATTATAAATCCACAAGGAATACACACAGGAGAATCGTAGGAGCAAGTGTAGCACACACAATAGTAAAGCAAAAAATAACCGGCAATGACTGAACAAAACAGGGCGTATAAATAAGGAGACTAATGAATAACAGCTGCAAATCATAAGAAGCAAATCAGGACTGAACAGAAACTAGGGCAATGTAACTAAACAAGGCAGGAAAACAGGAACAACCAAAAGTCCATAACTGTGACATGTACCTTATGGAGCTCTAGATTTATATGAAAGGCAGAATATTAGTGTGTTTGTCATTGGTTAATATTAGTGTTGATGATGGTTGATGATTGTTTTGGCACCCAGAGAATTGCAATACACATGGAGTTTCACTTTTTTAAAATATTAATATATAACTAGAACTCACGACTATGGAACAGTAAGTAGGAATAAAACGGTAGTTTTGACTGGAGCACCTCTGGTTTGTACGTTTGAATTGATTTTTCAAGAACACAAAAATATGTTAAAAATAGTTTTGAAACATGGACAGATTTCCATAAATCGACTAAAACTCTTATTGATATTTTATGGTACTTTGAAACTCATTAGCAACTAGTAATATATACTATATTTTTATATATTCATAGATTATACTATATACTGATAAATATAATATATCTAGATTTGATTTGTCCATTTAGCAGAACGCTTTTATCCGAGAGGACGTTACAAATGAGGCAGGAAGCTTAAAAAATAAAATGATATACAAGGGCTATAAAGCAAGTCTCAGTTAGCAACGCAGTACAGGTTTCTTATAATATAATAAAATAAAGAAAACCGATAGAATAGAAAAAGAATAGAGCAAGCTAGGGTTAGAGGCCTTTTTTGCTTTTGTTAATTGTATAATAAATGAGAAATTTTTATAAATATTTTTAAAGAAAACAAGCAGCAAATTAATAGAGTGCAAGTCTAAAAGGGGTGCCAGAAGCCAGTGGGGTTTTTGTAGGCACCATCAAATGTTTTTGTATTGTTTACCTGAATTTTATGTGAGCAGCTATTGGTAGCCAGTGCAAATTGATAAACAGAGGTGTGACGTGCATTCTTTTTGGCTCATTAAAAATTAATCTTGCTGCCGCATTCTGGATTAATTGTAAAGGTTTGATAGAAACGGCTGGAAGACCTGCCAAGAGAGCATTGCAATGGTCCAGACTGGACAGAACAAGAGCTTGAACAAGAAAGTTGTGACAGCATGTCAGCCGAAAGCAGGGCATGATCTTCTTGATGTTGAAATACAGGCAAATCTGCAGGACTGGACAGTTTTTAGCACAATGTGCGTCTGAGAAAGTCAGCCTGATCTCATCATACCTAAGGTTTTTGGCTTTTTTGAAGGACGTTAACTGTTAGATGGGCCTAATGGTGGTGAATTGTGATGAAACGAGGTTCTGCTGGACAAACACAACGCAGTCTGCTGGCAAGGTGAGTGAAGGTGTCATTGGAAGTGCGGTTCCGGAGAGCCCTTTGCGCAATAGGGTTGACAGGGGGAATCGGTGGTTAAACGGTGTCAAAAGCAGGGGGGGGGGAGGACACTCCAGCAAGATAAGTATTGAATATTTGGAATCCGCTCTTGTCAGTCTTAGGGGTTCAGCAACTGAGAGCAAGGCAGTCTCGTTGAATGTCCACTTCTGAAACCAGACTGGTTACTGTCAAAGAGGTTGTTCTGTGTGAGAAAGGCAGAGACTTGGTTGAACACAGCTCCTTCAAGTGTTTTTACAATGAAAGGAAGAAGGGAAACCGGTCTGTAGTTCTCTAAAAGAGATGGGTTAAGGGTGGGTTTCTTCGGTAGTGGGGTTATACGAGCCTGTCTAAATATTGAGGGAAAAACACCAGTGTGAAGGGATATGATGTGTGAGTGAGTGCAGGTACAACTGCAGGAGAAATTGAAGGAGATGAGATGGAATAGGATGAAGCGGACAAGTAGTAAGATGATTAGAAAGGATGAGTTTGGAGACTTCTGACTCAGGAGAGTGAAGAGAAGATGTGAATGAGGTATGTTTGATGTAAGTGGGCGTTGGGTTTTGTTTTTGTTTCATGTTCATGTCCATGTCTTTTATTTTGTAATTGTTTCCTGATGTTAGTGTCATGCTTCCCTTGGCTCATGTCTCTCTGCCTTGTGTATGTGTCATGTTCTGATTGGTAGTCTTAGTCATGTGTTTTGTTCCCCATTGGTTTGTTCATGTCATGTGACCCTCCTTGTCTGCTATAAGTAGCCTTCATGTTCCCATTGAGCCCTGGGTGTGTTTTGAAGTTGTAACCCGCTGTCAGTGAGTCTAGTCTGTTCATGCCTCGTCAAGTCAAGTCAAGTCTGTGTATCTTGTTTGGATTATTGTTTGGATGTTTGGATCACTCTGTAAACTGCACTTGGGTTCTCACTACGCTCGCCTTCAGTGGATTGATTCGTTACAGAAAACACGACCACCAAAATGAACCCAGCAGATCGTCTCGTTCGACTTCGCCAAGGAAGCCGGCCTATAGAGGATTATGTGGCAGACTTTTGTAAGTTGTGTCATTTGGTGGACTTTCATGACACTTTCCTGAAAGACATTTTTCATTATGGTTTGGGACAAAATTTATCTCGTTTAATGCCACGCAATACCCCTCAATGAACTCTTGAAAAATACATTGACTTTGCCCTGTTGCTGGCTGATTCACCATTCACTGTGGATGTCATGGAGGAGGAACATGACACTTCCCAAAAATCTGTTCACCTCATGCCTGCCAAGCCTAAGCCTGTTCACGTCATGCCTGCCAAGCCAAAGCCTGCTAACGTCATGCCTGCTATGCCAAAGCCGGCTCACATCATGTCTGCCAAGCCACAGCCTGCTCACATCATGCCTGCTACTCCAGGACCTGCTCAAATCATGCCAGTTAAGTCAAAGTTTACTCATGTCATGTCTACCAAGTCAAAGCCTGATCACATCATGTCTGCCAAGCCAGAGTCTGCTAACATCATGTCTGCTACCCCAGGGCCTGCTCACATCACGTCTGCCAAACCAGAGCCTGCTCACATCATGATGGTCACACAGGACTCTCTTCACAAAATGGCCGCCCTTCTAGAATCTCGTCACGTCTCAGCTGATCCTCCAGAATCTCGTCATGACATGGGCCGCCATTTCAGAGTATGCTCATGTTAAGCTGAGTCCCACGCGCCAAGATGGCCGCCACGCCTGAGTCCCCGGCCAAGATGGCCGCCACGCCTGAGTCCCCGGCCAAGATGGCCGCCACGCCTGAGTCCCCGGCCAAGATGGCCGCCACGCCTGAGTCCCCGGCCAAGATGGCTGCCACGCCCGAGTCGGACGCAGAGCTTGGGCCAATACTAAAAAGACTGATTGCTAGTATGATGGACCCACCTCTGATGTCGGTGCGAGCTGCAGGCATCCCAGTGACATCAGCGCTCTCAAGCCACGCTGTCTTAGAGGTCATGCCACACTCTGCTGCCCTTCCTGTAATGGCGGTCGCATTTTGAGCGTGTGGGCCTTTGAGTTTTTTTTTTTGAACACTGTGCTCCAGAGTCCTCTGCTGTCCACGAGTCTGAGGTCTCTCCTGTCTATGAATCTGCCCCAGTGACCTCTCCTGCCTATGAGTCTTTCCCTGAGGCCTTTCCTATCCATGAGTCTGTACCAAGGGCCTTTCCTGTCCATGAATCTGCCCCAGTGGCCGCTCCTCAGAAATGCCCGCACTCCCACCCGCTCCAGCCTCCTCCACCACTGTCAACTGACAGCCCCTCTGCTTGCCCTCAGCCCACCATCATTGCGGTGCGAGCCCTGCGGGACTGCCATCCTCCAGCGTCGCCATGGTTGGAGAATCCCTCACCTCCGCCTCCAGCCTCAGAGGACCGGACTCTGCCTTGGCCCGTAGACCTAGTGGCTCCACCTCGGCTCCTAGCTCCCCTGCCTCCACCGTCACCCATCGATCCATCAGCCCCACCGGGCTCCCTTGTCCCTCCAGCTCCGCCTTGGTCGGGTGTCGACCCGCCATCGCCTCTGGACTCCACTCATCTGGCTGCATCTCGTCGCTCTGTCCCACCGGCTCCGTCGGGCTCCTTCCTCCCGCCATCTCCACCTTGGTCCTCAGTCGCTCCGGCACCGCCACGGATCTCCGGATCTCCGCCTTGGTCGCCAGAGCCCTCGGCTCCACCCTGGCCCCCTGGATACGTGGCATCCCCTGGCTCATTGGCTCTCCGTCTCGGGCTCCTCCTCCACCTGCTCCGCAGCCGTTGGTCGGCCCCCTGGAGTCGGAAGTCATTCCTCCTCCATGGCTCCTCCCTCCATCGGCTCCACCGTGGGCCGCTATTATAGCCGTGGCCAGGGTCCCACCTGGCCACCTGTTCTGCGGCTGTGCCATGGCCCCCGCTCTGCTGCTCCCCATAGCGCCTGCTCTGCCTGTTCCGCTTCATGGCCGGGCCCTCCATCCCTCCCCCAGTTCCGCCTCCACTCCACCACCCTCCTGGACGTTTTGAGTTTTGTTTGGGGGACAAAAATAATAGTCTGAAGCCGCCCTTAGAGGGGGGGATATGTAATGTGGGTTTTGGGTTTTGTTCATGTTTTCATGTCTTTTATTTTGTAATTGATTCCTGATGTTAGTGTCATGCTTCCCTTGCCTCATGTCTCTCTGCCTTGTGTATGTGTCATGTTCTGATTGGTAGTCTTAGTCATGTGTCTTGTTCCCCATTGGTTTGTTCATGTCATGTGACCCTCCTTGTTTCCTATAAGTAGCCTTCATGTTCCCATTGAGCCCTGGGTGTGTATTGAAGTTGTAACCCGCTGTCAGTGAATCTAGTCTGTTCATGCCAAGTCAAGTCAATTCTGTGTTTCTTGTTTGGATCACACTGTAAATAACACTGCACTTGGGTTCTCACTACGCTCGCCTTCAGTGGATGAATCGTTACAGTTGCTGGTAAGATGTGCTTGACATATTGTGGTGTGGAAAAATGTGCACTGATGTTTTTAATTTTATTAATGAAAAACGTGGCAAAGTCGTCAGCTATTAGAGTTGATGCAGGAGGGGGAGGAGGAGGACAAAGGAGCCAGGAAAATGTTTTAAAGAGCATGCAAGAGTTAGACGAATTGTTAATTTTGTTATGGTAGCATGTCCTTTTAGCAGTGGAGACATTAACAGAGAAGGAAGAGAGGAGTGACTGATACACATTAAGGTCAGTAGGATTTTTGGATTTGCACCACACCCTTTCAGCAGCCTTGAGCTACAGTGGGGAAAAAAAGTATTTAGTCAGCCACCAATTGTGCAAGTTCTCCCACTTAAAAAGATGAGAGAGGCCTGTAATTTTCATCATTAGGTATACCTCAACTATGAGAGACAAAAAAAGAAAAAAAAATCCAGAAAATCACATTGTAGGTTTTTAAAGAATTTATTTGCAAATTATGGTGGTAAATAAGTATTTGGTCAATAACAAAAGTTCATCTCAATACTTTGTTATATACCTTTGTTGGCAATGACAGAGGTCAAAACGTTTTCTGTAAGTCTTCACAAGGTTCACACACTGTTGCTGGTATTTTGGCTCATTCCTCCATGCAGATCTCCTCTAGAGCAGTAATGTTTTGGGGCTGTCGCTGGGCAACATGGATTTTCAACTCCCTCCAAAGATCTTCTATGGGGTTGAGATCTGGAGACTAACTAGGCCACTCCAGGACCTTGAAATACTTCTTAAGAAGCCACTCCTTCGTTGACCGGGCGGTGTGTTTGGAATCATTGTCATGCTGAAAGACCCAGCCACGTTTCATCTCAATGCCCTTGCTGATGGAAGGAGGACTTCACTCAAAATCTCACGATACATGGACCCATTCATTCTTTCGTTTACACGGATCAGTAGTCCTGGTCCCTTTGCAGAAAAACAGACCCAAAGCATGATGTTTCCACCCCCATGCTCACAGTAGGTATGGTTTTTCTTGGGATGCAAACTCAGCATTCTTTCTCCTCCAAACACGACAAGTTGAGTTTTTACCAAAAAGTTCTATTTTGGTTTCATCTGACCATATGACATTCTCCCAATCCTCTTCTGGATCATCCAAATGCTCTCTAGCAAACTTCAGACGGGTCTGGACATGTTCTGGCTTAAGCAGGGGGACATGTCTGGCACTGCAGGTTTTGAGTCCCTGGCGGCGCAGTGTGTTTTCTGATGGTAGCCTTTGTTACTTTGGTTCAGCTCTCTGCAGGTCATTCACTAGGGTCCCCCGTGTGGTTCTGGGATTTTTTGTGATCATTTTGACCCCACGGGGTGAGATCTTGCGTGGAGCCCCAGATCGAGGGAGATTATCAGTGGTCTTGTATGTCTTCCATTTTCTAATAATTGCTCCCACAGTTGATTTCTTCACACCAAGCTGCTTACCTATTGCAAATTCAGTCTTCCCAGCCTGGTGCAGGACTACAATTTTGTTTCTGGTGTCCTTTAACAGCTCTTTGGTCTTGGCCATGGTGGAGTTTGGAGTGTGACTGTTTGAGGTTGTGGACAGGTGTCTTTTATACTGATAACGAGTTCAAACAGATGCCATTAATACAGGTAACCAGTGGAGGACAGAGGAGCTTCTTAAAGAAGAAGTTACAGGTCTGTGAGAGCAGAAATCTTGCTTGTTTGTAGGTGACCAAATAATTATTTTACCGAGGAATTTACCAATTAATTCTTTAAAAATCCTACAATGTGATTTTCTGGATTTTTTTTTCTCATTTTGTCTCTCATAATTGAGGTAAACCTATGATGAAAATTACAGGCCTCTATCATCTTTTTAAGTGGGAGAACTTGCAAAATTGGTGGCTGACTAAATACTTTTTATATACAGTGGGTACGGAAAGTATTCAGACCCCCTTAAATTTTTCACTCTTGGTTATATTGCAGCCATTGCTAAAATCATTTAAGTTAATTTTAATGTACACACAGCACACCATATTGACAGAAAAACACAGAATTGTTGACATTTTTGCAGATTTATTAAAAAAGAAAAACTGAAATATCACATGGTCCTAAGTATTCAGACCCTTTGCTGTGACACTCATATATTTAACTCAGGTGCTGTCCATTTCTTCTGATCATCCTTGAGATGGTTCTACACCTTCATTTGAGTCCAGCTGTGTTTGATTATATTGATTGGACTTGATTAGGAAAGCCACATACCTGTCTTTATAAGACCTTACAGCTCACAGTGCATGTCAGAGCAAATGAAAACCATGAGGTCAAAGGAACTGCCTGAAGAGCTCAGAGACAGAACTGTGGCAAGGCACAGATCTGGCCAAGGTTACAAAAAAATTTCTGCTGCACTTAAGGTTCCTAAGAGCACAGTGGCCTCCATAATCCTTAAATGGAAGACGTTTGGGACGACCAGAACCCTTCCTAGAGCTGGCCGTCCGGCCAAACTGAGCTATCGGGGGAGAAGAGCTTTGGTGAGTGAGGTAAAGAAGAACCCAAAGATCACTGTGGCTGGGCTCCAGAGATGCAGTCGGGAGAGGGGAGAAAGTTGTAGAAAGTCAACCAACACTGCAGCCCTCCACCAGTCGGGGCTTTATGGCAGAGTGGCCCGACGGAAGCCTCTCCTCAGTGCAAGACACATGAAAGTTTGCTAAAAAACACCTGAAGGACTCCAAGATGGTGAGAAATAAGATTCTCTGGTCTGATGAGAACTTTTTGGCCTTAATTCGAAGCGGTTTGTGTGGAGAAAACCAGGCACTGCTCATCACCTGTCCAATACAGTCCCAACAGTGAAGCATGGTGGTGGCAGAATCATGCTGTGGGGGTGTTTTTCAGCTGCAGGGACAGGACGACTGGTGCAATCGAGGGAAAGATGAATGCAGCCAAGCACAGGGATATCCTGGACGAAAACCTTCTCCAGAGTGCTCAGGACCTCAGACTGGGCCGAAGGTTTACCTTCCAACAAGACAATGACCCTAAGCACACAGCTAAAATAACGAAGGAGTGGCTACACAACAACTCTGTGACTGTTCTTGAATGGCCCAGCCAGAGCCCTGACTTAAACCCAATTGAGCATCTCTGGAGAGACCTAAAAATGGCTGTCCACCAACGTTTACCATCCAACCTGACAGAACTGGAGAGGATCTGCAAGGAGGAATGGCAGAGGATCCCCAAATCCAGGTGTGAAAAACTTGTTGCATCTTTCCCAAAAAGACTCATGGCTGTATTAGATCAAAATGTGCTTCTACTCAATACTGAGCAAAGGGTCGGAATACTTAGGACCATGTGATATTTCAGTTTTTCTTTTTTAATAAATCTGCAAAAATGTCAACAATTCTGTGTTTTTCTGTCAATATGGTGTGCTGTGTGTACATTAATGAGGAAAAAAAATTAACTTAAATGATTTTAGCAAATGGCTGCAATATAACAAAGAGTGAAAAATTTAAGGGGGTCTGAATACTTTCCGTACCCAATGTATACTGTATATTTAACATGATTTTTATTGCTCAAAAAGTTACAGTGTAAGATAAATATTTGCTAATGTCTGATATGATCGAGCTACTCTTTGAGTGGGTCTAATTGATTCAATAACTGATTCACTGATTCATAATTGATTCAGAGTTTTAGGCCGATTCATTAAAGACTAATTTGTTAGTCTGATTTGACACATAATCTTAAATAAAAAATAAGCAGCCATCATGAATAATGATCCATTACCTGCTGTAGAAACATTTTTCAAAAGCAAATTACAGTGGTGACTCAACTGAAATCACCTGAGATTAACAAGCCAGGTGATCTTGTTACCGCTTCAGTTATCTCTTTCTCACTTCAGTTGCATTGGGACCTAACATATACACAGATATATGAGACGAATGAGATCGCTTCAGAATAAGAGCTGCTGAGCTTTCGAGATCCCTGTAGATTCATTGTAGAAATCATTTGTGAGGACTGGAGTGTGTGAGTGTGTGTGGCAATTGTAAATAATCCCCTGCGTCTGCACCGGCGGCATCCGTTTCTCATGTAGACGCATTAATGTCTTTCAGAAGCACGTGGATTGTTTTTGTGACTGGTGGCGAACTGCTTTTTTCTTTCTCTCGCCATCTTCCGTACCGCGTAATTCGGTCACCTAATAGATTTTGTGTAACTGCAGGCTACCTGGAATTTGCTTCTGAACTGTGCATCTGTTTTTCGGCTGGACGATCCACACGAGAATCTGAATGGAGCATTTGGATAAAAGACTCCAGCTTGCATCCGTGTCCCTTCCATTTTCCCTTCTATCTCTGTTTTCCACTCTATTCTTTCCCATCTCCGTTTGCTTTGAGCCTCCAGTGATGTGAGCCGCTGATCACATCGATTGTGTTTTACAAAACAAATTTGCAGGCACAGAATGCACTTATTTGGTGACATGAATGACTGAAAGAGGATTTTGACTAGCCTATAGCAGGTAAATGAGGAGAGGAGTGTGCATTTACCATTAACACGAAAAAAACTTCCACCAATGAAAGAAGGACGCAAACCGTATTTAGATATCAGTATATCACAGAGACTTGACTGTTCAAAACCACTCAAAGCACCCTAGCAACTGCATAGCAGCATTCTTAAATCGCTCAGAGCACCTTAACAACCACACAGCATTATGCTTTAATCACTTAGAGTACCTCAACAACACCATAACTATGTACTTAAGTCATTCAGAGCACCTTAGCAACACCATAACAACGTGCTTAAGTCACCCAGAGCATCTTAACAATCACATAGCAACACGCTTTAATCACTTAGAATTCCTCAAGCCCAAATGTTCACGCAAAGAAAGAAGGCGTAACTTTTATTCTCGCTGTAGTATTGTATCCATGTTGTGGAGATGCTGTGTGTTTCGTTGTGAAAGGGAAAATACTTTCTTTGGCCTTCCAAAATAGGATGATATCCGCTTTGTTATGCCTAAAGCTGATCCGTGCTGGTCGCTGAGGAAATACATCAACTTCGCACTGTGGATCGCCGGATCGGCTTTCACCGTGGACAAAGCGGAGTCCAGCCCGAGCTCGTCACATGTGGTTGCCACAAGCCCGCCGGCCGCACCGTTCTCAAGCCCGCCAGCCGTTCCTCACTCTAGGCCGCCGCTCACTCTAAACCGTGTCGTCTTCCTCACTCTAGGCCACAGTGTAGAGTAGCGCTTGTTGTTTCTCCAGACATGGTTTTATGTTTATGCAGCGCGATACGCAACGCGTAAAAAGACAGTATAAGTCATTATAATCAGTAATTATGTCCCCACTGAATGCAACAAAGCTTCGTTGTAATGGTTTTTATTTTTTTTGTCTTGGGTCGCGCCGGGGCACCGCAGCAAGTATGGGTACGGTGCAAAACATTTCTGTCACACGCTGGAGGTATTCAGCCAATCACAATGCACTGGATAGCTGACCAATCAGAGCACACCTCTCTTTTCAGAACGATGAGCTTTGTAAAATTCAACGCGTTTCAAAAAGGCGGGGCACAGAGAAGAAACAATAATGTACAGTATGTGGAAAATAATGTGTTTTTTTAACCTTAAACCACATAAACACATTACATTACACCAAATACACAAAATAATGTTTTTTTTAGCAACGTCATATGACCCCTTTAAATCATTCAGAGCACCCTTAGCAACACCATAACAATGTGCTTAAATCTCCCAGAGCACCTTAGCAACCCCACAGCAACATGCTTTAATCACTCAGATCACCTAAGCAACAACATTTTAAAGTAAAGCTTTTGTTTTCAGGATGCCTAGATATTTTCACTTACTAAAACAAGATACTTTTTACATTTTAATTATTATTTTTATAATTATTCTCACTTTAGTTTAATATTTAAATCTTATTATATATTTATTTAATTATACAATATTTTATTTACTAAAATATTTCATATTTATTTGTTGTTATTATTTTTTATTTACCGCTACGAGAGCATGTGTGCATGGATACCCATGTGCATGAGAGAGCGAGTGGGAGAGAGATAGTTTTCCATCATCCAGTAAACTCCAGCCGCTCTGAGCTGTCGTACCCTCCTCCTACAAAAGAGAGAGAGAGAGTGAGAGAGTCACGCTGCGCCAAGAGAGGAATGAGATGCGAGGAGAAAAATAGGAGGAGAAATAACGTGCCATCTCTCGTTCCATCCCTGGCCATTTCCTCTGGGCTCTCGCAGGGGAAGGCAGGTGCGCAAAATCACTCCACTCTTTCTCGCACATCTCCTAGTTTGGCCGTTCTTCTGCTTTTCTCCCCTGAGTGGAGGTGAGTTTTGGGGGAGCGAGGGCATTCGGAGAGACAGGATGTCAACACCTACTGAATGCAGGATGCAGGGAGCTTGCCACAGCCAAGGGTAGTGAGGATACCTCCGCGTTCTCATCCGTGCTCGATCGCTTGCACACACCCACTCCACGGTGACACAGAATGGTCAGGTATGTATGGATGGAGGGATGGAGGGTTCGAGTTCCGTGGGTTTCTGCTGTTGCCGGCCCACCACAGGCCTCCCCTGCCTTACTTGCGGGCTGCTGTGAGTGGAATAGTAATAGGTGCTTATAGTTGTGTGTGTTCATGTAGCGAGCCGCACCGTGTGCCTTTGTGTGGCTTTGCATGGTACACAAATGCAGAAAGCTGCGGTGGAAGGGGAACCTCTTACTACTGTCATAAACAGTCATAACTCCTCTGGTAGAGACGTAGATGCTGTCATAATATTTGAACCTGTCTCTCTGTTTTTAACCTGATCCTATAAGGTAGAATTTAAAGTGGTGGCTGTTTATGTGCCACCACTTTAGTGCTGTTAATGGTCTGTACAAAAATTAGTTTTATTGAATGTTTGTAATACTAATATAAGAATACTTATTTTATTATCAGTAGGTAATGATCCTGATTATAGAATATCTGATTTTATTATTATTTGTTATTATACTTTTCATTTTGATTCTTTTAATTTTTATTTTCATTTTTATTTCATTTATTATATTTTTTATTTAAAATTTTCATATTTTTTATTTTTCCTTTATTTAGATTTTCATTAATTCTATTATTTTCTTTTTAGTCTTTATTTTTTGTCATTTTATTTAATGGTATTTTTATTTTTTTAAATGTCATTTAATTTTTCCTTCATGTCACTCCAGTAGAAGAGTTCCGTGATTGTATAATCTCATCTATCAGGTCAACATTGCATAAATCTCCATTACTGTAACCATATCATTGTGGTTCTTCGCTCAGTTTGTCTGACGCTTGCTGCTCCCATCCTTGGACAATGAAATGTCATTCAATTACTTTTCATCAGACATGGTTTTCTGATCAGTGTGTTTAACAGGCATCAGCAGCTGTTCAGTGTGTGTTTAGACTCTTTGATCCTATCAGAAGGCAGTTTTTCACACAGCACATACATCACACACACAGTTATGTGGCACAAATCAGATTAGGGGACTGTGTTTAATATCATTTCCCTACATGGTTTTCTGTTTTTCATCCTCTATAGTGTTGGATCTCCCTACAGTGTTTCTGCTCTTGCTGCCACAGATTTGTACCTTTTAGGTCCGTATAATGCCCTATAAACCCAAACCCAGAGTCCGATCCAGGCGTGTGGATGCGGAGCTGTCCATGGTGCTGAATCCAGCCAGGCAGCCGCAATATCAGTCAGTCCTGCCTGGCGCTGTCCAGGGTCCTGATTTATCCCTTTCATTACAAGCTGAGGCGGATTATCAGGAGATTTAGGCGAGCATCTCCCTGTCCCACAACGCTAAATGAATGGCATTCCTCCTCCCAATGCTCTGCGTCATCCGCTCAGGCATATTCATGGGATGCCGCTCTGTTAATTATTTGCAAGAGACTTTGTTCCAGGCTTGATGGACAAAAAATTTACCGGTATATAGAAGAGTGTACATGCTGATAGAAAAAAAAAATTGAGTTATATATACGATGCTATATATAACAGCATTTTCAATTGTGAATAATTCATATTACTGGCAAATTACCTAATATACTATTTTTTAAAATATAAAAAAATTTATTAAAAATAATTGTATGATTTATTAAATTCTTAATATATATATAATATATATATAATATAGATAAGGTTAATACTTTGTGTCTTTATAAGAAATAAATACAGACTATACCATTTTAGTACAGCTGGGAACTTTCGTTTGGACTTTAGCATTTAGCATAACAATTTCTTATTTTGTTTTGCTACATTTTATTTCATTTGTGTCTTTTAGTGACTTGATGGACTCCAGTAGAGAGTCCTGACCTGTTGCTGAGCTAGTGTTCACTGATGTGTGACTTTAGTGGGGGGGTCCCCCCCCCCCCGGCTGTACTTTCAGCTGTTAGGTCGGCATGACTAAATTCTTCAGCGCTGTCACTGTATAATTATGGCTTTTCCGCGCATGACTTAACAGAGGTTTGTTGCTCCCCTCCTACTGCTCATACAGCTCTTACATTTTAAATTTCACTCAGTTAAGTTGGACTAGTCTATGTGCATTTGTTTTGGTTAAAAATATATTTGTATATTTAAAATATATTTAACCCTAGCAACAAAATAGCGATTAGAACTCATTGCAACTGCAAAGCAACACCCTGGCAACCATCCTAGCGTCATTCCAGTGATCATTGTTTTTGCTTATAAAATGCAAAAAATCTAGTTTTAGTGATTGTTTGTCTTTTAATCACTTGACCTTCCTCTGTGAAGCAGCATTTGATGCTTATCAACAGGGTGATAAATTTGAGGATGCAGCTCTGAGAAGGGCTGTGGGTAAGTCTTTCAAAGATAAGAGCTTATTGTGCGATTTGTCAGCGCAATCCCTTTTGCTGTGGCCATGCGGATTGTACAGTGACACAGGGACGATCAGTCACTGCTTTACAGTGTGAACTCTGATGATTAATTCAGTTGTCATGCAGTGATGCAGTCGGTGCAGTCGTGTGTCTTATGAAGGCCTGTAGCTCTGTTCCAAAACCTGGTGAGCTGCCAATCTAGACAGTGTTTTAAGGAAACATATGGAGGCTTTTTGGGCTTTAACTAACACATAGTGAAGCTTTCTTTGGATCGCAATTGTTGTTTTTTTCATACTACTGTGCAAAAGTTAAACGTTTTTGAAAGACTTCTCTTATGCTCATCAAGGATGCATTTATTTGATGTGGAAAATGCAGAAATATTCTGAAATATTTTTAGAATTTTAAATATGTTTTATATTTGAATATGTTTTAAAAATGTAATTTATTGCTGTGATCAAAGCTGAATTTCCAGCATCATTACTCCAGTCTTCAGTGTCACATGATCTTCAGAAATCATTCTAATATGCTGATTTGCTGCTCAAGACACATTTCTGATTATTATCAATGTTGAACACTGTTGTGCTGCTTGTTATTTTTCTGGAAATCATGATTTTTAAAGATCTTTACTGAATAGAAAGTTCAAAAGAACAGCATTTATTTGAATTGAAATTGCGCAAACTGTCCTGAATGACAAAACAGACATTTAACATCATGTCAACGGTATCTTAACTGAGAAAGTCCTCATTAAACCCTCACATTTATAGCAGAAATGGTCTGAAAATATATTTCAAGGGAAGATAGATGATATAGAGAGAGGTTTTGGTATTGTGGATGTGATAAAATCGTAATGTCAGAGTTCAGTAAGACTGATTTGATGTTTTTCTTTAGGTCCCTCTGGGTCCAAATGTCTCTCTTTTTATCTGTATTGTCCTCACTCGCTCTGATTCTCTTCATCGAGAGGTTAATGACTGTCCCTTTTCTCTTTTGTCTCTCTCTCATTCTCACACTGCAGTGTTTTATGTCTGCTGAAGGTCTTTAATAATGTTTAGTTAAGGCCGTGAGCAGCCGTCTGTTTCAGCAGAGATTCTCCTAATGTGTCACAGGAGCCCCGGTGTTTAATAAGCAATGAACTGCTTAAACTGTATGAATGTCACTGCGTTAGATATAAAGCACTTCCAGTTTGTTTGTGGTTGAGTCTCTTCACCTGTGGATCCTCTGCTGTGACCTGACACTAAATCATTAGCTGATTAACAGAAGAAATGAGAGAGAAACAGTCCTGCAGCATTCGTTTGACATTTTCTATATATTGCAGTTACATTCTGACATTTTTATAGTGTCAAAATAAGTTTTGGGGCTGCTGTAGTGAGTGTCTAAATGTGATTTAAAATGATGTGATTAGTTTCAGCAACAGGACGGCACACTCTCACATACTCCACATGTCAAATGGCTAATGGCTTTGAAAGGAAAAAGTATTTTAATTAAAAACGAGCCCTACAGTAAAGGTGATGGTAATGAATACTAATTCAGAGGTAATTGTGTCAACCTTAAAACATTTAATACAATTCTAATAGAAATTGCAGATATTTGTCGTTTTGTTAAGAAGCTTGTGGACAGACTGGCCACTGTAATGAGTTATTTTATTTTATTTATTTTCAAAACCTGCAGAAAACTGGAGCACATTTCTCCACTAAATTCTCATTAATGTTATGTGACAAAAAACGTCATTACTGTAATTGCACATTGATACATTTATCCGTATGATGCATGATCCATAGATTTGTTTTTTTATTCCAGTGGAAATTGTAGATTTTTGTCATTTTGTGAAGAAGCTTATGGACAGACTGGCCACTGTAATGTGAGAAATGTTTTGTTTTGTTTAGTTTTTTCACCCCAAAATCTAAACAAAAGCAGCACATTTCTGCACTAAATTCTCATTGTCATGTGACAAAAATATAATTACTGTAATTATACAATGCTACATTTATCCATATATTATTTAAATTGTAAAATTGTGGTCATGATTGTATTTGTTGCAATGTCTTTGTCTATGAAAATAATGTCACAAAAAAATCATAATGTCCTTAAAATAGGCTTTGTTTCATTTATGCAAAATATAATTTCTTGTTTCTTTCATGTGGCTTTGGGGTGAAATTTGCCCTGGACATGTTTTTGTGATTTAATTTCTGGTGTGTTTACAGAACTGCAGTGGCTGTAGGTGCGAGCATGTAGGAGAGAGATGCTTTGCAGTTCTCCTCGGTGTTATCGCTATAGTTACCGCTGTGCATGGAGCGACCGACTGCATTGCTCACCATCAAGGCCAAGACGAGTGTGTGCGTTTGCTCAAGAGTGCAGGAGACTCATTTCAAACTGAATAGAGTGGAAATAAGATGGCTAGAGAGTGAAATAACGAGGTGTTCGACAAGGACTGTGAATAAACAAGTGAAGGCTAAATAATAAATGGCATCACTGTGATGTAGTGCTTCCATTCACGTGCCGCACAGGAAGTGGCGTTATGACGCTGGAGTAAAATCCATCAGCTCTTGAGTAATGGGAATGTCAAACTTTCTCAGCTCTGTTGGTAAGGTTTTTAGCTGGTTTTTGGAATATGGTAGCTGGTGTTCTACCATTAACCAGGTGGTAAATACCCAAAGAAATGTGTCATACATTGTTATTAAAATGAATGTATTTATTTATTTATTTACTTAAAGAAAAAGAAAAGTCAGTTTTTAGGACCTTTTTTGGCAGAACAACAAATATACTGTATATATCAAATTTATTTATAATCTGTTTTTCAAATAGATTGTACTGCCTTCAACACATTCAACCTTTAATCTTTAACACTACTTTAAACTTCCAACTCTGATAGCCTTAGACCTTAAACTTCACGCTTTAAACTATTTTAAACTTTCAGGCTTGGCTTTCTCAAGCCAACTTCAAAGTCTGTCTTGACAAACTTTTATCTAGGTGTTGAAATATGAATGGGTAACCAAGAGTCTGGTCATATGTTTTTTTTATATATATACATAGCTTGAAGAAAATGATTGATTGGTTTTAGGGATAATGATGTATACTTTATTTATTGATTTATTTATTGATTGATTGATTGATTTATGTTTGAATGAAATATTCTTCTTCAAGTTTTATTTACAGACTCAAGGTCCATTAGTATAAAAAAACACACACAATACAACAACACATTAAACACAAAATTACAAATATTATTATTTGTAAATTATATTTATTATTATTTATTATTATTAGTATTGTTAGTGAAAAATCGTACCTATCAGTACCTTATCTTTCTTTTTTGGGTGAAATTTGACCTGGACAGGTTTTTTTTCACCAATTCACCAATCTACCATTTTGAAACCTGTATTTTACCAGATCAGGCTTTCTGAAATATAAATATGTAATTGTATAATATAATATTGTTTATTTATTTATTGTTTGTTTTGTTTGTTGATATAATTTTTGCTTTAAATTTAGTTTGTTTGTTCTTTTTTGGGGGGGGGGGGAGGGGGGTATGACCTGGCCCTGTACCCTTGACATTCCCATTCTAGCATTTTGAAACCCTGTATATTTTGTCTCAAACCTTCTTACCGGTATGAACACGCACTAAAAGACCAGCCTGGACCAGTTAGAAACCATGTAAAGGCAGGTAGGATCTGATTTTTCCTGAAATGCAGACCAATGTAGACTTCATGACCTTTAATGGGGACACTTCATTTCCAGCGTTATCGTTGACATGATTGCAAAGATATTATTTAAACTGAGCTGGATGTTGACATCACTGAATTCAATGATGAACTGTCTTTAACTGAAAAATGAGTGTTTACTATTGTCATTTTGCATTATTGACACTATTTTCCTAATTAATGCTGTTCAGTTGCTTTGTCACAATCTGTATTGTTAAAAGCGCTATATAAATAAAGGTGACTTGACTTGACTTGACTTAATGTGCTCAGAATCTGCTCTGGTGGCTATGTAGGAAGTGCTTGCGTACAGGTGTTTCCAGCTCCATCCAGCTTTATTTCTCACTGCTCTCCACAAAGCAACTAATCAAGAGGCTCCAGCGAATGAGTTGAACCTTTTCCATTTCAAGGTTATATGATATGATTCACTCTCATCATTACAACAGCAGCACAAAAAGTGTTTGGTACAGTTGTGTAACACGCAGATGTCATTTAAAGCTCTGCGTAGCCCGAATCTAATTACTGTAGTGTTCTGTAACGATACTTTATGACAAACACCCACACTTCTCTCTTGGCCTCTTCCTCTGTCTGATAGAAATCTAGCAAACCAGTCCAGAAATGCCAGTTTGAAGAAAGTCGAGTTGCATTAGACTGTTGTTGTCAAATCATATTGGGTTTCTGGGTCCAAAACAAGTTTCCTGTTTGCTTGCAGGTAGCATTAGGATGTCTGAAGGGTTTTGGAGAGCATGTTGTGGTCAGAGGATGTGAGCTGTTGCGATTCAGGACTGAACTGGGCTGATCCACCAGCTTGATCCACCATGTGCCTTCAGGTGGATCTTGACAACAGCAATGAAAAAGAAAATGTACTTGTTTGTGCAAAACTCACATCCATGATGCATTCCAGGGTGCTGCTATATGCCAGTGTTATGTTTGTATTATTCTATATTATAGTATTTATTAAAAGGATAGTTCACCCAAAAATGAAATTTCACCCTCAGGCCATCCAAGATGTAGGTGACTTTTTCCTTCAGTCGAAGAGTAAAGAAGATTTTTAGCTGAAACCGTAGTCCATAGTGATTCATAAAATGCAAGTCAGCGGCTACCTGTCTTTAAGAATAAAACAAGCATATCAAGGAACACAAAATTAATACTCCTGGCTCCTGATGATATATTGAGGTCTTATGAAGCGAAATAAACAGTCTGTGCAAGAAACGGAACATTATTACCTGTAATCCAGAGCCTCAGGCAAACAGTCCGGAGTGATGTCCGGTTCATCAACGAATCATTCTTTTGAACCAATTGTTCAACCAGTTCATCAAATCGGACTGAATCGTCTGAAACAGTTTGTGGCTCGAGCAGCACAGATCTACAAGTTACTCAATCAAAACTCACTTTCAGATGCCTGACAGTGATTCCGACTCCAATTGAGCCAAAATAGCGGTGTATCTGATCCTGTGATGAATGAACTCATTTAGTTCTTCCAACAGTCACAAGACTAAATTTCACTTTATATGCTTTAGACATGTAAAACATCCACGTTTCACATCATTATTTGGTGCTTTAATAAGTAGTTGTGTATATGTTACGTCATTGCCTGATTATGTAAACGAACTAGTGAATTGAACCCGTTCATTGAAACGAACGGTCCGAACCAGTTCGTGGAAAAGAATCGGATTTCCCTGTTTGGCTGAGGCTCTTGATTACAGGTAATAATGTTGTCAATAATTTATATCTATATTATATATTTTTAGTGATGCAGCCTTAGAAAGCACCCTAATGACACTGAACCGATCCACCTCAATCATTTGTGGGTGCACATGCACTTCCAAGAACGATTTGCGTCTCCTCAGATTGAGCTAATATTCATTTCCATGGTTACCTATCGCTGGATGGATGCCAGCGAGTCTCTCGGCTAACCTTGTTTAGTGTTGCAGTGGAAAACATCGTCTTCCCTGCTCCCCCTTCACTTCCTTCCCAGTCGATTTGGAAGACCACTGTGACATTTCCACATCTCATGAATGTGAGCTGCCATCCAACATAGACTTCCTATCATACACTTTGCACGTACTATACATGACCTGACTACAGACTACAGATCACTTACTGAAAGCAATTTTAATTTCAATTAACATTAATAACGCTGTTCTGTGTGGTTTCTAAGGTGTTATTCATATATTAATTTATTTAGATTGTTTTACTATTTTTGTGTTTTTGTATTAGTTTTACTTTTTATATATATATATGTATTTAGCTTTAATTAACCTTTATTTCAGTTAAAGTCATTTTAGCACTTCAGCTTTTTACTTCAGTCATTTTAGTTTTTCAACTTTTCAATTCATCTTTTATTTCAGTTAATTTTTTTGTAAAGTTTTTCATCTAATATTTAGATTTTTTAGTCAGTGGTATCACGACTGAAAACACTTTTGGGGGTTTTAATTGAATTAACAATTATAACACTGTTCTGTGTGGTTTCTAGGGTGTCATTCATTCATATATTCATTTATTTAGATTAAGTTTCACTATTTGTATGTGCTTTTGTATTAGCTTTTAATATTTATATTTAGCTTTAATTTACATTTATTTTTCAATTTAGCACTTCAACTTAAATGCATTATTTTAAAATTAATTGTCGAAGTAACTTTTAGTTAAAAGTTTTTGCATCAAATATTTATATTTTATTTCAGCTTAATTTCAGTTACTGAAAATAATTGTAATAGTTTTAGTAAACAAAAACAACACTGGGCTATGCAATTCATTGGGTATTATTTAATCATATATTCATTCATATATATTCTGTTTTATAATTTTGTATTATGTTTAAAGTTACTGTCAATTTATCGGGCTGTTAACTTTTATGTTTTTGTTGCATTGCATATACATCAGCTCACTTTTGCTTACATGCATTTTGCATACATGTTAGCATGCTAAATTTGAATACATGTCATTTAAAAACACTAATGTAATTCATACAGTGCCGTCATTAAAAGTGTCTGATCATATTATTATTTTAGTTAGTCAGTCCCTCAAACGCATGAATCCATCAGAACACAACTGGCTAGTCTTCGGCCTCTCAGAGATGTGTTTGCTGATGGACGGGAAAATGTCACTCGAGATGTCTCCAGTCTGGAGTGTGTGTCCTCCCACAGCAGAAGTCAAAAATAGTCTCGTCTAAATCCATAAGAGGAGTTTGTAATTGGTGCTGTATGGGGACAGCTGGATGACAGACGGATGGGAGGGATATATGGAGCTTCTGGAGGAGAATTAAAGGAATGCTGGGTAATTGGCCAGCATGAGAGAGAGGGATCAAACTCAGCCTGCCTCCGACTGATGCCCAACTCTCCATTACGCCACACACATACTTCACATGGAGCCTAATGAGGGAGCAGGGCTAAACATTGACGCTAAAACTGAGAGATGGAGATATATTTATATATAGAGTTGTGTAGAGCACTGTTGGCGCTAACCTTTGAAAAAATAACATGGAAATGATATATTGTTTAATTCAGAGAAAAATTCTAAACAAAGTCAAATTATTTATTTTATTATGTATTTAATTTCATTATTAATGTATTAGTGTATTTATTTGTATTTAATTTGTCTATGTTATTGTATGTGTAATTTAATTATTTATTTTTATTAATTTGTTATTTCAATGAAGTATGTTGGACATGTTGGAGTATGTATCTTAAATTTTTTTATTAAAAGAAAAGTATTTAATTAGATTTTTAGTATGTATTTTCATAGTTTTAAAATGGCATGGTAAAATATTTCCAATATAATTTAGATTTCATATAAAATTAAATCTGCCCATATAAAATTAAATATGTTGAATAAAAACTAGGTATAATATTGCTGCAGACAAATAAACAATTGGATATTTAAATAATCAGTATGTTATAGTTTATGATTATTTATATTAATTGTGTGTCTGTATATGTTATATAATATCTACAGTTATAATAGATATATATTATATATATATATATAAGTATTTATCACCACCTGATACCAAACTTTTTTCTTTCCATCAGCTCTGTCAGTTTTAATTTCGAATATATTTGGAATATTTTGATGTTTATTTTCTGACCGACTGGATTTGAGATTTCTTCCTGTGCATGATAACACTCTCTCTGTTTCTCAGATGGGGATGTTGTATCAATGAGCCTTCTCTAAATCTCCTCATTTGTCGGAGCGCTTACAGAAAGAGCAAATGGTGTGTGTGAATAATTTGGATGACTGGGAGTTGTGCTGGGAGGAGTTTCAGTGATGGACTTATTATTATACTGAGTTATTTCTGTCAGCCAGATGTCAGTAGTTCCCACAGGAAAAACAGGTTTATTGCACATAATACGCATGACCTCTTAAAAAACTAAATATCTTGTTTCTCCATTTAATATAGGTGTTAATGTCCTTGTAAATGCTCAAATGTTGCTTTTGCTGTTTCAATATGAAGTATAAAACAAGAAGAAATATTGTGTTCGTGAAACCATTTCACAGGGTTTTTACATATTTTTTGGCATATTTTATGCACAAACAGTGTCTCAAGTCTTCCATATCTTGCCAGCAAGTTGACAAGCAAATCAACTCATTCAGGGATGTTCTGCGTGTGAATGCAAATGCTCTCACACATTGTAAAATGCCAGTCAAGTTCTAGTTAACTCTGAAGCACTGAAGATTGTAAATATGTGATTTGTCATCACTGTATTAGAGCAGCATTAAGAAATCTGCCCGGCTGCAGTGATTATATACGTGGAATGATTGCATCCACTCGAATGTGTGCGCAGATGTAATTGTGGGGCCCTGTGGGAGCCCTATCATGTTTCAAAGACTCTCTTTCCTCCTTCCTCCTCTTTCCTTTATTATTAAAATACTTAAAACCATCATGCTGAGTGAGGCTGGAGGGAAGGTGTGTTTCTTTCATGCGTTCTTTCTCTCTCATGATGTCCTTGGTTGATTTTGAGTGACAGGTGAAGCAGTAATTTACATTCAGAGAAAAGAAGCCGTCACTCGCTGTCTGTCCTCTAAAGCGGGACCCAGTCCTCTCTGTCACGCTTCTCTGTTTTCATGTTTTAAGAGGGTGAAAGTGCTCTCCACTAACACTAGGACTAGCATACAGGATATACCTGTCTGTTTGTGAATCCCCAGCTGGGACGCTTATATACACGAACCCCGTGACCGAAAATCCCAAAGGAACGCTAATGAAATTCTAGCATAATTTGAATGAATTCTAATGGACTCAAACAAGAATCCACTAAGAATCAAGCATCATCCCATTCCTGATTTTATATATATCTTAGATATATATTATATATATATCTGTATATAATATATATATTTGTTTTTTTTCCATGAAATTTTGGTTGATTCCAATAGACGTAAGCCAAACCATGCTTGAAATTCCAATCGCATTCCCTTTGATTTTTTGCTGTTTAAATTAAAAAAAAATTTTATGCTGGTGGGGTGGGGGGGGGAACCAAGGCTGCATAATTTATTAAAATACAGTAAAAACAGTAATATTGTGAAATATTATTACAATTTAAAAGAACTGTTTTCTGTGTGAAAATATATATAAAAATGTAATTTATTTCTGTGATCAAAGCTGAATTTTCAGAATCATTACTCCAGTCTTCAGAAATTGTTCTAATATACTGATTTGCTGCTCTAGAAACATTTCTGATTATTACCTATGTTTAAAACAGTTGTGCTGCTGAATATTTGTGTAGAAACTGTGATATTTTTTATATATTAGGATTCACTGATGTATAGAAAGTTCTAAAGAACAGCATTTATTTGAAAGAGATTTTAAATGTCTTTACTTTCACTTTTGATCAGTTTAATGCATCCAATAAAAATATTAATTTCTCTCAAAAACTTCAAACTTTTGAATGGTAGATATCATATGAAGTCAAACTTCTCTTTTTGTTAAATGGGACGTTCATCCTTTAATAATGACATTTATGAATGCCAGAAGGCCAGACTAGAGCCACAACCAAACTAGACCACTCGAGGTCCAGACCATGATGTGTTGATCCAAGAACCAGATATTTAGGTGGTAGATCATGGCGCTGGCAATGGTGAAATCTCAGGTTTGATTCCCAGAACATGCATGAACTGATCAAATCTGTGGATTTGCACATTTCTTTGGATAAAAGCATTTGCAAAATGAATAAAAGTAAATGTACAGTGGTCTGGGAAGTCATAAAAATACTTGTTTGATCACCTTTAGCTTGTTGGAATTAGTTGTGTGTGATAACATAAATCAAGACCCAAACCAAAGACCATTTTTGGTCTTAATGGATAATGACTAACAAATCAGTTACGGATATTCACAAGTGAATATATATGATTCAGAGTTTCAGTACATTTCTGTTTTTGAATGTGCATTAACTACTTATATGTATAGCATTATAGAACGTATTGAAGTGAAAGCTATTATAAAGTCCAATCATATCATGGGGTGTAACTGAGCAGAATTACGTAAATACACTCCTATTTTAGCTCTGCAGTAAGGATAGCTGATGTTTACTCCACAAACCCTGTTTTAAAGAGCAATTGCACCAGAGTACATCATACTGACACACTGAGCTTTAAATCCACTTACGCTCAAGCAGTTTGGATGCATCCCAAACCGCCGGGAACCCTATCACAGTCTTCCAGATAAGGGATCATTTCTACCGGCTTATCCTCCGGCTACAACATCCAGATATCTTCTCTTATTACGCTGGCCAGAGCAAAGATCGATGCTCTGATCTCACAGTCCAGGCCTGCTGGAAGATTTCACACATTCAAGACTAAATGCTGGAGTCTGGTCCTTACTTTTAAACCTAAAAAAATGTAAGCATCTCATGCTGTAGAAAAAACTTTTTAATGGGTCTGTAGTGAATATTGAAGATTTAGTAAATGTTCTTGTGATTCAAAGAACCCAGAAAACAAAACTGTGATCTGAAGAACCTAAACATCAAGATCCATTACTGAACCTATAGTAAGATCCTTTATTTTTAAGATTGTGGACCGGAATTTACTAATACTATTGCTAATGGTGCATTCAAGTCTTCCTGGGACATTCATGTTTACAAGCTGGGAAGTTGTAATTACGATGTAGGGTGTGTAAAAGTCATTTGTGACCCTGTATCGCGGAACAAAGCATCCTTAAGTCCTGGGTCATATTGGTAGCACTAGCCAAAAAGACATTTGTAAGTGTCAAAATTATTGATTTGTCTTTTATGCCAGAAATCATTCGGATATAAGTACAGGATCTGTTCCATGAAGATATTTTGTCAATTTCCTGCTGTAAATATATCAAACCTTCGTTTTTGATTAGTAATATGCATTGCTAAGAACTTCATTTGGACAACGTTAGAGGCGATTTTCTCAATATTTCGATTTTTTTGCACCCTCAGATTCCAGATATTCAAATAGTTGTATCTCAGCCAAATATTGTCCTACTACAGCTTTTTATTTCAGCTTTCAGATGATGTATAAATCTCAATTTCGAAAAATTTACCCTTATGAATGGTTTTGTGATCCAGGGTCACATTTGGTCGGCGCAAACGGCGTTGCACCTTGTTATTGCTATTGATTGATATTTTGACAAAAAAATTCAATATTTTTAAACTTCTACAAAATGATGAATAAAGAATGTGCATCAGTGTGTTTTTGCTTTTTTGATGTTTCTATTTAATTTATGAAGGTCCTGTGAATCGAATTGTTATATAATCTATTATAGTTGTACAATACTGCTGTATGTTGTACATGTAACCTAGTTTTATTATAATAAGAGAAAAATATATTTTCATTCATTTCAACAAAGTTACTGTCAAGACAGAAGCTGCATTCATTGTATCCAACATCTTTTCTCAATTGAACGCCAAGAAAGAGTTTTCCACATTTCTGGTGCATTCATTCATTCAGCCGTAAATATGATCTTTCGGACATGCTTGAACACTCGTAAGACTTAGTAATGGTCCAGACCTTGAAAACTAATGTGCAAGGGGTCATATAATGCACACACATTTACAATTGTTTGAACTTAATGTGTGTTGCAGTGTGTGTACAACACCTCCCTAAAATGATAAAAATCCACACCAGTGTTTGTTATCGCTTAAATCTATTCTAAATCACCCGATCTCAGATCCTGTCTGTGTGACGTCACACAGAAGCCCCCTCCCCTGATAGTTTTATTGACGGAGTTTGTCAGCACAGACTGGAACTGGGCGTCTTAACATAGCTACGCCTTCGTGACTGTCATCAGTCCGCCATGTGTTCACCGCCGAGCAGATGTAGACAAGAATGCGTCTTTACGTTGGGTTTTTTTGTTGGATGTAATAATGAACATAGCAGTCGTCGTTTACTCCCGACATCTGAGCCAGTGAAGACGCAGTGGATTACATTTGTTTTGTTTCTGAAGGGAATGCGCCCCCCGATCTACATAAATGCGTCTATGTTCACGCGAATCATTCGTGATCCAGCTTCACCTCCAGAAGAAGTGAGTATAAGGTTTTTTAATGAATATTTGCAAATCGCCTTTCCTAATAATGTGCTAATTAGCAAGTTTCACGATGAATGCGGCTAAAGTAAACAGTCTCTCTGAGAGCAGCTCGGAAGAGAGGGGCGGAGTCAGCAGAGCTCATTAACATTTAAAGGAAAATGCTACAAAAACGGTTTGATCTGAAAAGAGCTGTTTTTGACAGGGTAAAAAAGGTGTTTTTTAGACTACCATTGAGAAATTTTAACCAAACTATGTTACAGACTTTTCATTAAGACCCTAAAGAATCATATCAACTTGTGGAATATAGGCATCCGATGACCCCTTTAAAGTTCAATTTGCAGTCAGATGCACCATTTTCACCTGCTGGACATTAAAACAGGTGAAAAAATCCCACAGACGTGCACTGAAGGAGGCACCCAAATCAGAGACTTAAGAACCAGCACCTAGCAACCACCCAGAACAACACTCTGGCAACTACTTGAAAGATTGTAGCATCATATCAGTGAGTTTGCACAGGCCAGCTGCACTCACATTCACGTTTTCAGCATATATTTTGGCTTCATTGTGTTGTCCGTGTGTGAAGCGAGCAGGTCTCGGTGTCTGTGGCGGCTCTGGGAGACAGTGTCAACATCAAACGGATCTGTTCTGTAGTGGTCACTAATCCCTTTAGTTCTGCAAGCACATCTGATCCCCACCTGCCCGTCGCTCTGATCGTACACGACGCCTCCAAATCCCACAGCATTTTCACCACGCGCTCCCAAACAAATAATACTGTTCCCGGAGCCAATCTGCTGTTGGGTTCGTAAACGGATGTGTGTTTTCACAGCTGTAGAAGTCTGTTAGTATGTGAAACTGTAGAAGATGAAACATTATTGATAGTTTACCAATGAAAAATTACAATGTGTTTTGTTTTTTGACCATGCTACTACATTTGTAATTGTTTTTTGGCATGGTAAAATATGTACTGTGGTGCTACCATGTTTGGTTTTTGAATGGTATTTAGTATGTATGACAAAGTGATGACCAAAAAAAATGGTAGTACCATTGTACTTTTTTTATAATGTATATTGTGTACATAGTGTATTATATATTGTTTTTTCTTTGAATTATCTAGTATGGTAATACCATAGTACTTGAATATATAAATAATAAACAACGAATGAACAATGTTCATGTTACATACATAAAGTACCCCTTTTTGGAAGATTTGTTTTTGTTTGTTTTTAAGGCATGTACCATGGAAATACCATGTTTTTAACATGGCCTGACATACTGTGGTAGTATACCATGTGATAATAAAACTTTATATAGTATTTTATACGTATGCCAAAATGCATCCAAAAATACCATGGTATAAAGAAAAGAAAACGATGAAAGTACCATGGTATTTTTTGTGTATTATATACTGTAGTACCTTAGAATACCATGGTAATACCATAGTACATGAATATGTGAATAATGCAGTTCACAAACAACCAATGAACAATGATCATGTTACATTAAATGTTCAAAAATGTTTTTTTTTTTTTTATATTTAATGGTTTTTAGACACGTACCATGAAAATACCATGCTTTCTGAACATGCTTTCTGAACATGATAAAACTATCCTTAAAAACGTACTGTTGTGGTGTACCATGGTACAGTGATGGTAAAGCATAGTAAGACCTTGTAACATTGAATGCTGTTTAGTAGGTATGCCAAAGTATTTCCATAAATACCATGGTACTTCTGTAGTAAATGTCCAAGTCATTTTTAAGTGTATATTTTTCTTGGAATTACTGTAGAGTACCATGGAAATGCTATGATAAGTGAATGCATACTGTAAATAATTCAGTTCACAAACAACACATGAACAATGATTATATCACTTATAAAAAGTACCATGGTATTACTAAGGGTTTTTGGACATTTACTATGGTTCTACCATGGCATTTTGAAAGTACTTTATTTGTACAAATCCAAATACATGGATTTCAGTACCACGATAAATATGATGCAATCTACGTGCTATAGTACTTCCACTGTGCTTTTTATAATAGTTTTCTTTGGGATATCCTGTATGTTTCACCTACAAAAGAATACCATGGTATATCATGGGTTTTTGGGCACTGACCTAAGTACTACGATAGTACTTTGATGTGTTATATAAATACCGTGGTACATGAATTTCAGTACCTTGATAAATATATACATTCATAATTTTTGTATCAGTCATTGTATAATTTTACTTCCTCAGTACTTTTTATATTGGCTCTCTTTGGAATATCATGCGTGTTTCACTACCAAAATAGTACTATGGTACAATACAATTACCATGTATATCTCAGTATTACTGCCATTAAGGTGTCATAATACAGCCACAGTATGTTTTATAAGGGTTAAATGAGAGGAATTCTGCAGTATCTCTTTTAATGTTTCATGAGTAGATGAAGAAGGTTGTAGATCAGCTTGACTGGTCAGAGTCTAATCTGATCTCGTGCTGTTTCTGACCTCCGCGCTCCCGTGGCCCGGAGCTCATTTCATGGGCTGTCATCATTAATCCCGATGGAAGGTGAACGGGCAGATTCAGGTGTGGAGAGCGAGGCTGGAGAGATGAGGAGGTGTTCTCCTTTCACCACCGTCTGTCCATTGAGCTGCTCAGTATGCAAGCCACTGTATTTGTAGCTTGACTGAATGTTCAGTCGCTTCTGTACTACATGACTGAATATTTCCTGGGAGAAAAGCTGGTTTCAGATCAGGATTGTGCAGTCTAATCATATTGATACATTTTGTTAAACAGACACTGAATTTTCATCAATGACTACACTGAATATAAATGGATGCATATTAGTCTCAAACAATCAGCTAAGAAGACTAGTTAAAGGTTGTGAGTCTTATGAAAAAGCCTATTTTGAGACCATTAAGATTTGTGACACATTTTTACTTTCCAAATTCGCGTTACTGCAATGAATTATATAATGAATGATTTTCATTTAATTAATATTATTCTCAGTGATTCTCCTTAGATTTGGATTATATTATAAAAAATGTTAAATGTTGAAATCAGATTAAAAACAGTACAACAAATATTATGATGCATCGATAATTTACCATTTAAATAATATATTGTTTTCATATTTATAAATGCATTAAATTGTCATTAATGCATTTATAAATATGAAAACAATATATTATTTAAATGGTAAATTATCGATGCAATTTGACATTATTTTCGTAAATTAAGCACATTTTTCGAAAATAATGTCAAATTGCAGAAAATTTCATATGGTCCTAAAACAGGCTTCATTTTCTTTATGCAGAATAATTTTTTTTTTTTGCTTTGACTAAAATACGGTCTTAACATGTTCTTGGCAAGTTTTATTAACTTTTTAACACCTTCACAAGCATCAAAGATGTTTATGCTTGGAAATTGAACATATCTGAAATACACACTGTTGATAGAAATGTAATGTGTGTGCCGCAAACCCTCACCACAGTGTGAAAGTCTTGTTCGGTGAGGTGGATTGGCAAACGTATGAACTCTACGCTGGCAAGCGAGCATGTATTTGTGTTTGCGTGTCAGCTCTCATCGCCTCCGACCGCCTTCTCTCTCATGAAGAGGTATAGCCTTTGTCTTCATGTGCAGGCAGTTGCCATGGCAACATGACTCTGCATTCCTCCTTACCTGCTGTTTTTATCAATTCACACTTTAAGTGCTCGCTCTGCATCACTCTGCTCGAGACACCCGATCTGTCAGAGATTCTCACTAATAATTCGTCAGAAATGCCATTTAAAGGGTTCATTGCATCATTAGTTTGCCCATGAGCTCTACTGATGATGATAAAAAGGTCATAATTTAGCTTCTAATGACTATTTTCACCCCATCACTCAATTAAAACAAGATAAGGATGTCTATAATACCTGGGGAAAGCTATCTGTTAGCTTTCAGTTTCTCTGAAGTTGTCCCCATTTTCCCCATAATGCTCTATTTGGACTGTGTAGGATGTTTTGAATATGTTTTCAGTCTCAAGACTCAGTTTCTCATGATATGATTATTTTAAATGTCCATATTTCACTAAATGCATGTACTTAACTATTGGTTATCTCTATACTCTCAAATGTATGCGCTTGATATACTATACCAGTATTTGAACATGCTATGTCAAAAAGCATCTTGATACTGCAGACCTCCTAGTTGCATACTCTTTGCATTTTCCATGTAAGCATTATCATGTAGCTAAATTCATTAGTAATTCACATTTAGGTTCATGCATTGAAAAACTACTTCATAGTTGTTGAAGTACCTGTATAACTGAACAAGTCAAACGACAGTGGAAAAACCATGGTATGTGAATATGAAAATCAGTCAGTTCACAAACAACCAAATGATAAATGATTGTCACTTATATAAGAGTTTCAGTGCCATGATAGATATGCACCGTCATTGTACTGTGGTACTTCATCAGTACTTTTTGTAGTGACTGTGTCTTTGGAATATTATGTATGTTTCACTATCACAAAAGTACTATGGTATAATATAATTACCATGTATACTGGTCCCATGGTATATCTCAGTATTACCATCTGATGTGGGAAATAATAGCCTAGTGGATAAGCATGCACAGATGCACACTTGAAAAATCGGAAGTAGTACACCATACGTTCACTTTTGGGTTAATGTTTTCAGTATATAATGCACTAATAAATGCAATGTGATATATATATATATATTAGATATATAATAGAGCTATATACAGTGGGCAAAAAGTATTAGTCAGTCACCAATTGTTCAAGTTCCCCACTTAAAACGATGAGAAGAGCCTGTAATTTTTTCATCATAGTTATACCTCAACTATGAGAGACAAAATCACATTGAAAATCACATTGTAGGATTTTTTAATAATTAATTGGTAAATTCCTCGGTAAAGTATAAGTATTTGGTCACCTACAAACAACAAGATTTCTGGCTCTCACAGACCTGTTACTTCTTCTTTAAGAGGCTCCTCTGTTCTCCACTGGTTACCTGTATTAATGGCCTCTGTTTGAACTCGTTATCAGTATAAAAGACACCTGTCCACACCTCAAACAGTCACACTCCAAACTCAACCATGGCCAAGACCAAAGAGCTGTCAAAAAACACCAGAAACAAAATTGTAGACCTCCACCAGGCTGGGAAGACTGAATCTGCAAAAGGTAAGCAGCTTAGTGTGAAGAAATCAACTGTGGGATCAATTATTAGAAAATGGAAGACATACAAACCACTGATAATCTCCCTCGATCTGGGGCTCCCCGCAAGATCTCACCCCGTGGGGGCAAAATTATCACAAGATCTGTGAGCAAAAATCCCAGAACCACACGGGGTGACCTAGTGAATGACCTGCAGTGAGCTGTGACCAAAGTAACAAAGGCTACCATCATTAACACACTGCGCCGCCAGGGACTCAATTCCTGCAGTGCCAGACGTGTCCCCCTCCTTAAGCCAGTACATGTCCAGGCCCGTCTGAAGTTTGCTAGAGAGCATTTGGATGAGCCAGAAGAGGATTGGGAGAATGTCATATGTCAGATGAAACCAAAATAGAACTTTTTGGTAAAAACTCAACTTGTCTGTTTGGAGGAGAAAGAATGCTGAGTTGCATCCAAAGTACATCATACCTACTGTGAAGCATGGGGGTGAAACATCATGCTTTGGGGCTGTTTTTTCTGCAAAGGGACCAGGACGACTGATCAGTGTAAACGAAAGAATGAATGGAGCCATGTACCGTGAGATTTTGAGTGAAAACCTCCTACCATCAGCAAGGGCATTGAAGATGAAACGTGGCTGGGTCCTTTCAGCATGACAATGATCCCAAACACACCGCCCGGTCAACGAAGGAGTGGCTTCTTAAGAAGTATTTCAAGGTCCTGGAGTGGCCTAGTCAGTCTCCAGATATCAACCCCATAGAAAATCTTTGGAGGAGTTGAAAATCCGTGTTGCCCAGCGACAGCCCCAAAACATTACTGCTCTAGAGGAGATCTGCATGGAGGAATGGGCCCAAATACCAGCAACAGTGTGTGAAAACCTGGTGAAGACTTACAGAAAACGTTTGACAACTGTCCTCTGTCATTGCCAACAAAGGGTATATAACATTTATTGTGAGATGAACTGTTTTCGGTATTCTTGACCAAATACTTATTTTCCACCTTAATTTGCAAATAAATTCTTTAAAAATACTACAGTGTGATTTTCTGGATTTTTTTTTTTCTTATTTTGTCTCTCATAGTTTAGGTATACTTATGATGAAAATTACAGGCCTCTCTCATCTTTTTAAGTGGGAGAACTTGCACAATTGGTGGCTGACTAAATACTTTTTTTCCCCACTGTATATATGTGCACTAATTCTAATCTGCGCAGCACAACTATTACAGTTAATGGTGTGCAAATTGGGATGCAGAGAACTCATCCCAACTCCCGTCTGATACGATCGATTCTTGTGAGGTTTGTTAGTGCCGATCTGAGTAATCAAACCCACTCCTGTGGCATATCTCCACCTCTCTTTCAAGCAATTAAAACACCCTTGATTCCGACAAGCACCCGGTGACCTCTTAAAAACCGTCCGTTAAGTAGTCTTACTCTAGCGTTAAACCAACTGGTGAAGACATGCGAAATCATGCCCACTTTACCTCCTGAATGAGTGCAGGTGACCTTGAAGCGCGGCGGATGTTAATGATGACCATCTGTCGTTCCTCGCGTGCCGAGTCCGAGGAGAAGCGACCTGTCAGTTCCGACATCGGGGGATTCACAGCCAGCTTTTAAGGGCTGATATCGCTCTGATTGCTTCTTTAATACGCAAGGATCCAGAGAGCTCAGAATAATGAGAATATAAATGAGACGAGGCACCCAACGTGGGGCTAACGAGAGCACATGCACGCTTATCTGTGATAAAAATAAGTGTTAATTAAGCGGGACACATTCACTCGAAATGTGCTGTGTATGTTGTATAATCTGTAGTCATGTATGTACAGTAAGCCAGGTTGAGGTAATGATTGAGATGTGGCCCGGGGCTCTGGTGTACACGGATCACACGAGTTTAGAATATTTTCCTGTATGACTGTGCGCGTTCTCACACGTGTCAGTGTTCGTGTGTGTACATTAGCTCTACCTGACCCAGCCTGAGGCCCACACTGTGCTCACTGGGAATTGTGGGTAGCGCTCTGTCTCAACTGCCTACATCCTTAGTCTAGGCCCCTGTGATTTCTGCAATGCGGAAAACACAGCATCCAGTCATAAAAATGGAAAATTGCTGAATAACATAGAGTGTCACTGAACTTTGTCAAAAGTTAATGTTTTTCATAGGGCACAATTTTAATTTTTTTTTTTAAATGTTATGAATGGAAATGATTAGACATCCTTTTTTTTATTCCAGAAAAAAATCAAACGGAAAACACAGAATTGCTTTTTTCACTTTTACTCCTTATATAGTTTTATGCATTTATTTTATTTCCATTTTTATTTTGGTAATAAATTTGTATTAAATAATAAAACCCAGAATCCAGAAAAATTATATTCACAGAGAATTTTTTTTCTTTTTTTTTTTTCTTTTTTAAATCAGGGCTACTTTTTCATATGCAACTTGTCACGATCTTGGGTAGAGGATGGAGCGAGGACTCAGTATTGCAGAAAATGGCTTTTAATGACAATAAAAATAAACAAAACAGCAACAAAAACTACCCCGAGGGGGAAAACAGGCTGGCAAGGCAAGACCACGGGCACAGGAGATCTGGACACTATCCCTGGATTGAACGAAGACCTCCAGGGGAAAGACACAACAGACGAGCTGGACAGCCATGACGCAGGACATGCAAACACAAGGAGAAGAACGGAGAGCAAATGAGAGGTACGAGGGAGCCACATGTGGGGGCAAATTACTAATAATCATGTAACCAGATGGGAGGGGTACAGACAAATTTGACATTGAGCATTCACTGGCACAACGAAATCAAAGCCCAAAAGCCATTGCTCCCAAAACAAACACAGCACATGGCCAGCACAACAAACTCACAAGCACTTCATCGTGGCTAGAACAGTAGACACGACCGCAGCTAAGAGAAAAACCATAGCCAGCGTGTTTCACACAAGACAACAAGAAATGCACCGGGCTGACACAAACGCGTTGCTTCCCAGTCACAAACACAACACCCGTGGACTAAAGAGCGCACGGCCTACGCTCCTCGGAACGCTCACGCTCCCCCAACGCCGAACATGGAGCGCGATTGTCCGACCCCGACACTAACCGAAACTCAAGCATGATTGCCGGGATCTGACACCCGTCACAACTTAAACAGTACCTCATACGAAGCGCATGCTCTAGCACACTCGATCCCTCACTCTCAACATTGAAAACACTGACAGGACACCTAGTGTCTGGGCTCTGTCACAAAACCACAAATAAATTAGACCGAAGTGACAGAACCCTGACAGCACTGTTATTGTTCAATTTGAATAAATTATTAAATTGTTTTATGAATTCAGTTCATTAAATATCCTTTTTGATTATTAAATCAATTTAATAAAAAAAATTAAAATGGAATGCTGAAAAATAAAAATGGAAAACAGAATTTGGGAGAAAATTGAACTGAAATAAAACATATTTCAAAGGGCACTATTATTGTAAAAAATATTAATATTTTCTAAATTCATGTGATTAGAAATTCTTTTTGGTTTATTAAAATTTTATTCAACCATTAAAACTAAATACAGAAAAAAATAAACCAGAAAGCACAAAATTGGGGGAAAAATGGGGAATTTGGAAAAAAAAAAAGTTTTCGTATGGCTCTATTATTCATATACTTTCGATACGCTACTAAAGCTCTTTGTTTGATTTTAAGAGTTATATGATTTATGTTGCAGATTGCTAGCCTTTTGTCTTTGTTTATCAATTAGATTATTAATTTTGGTTGGACTTCAGGTCAAGTCAAGTCCATTTTTATCTGTATAGCGCTTTGCAAAGTGAACACAGTTTCTAGCAGCTGTTAATGTAAATTGTTAATGTGAATAACACTTTAATACCTAACTGTCCACATTTTGCAGATTAGAGCTTGGCAGGGGGATGGTTTACATATGACGACGATATAAACAATCAAACAGTTGAAAGTTTCTATATAGTGTGTATCACTTGTGCACACTGTGTGTATGTGGATAGTGCTGGATATTTTTATACTAGTTGCAAGTTGAAGTTAATATATTTTGTGGTGATATGACCTAAAAAAAACACCTAGAAACAGCCACCTAATATATTTCTTGGTGATATGACCTAAAAGCTACCTAGAACACCCTTGGAACCATCTAGAAGTGTACTAGCACCTGTGTAGCATAGTTGAAATGAGTTTGGTGCATGCAAACACCACTGACGTTTGCTCAGATGATGAAATTTGTCATTGTTTTGTAATATAGCTGTAATCTGTTGATGTTAACATATATTCGACTCGTAGGAAATGTTTGGTTTGGTATGTTTTTCATGCATTTTATAGGAGCGGGATGCTTTTAAGTTTGCTGGATTTTTAAGGCATGGTTGAATTTTTATGGCATGAGTAAAGCCCTGTGTGAACATTTGACTGCATGAAAGGGTCTGCGCTAGAGGCAGCAGTGTCTTGTGGGCAGACTTGGCCCCATCGGATGTGAGACAGACAGCGAGAAAAACAGAAAAGTAGAGAGAGAGAGAGCTGTGTTGCATGGTTGCCAGATCCCCCCAATGCTAGCAAACGTCACCGCACTAAGTAGGTCAGGCTGCAGGCTTCCATGGTGAGGCAACGTAGTACAGGATCTGATCTGTGTTCTGTTTGAAACTCTGCATCATTGTGTCTAAATTTACATCTAGTCATCTGCCCTTTGACAAGCCATTTATAACATACGCTTCAAGGATTTTGGTACAAGACCGCTAAGCATTGCAGCACTTAACCTGACAAAAGCGTTCCTGTAAATAGTTCCTGACCCATCGCAGTTATAACTGTGTTCACATCCCAAAGCACATAGCCACTGGGAAAAAGAAAGCAACTCTGAGCTTCAAGTCAACATGAAAAGCTGTTTGCAACCCATTTTTACTTCTTTGCAAGATGACGTATTTCTGAGTGAAACAGGACATTCAGTGAGAATAAATGGAAGGTGCGACTTGATTTTTAATCGAAAAGTAGATGTTACATGCCTGAACAAAAACTACAGTAAGAGGGATTCTTGAAGATGTTTGAGGGGCGGAGCAGGTTATTACATTTAGATGAAAGATAATAAAGACAATGTTCTCATTTAAAATGAAATGGATAACAATAAGATCAGAAATGCGTACATTTTGATTTCATGTTGACTTCTAATTCATATATTAATTTGTAATCTATGCATCAGTAAATATTTGGAAGTTTGCAACCCATTTTACTTGTATAATGTCATGTATGTCTGAGTGAAACATGATATTCAGTGACAATAAATGGAGGGTGCGATGAAAGATAAAGACAAAAATGTCCTTGTTTGGAATAGCATGCACAAAAATTGATAACAATAAAGGCCTGTGCACAGCTAGAATGAAAACTATAAAGATAATGATAGCGATAACTATATTAGCATCCAATGCACAATAACATTTTGTTTACTGTAAGTGCACACATGCAGTTTTTGATTGCATATTGACTTCAAAGTCATATATTCGGTTTTCAAGATCTGTTTGCAACCCATTTTACTTCTGTAATGTGACATATTTCTGGGTGAAACAGGATATTCAATGAGAATAAATAGAAGATTTTATTTTTAAGGAAATGAAAAGTGGGTGTTACATGCAGGAATGAATAATACGAGGGATTCTTGAATTTGTTTTGGAGGTTTTTCCATTTAGATGAACGATAATAAAGACAAAAATGGATAACAATAAGAGCAGAAATGTGTATTAAGAAAGTTCTAATCTATGCGTCCGTAAATATTTGGAAAGAATAGCTTTAATTCAACATGAAAAAGTTGTTTGCAATCCATTTTACTTGTACAATTTGACACATTTCTGGGTGAAACATGATATTCAGTGAGAATAAATAGACGGAGTGACTTGATATTATTTTTAAGGGATTGAAAAGTGCACGTTACATGCCAGAATTAAAATGATTAAAAATCTTGAAGTTGTTTCAGAGGTTATTACAGTAAGATGAAAGCTAATAAAGACAAAAATGTGCTTATTTGGAATAACGTGCACCAGACCAGAAATGTGTACAAAGAATGTCAATTTTGATTTAATGTCGACTTAAAAGTCATATATTCAGTTTTAGAATCCTGTAGTTTTTGTTGCTTCATTTTGGTTTTTTAATCTAATATATAATCTAGTAATCCATAATCACACTGTATATACAATCAGGCCGCTCTCCTATGCTTTGTTTATTTTAGTATGTTGACGTGAACACTGAACGATTATGAGATTCATTTATTCATGGTTACACGAGAACCCAAAGCGAATCATTTGTGTGTTTTCTCTTTCATTACGCTCGCTGTGATACTTGTATACTCAGCGCAAACATTCTAGGCCAAATGTGGCAGGAGGAAATATGGAAATGGTGTCTGTCAAAGAGCGTCTCAACTCTAATCTATACATCCGTAAATATTTGGACAGAATTACCGAAGCGCATGACGAGGAGATGCAGAAGGATTGTGTGTCAGGAGCAGCAGAAGAACTGTGGAAAAGCAGCAGAGGGCTTTAAAATGAGTGTTTGTCCAGATTACATAATATCCCTGAGGAACAATTTCACTGCTTAGAGGTTGCGCTTTCATAGCTGGAGACGTAAGGGAGTTCTCAGTTAGCTTTTGTTTAGGGATCATCTTTGCCTCAGATGTTTTTCCAAAGATTTCTTTGGAGACGTAAAAAGAAACACAAAAAAAACTGTAAATGCATGTGGAGAGCAGCTCAGATGATGATGAGAAATGTTTGAGTTCATCTTGAGATTGCTTTTGAATGCAGACTGTCTCTTGGCAAATCTGAGCACAGTTTAAGGTCTCTTCTGAAACTCGAGAGGAGAAACATCTGAAAAGCAGGAGACGCAAGCAAAGTCTACATTTGTTGTCCAATTAATTGCATTATTGTCTAGGAGAAACAATTCAGGTATTAAAGAGATCTCATTTGTGTTTTTTAACTCATCTAAGTTGATTATTTTATTTTTTAGTATTTGGTGTAAAAATTGGTGTAGGATTTACTTTGAAACTATTTTCACTCAGATATTGTTTCTAGTAAATTTCACATAGAATTACAAAGAAGCTGCTTGACACTTGAATTAAACATGACATTATGATGCAGAAAGATTGAAATCGTATTTTCTTGATCTTAGTGTTTATTGATCAGCTAAAAATCACACTCGTTCCTTGGAATTGTTCCGATGAGTGACTGAAGCGTAATTAATCAGCAGTTATTAATTTAGGTTCTGGGCACTCATTAGGCCAAGTCTTGCATTTAGCAGTGTAATTTTAGCCAAGACTTACAGGAGAAACCGGTCAAGTGCCTTGAATATGTTAATTGAGTTTCCTCTGTAGGGCACCTTTAATGAAGACATTCACTTCACAGTAAAATAATATTTTCCAGTTAACCCTAAACAATCAGGTGGTGCAAATTAACCCTTGAGAAGCTCTTAGTCTGTATATTCGAACAAAAGCAGCAAATTAAAGACAAATAATACCTGCTGCAAACACAAACAATGCAGTGCAGCATCTCCAGCCTTTTTTACTCATGCAAAATGTTGCTATATTGTTTCTAAGGTGTTTTTTAAGTGATTCTTAGCATATTGCTATAGTGTTTTTGGAGTGTGACTTACAAGAGAATACTATTTTAGTCTTTCTACTTCAAAATTTCATGTTTAATTCAATGTGTTACTGTTTTTTAGTCATTATTTGTCATATTTACTAGCCTGGGTGAGAATGGTTTTGACACCATTTTTTTTTCAGTGTAGGTGGTTTCTTTCAGTATCACATGAAAAGAGTTTTAAACCTCAGGACCCTCCATCAATGCACTGCAAGTCTGTGGGATTATTTCCACACGGATGCATTATACATCAAAGTGCAATACTTAATGTTCAGCATTTCTTTCAGTCATTGTTGCATGACAGCATACTAACAAGCAATCTGCATTTTTTTGCGTTGATTGGAAGGCTTGACTGTCTGTGAAATCTCAGATATCAAGGTGATTTTTATTACATTTAAGAGCCAAAATGCAACAGCTCAGTAAACATCTCTTCCAGCGGTGCATTTACTTTAAACTTTGACACTTCATTAACAGAGGCTGTGATTCTGATCTGCTAGATATCCTCCATGACCTGTGGAAGAGAGCTGTTGAATCCAATCCGAGCTTTATCACACCATGAACATCTGTCGTGTGTGTGGGAAAAGATGACGCCTGTACACTCAGAGCTCAGCGCAGATGGCTGAATCTAGTCTCCTTCCCCATCAAACAGTTATGCACATCTTGCACATGCATTTTTTCTTAGTGCATCCTTGTTGATGGTCTGTCCGCTGCAGAAAGTGCCTCAGTTCATGAAATATATAAGAGGGAAAGCAACAACATTTGAGAAGGAAAACATCTAAAGCAGCAGGGATTCACGCAGGTGCATTTGATTAAAAACACTTGAATTGATGAGGTCATGTGAAGTGTCGTGGGGTAGTTTTCAATTGCCCTTTTAAGTCCCTGGACGCCAATAGCCTTCGTCTTATTGCCAATAGAATAACCTTTAAAAACAGACTGATCAAAAAAGCGGATGTTTAGGAGGAGGTCAGAAACACGTTTGTTGTTTCATGCAAATACGAATATGATAATCATTCCATGCCATGGATTATATTACTGTTTAAAAAGTTTTTTTGAATGTTTTTGAAAAGTCTTTTCTGCTCACCATTAATGTGCAAAAATACTGTAAAATTCAGTAATATTTTGAAATATTACTATAATTTAAATGAACTGTTTTCTATGTTAATATATTTTAAATCCGTAATTTATTTCTGTGATGAAAAGCTGAATTTTCAGCATCATTTCTCCAGTCTTCAGTGTCACATGATCCTTCAGAAATCATTCTGATATGCTGATTTGATGCTCAAGAAACTTACCCTTTAAAAACAGACTGATCAAATAAGCAAATGTTTTGGAGTATGTCAGAAACCCGTTTCTTAAAAAGCACACCAGTGAACGGGACACGAGGAAGCTTTCATTGTTCAAAACCTCGCTCCGCTGGCACTTATAAAATAAAAGACTAATTAAACAGAGCAAATTTAATGAAGGACGTCAATAAATGATGGAAGTGAAAGCTTTGTCTGCGCTGCAGTGAATGGCTTTAGAAAGTCTGAGCTGCTTGATCCCACAGTAGAAGCAGAGCGCGGCGATGTGGAGACATCTTATGCAACGTCTGGGTGGAAGTGGTGAATTCTGCCCCAGATACGCCATTACACAACGCTCGGATGTTGAATTCCATCACAACGCCTTCGCAACACAGTTCTGTGGCGGTACAGTGATGGCAATGCTGCTGTACTTTGATATATATGGTACTGAAATCAGAAAGAATTATTAGCATGTTTTTTGAGGCGTGCCGTAGTAATATCGTGTACTTGGGAGGAGTGACGAATAAGTGCCATGTAAATATGAATATTATAATCATTCAGTACCATGGTTTATACACTAGCATTCAAAATTTGGCATTGGTAAGATTTTTTATGTTTTTGAGAGTTTCTTATGCTCACCAAAGCTACATTTATTTTATCAAAAATACAGTAAAGTAAAAAGTAAACTACAGTTAAAAAACAAGGAATATAATGTGAAATATTATTGCAATTTAAAATGTTTTCTATGTGAATATCTGTTAAAGTGTAATTTATTTCTGTGATCAAAGTTGAATTTTCAGCATCATTACTCCAGTCTTCATTTTCACATGATCCTTCAGAAATCATTTGATATTCTGATTTACTGCTCAAGAAACATTTAATATTAACAATATGAACACAGTGTGAGGCTTCAGATATTGGTGGAAGCTGCGATACATTGTTTTCACGGATTCTTGATGATAGAAAATCCTTGCTCTGTGAGAAGTCTTGTGAGGTTCAGACACTACATAATTTAGAGTTGCAAATAAATTGCTGGCCAAAAGCTGGTCAGAAAAAATAATGTTTACTGCACATAATTTTTTTGTTTTTTTTTGTCTTTTGTAATTCGTAATTTGTTTTTGCACCGTGCATGATCATTTGAACCTTCCATTAAACTTAAGACCTTTGTAGCAGCAATATGAATCTTGGTGTTTTCCAGGACTTTTTTACCCCTCTAGACACAAGCCGTGTTTAGCAGTTTTTTTAGCCATATTCGTCAGGATGAGGACGAGATCTGAAAAAACACACTCAGGACGTCCACGTGTGTGTTTGGATGCGGCACCTGTGCAATTGTGTTGCAGCACTGAATGTCTGTAGGAGGTTAACACACTGCTCTCTCTGTGTGTCTGTTGCGCCGGCCTCTGAGGAAGATTTATGGCAAATTCCCCCACTGCTCGGACGTGTTTGCATTTCAGGACATTATGATGGAATCCTCCGGCTCTCCGAGCCTCAACAACTCTTAATGCCCCTTCCCATTGTCAATAGCTGTGGTGCAAATAATAAACTCACAGTGGAGCATTTTGTGTGTGTGTTGTGTGTGTGTGTGCATGTTTATGTGACTTACGAGGACACAAATTTGTATAATGACATGGGTATGACATAGGGATTACAACGAGAAGGTGATTTATGAGGACATTTTTAGTGTTCCCGTAATTCAAAAGGCTTAAAAATAATTCAGAATGAGTTTTTTTGAAATCTAAAAATGCAGAAAGTTTCCTGTGAGGGGTAGGTTTTAGGGGTAGGGTTGGTGTAGGGCAATTGAAAATACGGTTTGTACAGTATAAAACCATTACGCTATGGAAGTCCCCATAAAACATACAAAACAAAACCTGTGTGTGTTGTTTTGTGTTTGTGTGTGTGTGTGTGTGCACGCGCATGCCCTAGCAGGTAGCACTCCATATACAATGTAAAACATTTTTTATACATTTTGAAGTAGTAAATAGAAGTATTTCTATGTTAGAAATTTCATGTTTAAATCAATGTGTTACTTGCCGTTTGTAATTATTTGTGAAATTAACTAGCAATTTCTGAGTGAAAATTGTTTTCACACCAAATTTTCTTCAGGGCTGGATTTGTTAGGTTTTTTTTAATGTTTATGTTTATACGTTTTGTATATATTATTATGTATATGCTATTGTGGTTTAGATAATATTAAGAAGCTTTTCAGATTTTATTTTTCAATTTTATTTTAATTTGAATTTCATTGTATAATTTTGGGTTTTTGTTGTTGTGTTATTGAGGTTAAGTTTATTATTTATATTATTCTTAATTTATTATTATAAGTTTAATATATTATTTAAATTTAGTTTTAATTAAATTTTTTATTTATTTCCAGTTAGCAATTTCAGTGCTTCAACTTGAATTATCAATTAGTTGCCAATGTGACATTTTTAATACCAGTTTTATATGATTTATTATTTATATTTTAATTTATTGAAATTATTCATTAAAAAGATCCCAGATACATGCTTACTGAAAATGTACATTAAAGGAATAATGTGAAAATCTTGTTAATTTTTGCACATTTTATTAGTGTTGTTGCAGGCAGTTTGGTATCCAGTATCCTGTGAGGGTCTCAGTTTGTGATGATTGGAGTGAGTTTGGTGAAGCGTGTGTTGGATCATGTTAGAAGCTGGTTTTAGTGTTCAATCAGATGGATTAAAGGCATTTAAAAGGACTCTGAACTGCAGCTTTAGAACAACTAATTCCCACGCTGTCCTGCAACCCTCCGAGTCTCTCTCTCTCTCTGTGTGTGTGTGTGTGTGTGTGTGTATCTGTCACATCAGACTCTCTTCTTCAAATTTCATGTTTTATTCAGCATGAGTGCCTATTCTGTCTCAAGCACACACTCACACTGTCTGTAGAAATAATCGATATAAGGCACTAGTCTGTCCTCTGCTGACCAATCAAACGTGTCACATGACTGACCAGAGGATTATTGAGCTGACAGTCTGATCACTTCACTCTCCTGAGATCCATAAGCCTTTGACATTTAAACAGAAGCTCTACAATCAAGTGCCTTGAAACATTACATAGCAAAATCTATCTATCTATCTATCATTGTATTGTTTTATATATCTCTGTAAGGCCTTTAAATATTTTTATAAGGTTATCAAAAACAAATTTTGAAAACATTCAAATAATTCATTGTCAGACCATAATTCAAAATTGTCTTCAACTGAAAAATAGTTTTTTGTTTCAGGTTTGTCTTTTGAATTCATTTTAATTCTACTTCATTACATTCAAATTCAAATTGCAATTCTTCATCCCGTTTGCCTTAATTAACATTCAGGAACTGATTTGGAATTTAAAGGATGTGAAATTCAGAATGATGCATAATCCTCATTTGCTAGGGTGTTCTGGGTGGTTGCTAAGTGGCTGTTTACTAGTATACATCAGAAGAGTCTCCCCATCAAGTCTGGTCCTCTGCTTGATTCCCTCTTTCAGTGTAAGTCTTTGGGAGTGTTTTTTTTTTTCACCTGTTTTATCGTTCACCAGGTGAAACTCGTAAGCCTGATCGCCTGGGACAGTAATCACACACCTCTCCACAACTGACATGTCATTTTCTGGCTCAAGCGCAGCATGAGTTTGTGCTGGGACTAGCAGCATGTGTTCTACCGGAGTTCACACGTGTCGTCTCCGAAAATGACGGCAGGTTTATAGTGTGTTTCTTATGAGTTGGCAGTCTTTTGGGCAAAAACAGCACTTCATTGTGTGACGGCACAAAGAAAGATCCCTGTCACCGTCACCGTCACCGACTCTGAGGCGAAACAATAGAGCTGCCTTAAAAGAGGCTTGAGGTTTTGGCAAGAGGAAGCAGCTCGGTTTGATGTGAGCGCTTCGCTTCATTCACATGTGCAGCAGAGACAGTTCCTTTGTCATTACCTGCTGCTGCTGAAGCGAACGAGAGAATGAGAGCAGAGACTGGGACTGAGGAGATAATCTGAGCTTCTGAGAGCCGCTTGATTACCACAAAGACCCTAGTGAATATTGAGAAGGGTCAGGCCGTGCTGCGGGAGGGACAGAGGATCTCAGGACCTCACTGTCAGGAGCTGAGTGCTGTTCTCTGAGGATCTCTGAGCTAAAGCACTTCTGAACCACTGCCACTGACGATCATGTGAAAGTTCAGCTCACTGTCACGTGGGGGTTTGAATGTGTGTATGTGTGGAGGACTGGGTGATATATTGAGGACTGAAAATATTAGTGATGATTTTGGTGACATTTCATTTATCACAAAGAATTTTGTAAATTAAAAAAAAAATTGTACCGTAAATATGTTTGAGATTTATGTTGAATATTGTCAAAAGGCTAAAAAATATCAAGATATAGTTTCTTTATGTAGCTGTTGAGTAACAGAAAGAAACTGACACTGAATTTGCTGATTTATCCCATTGAAATGTGGTTTCTAGTGGAAGTTCCTGTCACGGGGGTTTATGCGCATGCTGGACAAAGCAAATATGCACAAATGCATGTTTCAAAAATCATGAACACACATGCGAGTGATGTTATTTTTCTGTCTTGGTGAGCTCCAGCCATCAAGTGAATGTCTGCTATGAGATGAATGATAAATACGGCTGGGTGATTAATCATTAATGTGCATAAATCATCTCCAACCCTTTCAATTATCAAATATTGTCATTCTGTACATGCAAACATACTGATATTTTTGTTATTGAACATTGTTGGCATTTGTAATTTGGGTACAGTTAAAGGAATAGTTCACCCAAAAGTGAAAATGTCCTCACCCTCAGGCCATTCAAGATGTAGAGAGTGTTTGCATCGATGTGGAGAAAGGTAGAATCCATCCCTGTTCAACCAATGGATCCTCTGCTTTGAATTGGTGGGCCCGTCAGAATGAGAGTCCAAACAGCGGATAAAAACATCACAATAATCCACACCACTCCAGTCCATCAGTTAACGTCTTGTGAGGTGAAAAGCTGCAAACGCTCTGTGAACTTTTATTCTGACGGCACCCATTCACTGCAGATTATCCATTGTCTCCAAATCTGTTCCCATGAAGAAACAAACTCATCTACATCTTGGATGGCCTGAGAGTGAGTACATTTTCAGCAAACTTTAATTTTTGGGTGATCTATTCATTCAACACATTTTCTAGGTGTGAGCCTCCATTATGGTTTTACAGTAATATGTGAAATTCATTATTTTGTAATCACTTTCATTTTCATAATAATTGTTTTATTTTTGGTGTGTGTTGATGACTGTTGTAGATGATTATGTTCTGAAGTTGTGTGTGTTGTGTGCGTTTTTCTCCAGTGGTCGACGCCATCTGTCCATCCAAGAAAGGTGAGAGACGGGCTGCCGTTGTGCGTGACATGCGTGTGTTCACGCAAAACACTGTGACGTGTGGCTGTATGTAGTCATGTGTTTTTCATGATCTTGGACTTTTCTTGTAAGAAAAGTTCCATAGACTGTAAGTTCACATTGTTTCTGTTTGTGTTGTATTTCCATTTATGGGTCAATGACAAATAGGATGTCTGAGATAATGAAAAGGGAAAAATGGTTTAAAATGTAGAATAGTTTAAAATGCATTATTTGCATTCAGCTGTTGCTGAAACAGAACAGCATTTACATCAGAAATTTGTAGCATGATACTTTTTATAGTATTTATGAGTGAAGCTCATATATATATATATATATATATATATATACGAGCTTCACTCATAAAATACTTAAATTGCCTCGTATATATGTATATATACAGTACTGTATATGTGTGTGTGTGAGTTTTAATAAATGTACTCTGTTTGAAATATTAATAATAGAAATTTTATAAATTAAATAATTTAAAACAAAACTGCTTCATTATTTATTTTTAAGATTTTATTGCAAGTTTATTTTTATTTATTTTTTACAAGAATATCACTCTTTAAAATCTTTTTTCTGCATTACCACTTATTTTAACAAAAATATCCAAATTAATCTTATTAATCATAGAAAAGTTGTACTGAATTCTGTTTTATTTTCATCATTTTGAATAAGTTATTAGATTCTGGACACAAAATAAAGAAAATGAGCATCACGTCATTGATCCCGTCATTGAGCATCCACGTTTCATTGTGTGTGTCCTCTGTAAGCAGAATGTCGTGTCTGTGATGTCTCCCTTTGATTTGATTCTGTTTGTGTGTGTATGTCCGTGTTCTAGAGTGCCTGTTCGCTATTGCCTGTGAAATAACCAGGAAACCAATGACGGCATGCATAATAATTAATCAGATGAAAGATAGACAAGTACAGCTGGACAGGACGTCACACAAGTCCAAACACCACTTTATTAGAAATTATGTGGGAATCCTGTGGAATTAGAATTCTAAATGGATTTAGAATTCTCATAACATTCCATAATGCGACATCATTTCAAAAAGTGAAACGGGATAATCAACGGGGAAAAAAAGGTAGGAGAGGATTTTATCCATCCAGAATTGATTGGATCTTTCTATGACAGATGCTTGGAGAAGAAGTCGTTGGTGATGTCGTTTTAGAGACATAGCAAATTTGTTCATTTTGATGAAAGATTATGAAGTCAAAGACTTTTTTCCCTTTGTAATAATATGTGCACTGATAAATTGTACACATGAAGACCAGGAACGTACATCCAACCAAGTACTAACCGGAAGAAATCAATTAAGGAATAGTTCACTCAAAAATGAAAATGTCCTCACCCTCAGGCCAACCAAGATGTAGATGAGTTTGTTTCTTCATCAGATTTGAGAAATGTAGCATTGCATCAGTGTCTCACCAATGGATCCTCAGCAGTGAATGGGTGCCGTCAGAATGAGTGTCCAAACAGCTGATAAAAACATCACAATAATCCACACCACTCCAGTCCATCAGTTAACATCTTGTGAAGTGAAAAGCCACGTGTTTGTAAGAAACAAATCCATCATTAAGACGTTTTTAACTTTTTTAAATATAAATATGAATAGAGGATAGAGTCCTCTTTCTCCAGTGAAATAAGTTGTCTCGTCTGAATCAGGAGAGAAATCTGCACAGATCAAACACCGTTTACAAGCCAAAACAGTTCAAAACAGCTATATGTACAAATATGTGGGTGGATTTTGATGTGAGAGGACAACAGGAGATTAACTTTTTCACTGGAGGAAGCGTTATTATGGATTATGGACTCTAAACGATGGTTTGTTTTTATCAGCTGTTTAGACTCTCGTTCTTGCAGCACCCATTCACTGCAGAGGATCCATTGGTGAGCAAGTGATGTAATGCTGAGAAATAAACTCATCTTGGGTGGCCTGAGGGTGAGTACATTTTCAGCAGAATTAAACATTTTTGGTTGAACTATTCCTTTAAGACTTTATGACTTGATGATTAAAATTATTTCAATTGTTTAATCAGTTGTTTGAAATGATGTCCATTCTCTTGAGATGAAGACTCCAGTCAATCTGTGGCTAAATAAAGATGAAGATGTTTGCTTTATTCTGTAATCGGTGTCCATAACGATAGTTGTCAGTGTAATACATATAACCACAAAACATAAACAAAATATTACTTAGTGCACGTTTAAGCTTACCTTCAGTTCTTGCATTTTGGTGATTTGAGCAGTCAGAAGCTTAGAGAAAATATCTAACTGGTGCTTCAGAGCTAATTAGCTAAACCTCAAACAGAAGCGAACAATCTGAGCCGCTGACACTGGTGTAAAGTTATCTCCTGTTATCTCTTCAGCCAGCGCTGGAGCTCACGAGTTCTTCATATCTAGGTTACACACAGCAGTTTTACCTTCTCCATATTATCTTGATTGTTAGATGTTATCTTGAACAAATCCTATTAGCTAGTTAGTCCTGATTCATTAGTCAGGAAATCTCCAGTAACTGCGTCATGGTTTGGAATGGAGAGGTTCGGTACCGCCGCTACCCATCTGAAGTCTGAGCACTTTAAACCTAAATGATGCATGAGATGCATGACATCAAACTGTATTTATCTGTGTTGTGCTCGTGCATCACGCCTCACACAGTCAGTGATAACAGTGACAGAGTGAATATAAGCAGTAAATAGAACATCTACCTCACCATCTGTCTCTTGAACATAGTAACTAAATACTAACCCTAGACATCTGTGCATTTCTGCACTATTTGCATTCGTCTTGTAATAGTATATTTACTAGTCAATCTCATGAAAAACGTCTAACCCTAAATCTAAAAGAAAAAAAATCCCCAAAATGTCACAGTGTATAAATAAATATGTTTGCATAATTTTATTTATTTATTTTGAATAAAATTTGACCAAGGCATGTTCTTCACAGCTTTGATGAAATTCACCCCTAAAGGACATACAAAAATGTATTAATTAATTTATTTATTTATTTATATATCATCATTTTTATTTTCTTTTAGATTTTGAATTTGACATGCTTTTAATGAGATTTACTGAAATACGATTAGCATTGTATTAAGTGAAAACCATTCACATTACACTGTGACATTTTTTGGGAATACAATTTCAAAATGTAATTGATGAAATTCACTCTTAAAGGTTTTTGCCTCATGGTAAAATCATGGTATTCTTTAATGCATAGTGGCATGTAAATACCAAGGCATTTGACTATGGTTATTAATCACAATCATGGCATATATCAAAGAACAATGATATTACCATCTGATACCAACACTTTACCATGATACCACCACAGTACTTGTTTATTAGAGAAACAGGAAAAAATTTAAATTGGTAAAAATGCATGTAAACGTGTCTAAAAACCCAAAACTGTAATACAGTAAAGGTGCTGCAACACACTTTTGCTAATTATGTAGCACATAAGTCAGCATTTAAACAAAATATTCTTGAATATTTTAAGCTTACACTCTTAAAAATAAAAAGGTGCTTCAAAAGGTTCTTCAAGCGATGCCATAGAAGAACCATTTTTGGTTCCACAAAGAACCATTCAGTCAAAGGTTCTTTAAAGAACCATCTCTTTCTTGCGTTTTTGTAATCTGAAGAACCTTCTTTCGCCACAAAGAAGCTTTTGTGAAACAGAAAGGTTCTTCAGATGTTAAAGGTTCTTTATGGAACCATTTAGACAAAAAGGTTCTTCTATCGTGAAGCACCTTTATTTTTAAGAGTGTAATTCATTCAATGCTGCTTTTTTGGTTTGGAAATAGAATAATATAAAGTTCCCACTACAAGTTCTCTATATGTTTAGCACATATGGCTCTTGCTGGTTTGTTTTTCAGCCTGACTATTGAATTGCTTGAGTAGCTAAGTGTATTCAATACATTTCAATCTGCAACTTTATTCCTCACTGGCTTCATTTTCCAGCTGTTTGATCCTAAATCTCTGTGGCCGTGTGTTCTCGCCTGGGCTGTCGGGCTCCGTCCTCATCTCAGCACAAAAAAGGTGATATTGTTAGACTCCAAATGGAAGCGAGGCGAGGCCATTCCACGGGGTTCAAACAGTCCTTTTGAAGTGCCAGACTTATTACAAAATGTGCCGTTTACCCTCGTACACACACACACGCACACACTGAAAATTGGTGCTTTTAAAAGCTTAATAGAGCCGCCGCTCACTGAGACTTAACCTGCGGACATCTGCCAGAGAAGAAGCCAACATCAGTACACAAATAAAGCCGTAAAATATACACATGGACGTATTCAGAGAAAAATGACAGTATATTACCCATGCAAAACAGATCAGACTAATTGGATTTGTTGAATATGATCTAAACTAAAACCTTTCAGGTGCAAAACTAGTTTTTAATTAGTCTTTTTTGACTAGTTTCCAATTTAAAATATCTAAATGTCCTTAAAATGAGATAAACTTACTTGAGATGCAACACTTTATAATATATTATGAACTATTTTTATGGCTTGCAACTTGAATTTAAGAGTATTTTGTCTAACTACACTGGTGGATTTTTTTTCATTTGTTTTAAAGGGGTCATATGATGCGATTTCAAGTTTTCCTTTTTCTTTGGAGTGTTACAAGCTGTTGGTGCATAGATAAGATCCCTGAAGTTGCAAAGACTAAAGTCATAAACCCAAAGAGATATTCTTTATCAAAGTTAAGACTCTGCCACGCCCCCTAAAACGGCTGGTTCTAACACGCCCCTACATATCTACCTCACTATGTGGAAATATTAGCATAATGCCGCCCAAATGTGCATGCAAAGAAAGAAAGCGTGGTTTCAGTAACAGCAGTTAGTGTTGAAGCAGCCATGTCAGGGAGACTCTGTGTGTTTCTAGGCGAAAGCAAAAGTACTTTTTTTTGGCCTTCCGAAAGTAGATGCATTTGGGAATTTTTAAGATTACTTACAACAGAACAGCAATTTTTTTTATGGACGACCGTTTCGTGAACCTAGAGAGGAGGTCATTCTGACTTTGCTATGACAATCTGGCGGTTCTGAATCAGCTACTGTTTTGTTATTAGTTTAAGTATTTGCTATTGACTGTTCAAATGCGTCTGTGTGTGTGTTTGGTGTGTGGTGAGATAGAGAGAAGAGAGAGGATGGAGGAGCAGCGTCAGCCTGGTGTATCACAGTAAGAGTCAGCTTTCTTAACCCGCGCTTGTGTACGCATCATTACTGTTGTCTGTTTCCCCTTTCGGAGGCGTGTGAACTGATGGTAAAACTAATGAATATTATTTACTGTCTTTACATTTTATTTTGAAAGATGAAGCTCGCGAATATGGTAATGGGCGTTACATTTCCGACAAGTGCTTGCGGTGTTCGGTCAATCACAATGCACTGGGTCAGCTGGGCAATCAGAGCAGACTGCGCTTGTCGTAAGGAGGGACTTTGTAGAAAACTAAGAGTTTGAGAGAGGCGGGGCACAGAGAACCTACAATAATGTACAATATTTGAAAAATAATGTTTTTTTTTAGGAGAGTGCCACACATTAAGTCATTCAACAGTGCTGGTATTCGTTACACCGAATCTCCACAAGAAGGTCATGGAGAATCGGTTTAAAAAGACTGAACATCAATAAGGCCCGCCAGTGGGTCCGAAGCGCGACTTGTTTTATACTTTAAAAACACAATAATAATAATAATAAAATAATACAATTCTGCCAATGCGATGCAATATTGCTTCTCAAGTAAATGTATCTTGTTTCAAGATTTTTTTATTTTATTTTTATTGAAAAAAAAAATAATAATTTTGGTTGCACTTTTGTTGGTAGAGCATTTATTTTCAATATTTTTGTATACTTATAAATTCAGAAATGATTAAAAATGATTTAAATTAGGAGTTAAATAGACTGCAATTTAATATTGATTTTCCACTGTAAAAAACTTATTGGAGTACGTTTTACAAAAAATACTATTTCAGTGTTTTTCTACTTCAGAATTTTCATCTTTAATTTAATGTTTAATGTTCTTTGTGATTATTTTTAAAATGTACTAGGATTTTTTGAGTGAAAATTGATTCTAAACAAAAATTTTTCCATTGTATTTAAAGAGAGAGAGAAAGAGAGAGATGAGATGCATTTATGCAATGCATATATCTAGTTTATCATTGTCGCACTGAATGATGGGTAATGTAGTTTTGTCACATAATCTTGTTGCCTCATAAATCATCTTAATGATAACGTTTTTTTAGAAAGTTTTATTGCTTTTCTTTGTCGCACAAAATGCATAGAAACTAAACTGTACTGTCAACAGTCTAAATTAAAATTGAATAAGAAGTGAGTAGCTTTTGCTGTCGAGATTTTCATGAATAGGCCTCAAAGAAAATCCTAGAGGTAATTATGGCTTTTGGTGCTGTTCATGCATACTCAGCTCATAAATATAATATACCATAATATTAAACACGAGTCGAAAGCAGCATAAAACCTCACTGAAATTGGTTATAAATGCTGGAAAATGTTGTAATTTGATCTGTTTTGGATGATGAATCTGTGCAAAGGTTTCTTCAGTAAACTTCTAGTTACTCTGCTTTTCACGTCCTGTTCCTCAGAGCGGATCTCACATGTCTTCTCGTTTGTCTTTTTCACACTTTTCCATTGCTCTTTGAGGTCTATTTGTTGCTTTCTCTTTTTTTCTCCCAGTATATTTTTCTCTTCCTTACTCTGTGAGAGCGTCAGAGCTGTTAGCAATTACCAGCAGAGATGGTGTTGATGTTTGTAGAGGGAAGAAGTGAAGAGAGTCAGAGACAGACTTGTGTCATTGGCTCAGAAGAGCAATGGCTGTTACCTGTGACAGGCTGAAGCCGAGCCCGGTCCCTGGGGCAGAGAGTGTGTGTGTGTCTTTAATTTGTGGAACTGGACATCTGCAGTGTTCCTCTCCTGTCCCGACTCCACAAGATGATTCAACAGCCCACTTCAATCAGTCCTGATGAGCCAACAGCGAGCCCTTTTGGAATCACTTCCTCGCTTCCAAAATCACACTTCCCGTCTCTTTTCCTCTCGTTTGGTCTCATTAGTGTTGTTTGCTAAGACAAGCGTCACTATTACTGTTGCTCATCATTAGAGTACTAACACTAAGTAATAAACTTCAGTCCTGCAGCGCTTGTGGTAGAGCTGAGCGATATAACTAAAACAATTTCATATTTTGTATTCTTTTGACAATATTATTTGGATCAATAAAATTATACTTAAATCATAAATTAATGCTTTTATACTAAATGAATGCATTAAATTGATTAAAAATGACAGCAAAGACATTTATTACGTTACAAAATATTTATATTTCGAATAAATACTGTTAATTTCAACGTTATATTCTTTAAAGAGTCCTGAAATTAACAAAAAATTAAATAAATCACTGATTCCATAAAAATATGAAGCATCACACTGTTTTCACATTGATAATAAATGTTTCTTGAGCAGCAATTCAGCATATTAGAATGATTTCTGAAGATCATGTGACACTGAAGACTGGAGTAAAATTCAGCTTTGATCACAGGAATAAATTATAATTTACAATATATTCAAATAGAAAGACGTTATTTGAAATTGTAATAATATTTCACAATGTTACTGTTTTTGCAGTAATTTTGATCAAATAAATCTTGTCTTGGTGAGTAGAAGAGACCTTAAACTTTGATGATAGTCAATATCTCTATCTATCCATCCTACTTCAATCATTCATCTCTAAATAATGTATACGTATATATATATATATATTATATATATATAAATTTATAGATTTCAATTTAAAATGATTCCTTTGAAATCGTTTGAAGCTGATTCAACAGCATAAAATTACTGAGTATTTGTTACTGAAGTTAGAAAGATTTGATTAAAACATATTCATGTTGTTTAATTTTATAATGAATTGCAAATATATTATGAATTTTCCATATATAATTTAACTAGAAGATCCTAGAGTCCTGCAGCTGGGCTGTTTGTCTTAGACCAGTAAGTAACCACTCTAGCATCATGCCCGTGAGACATAAACCTCTCACATTTTCTCCAGAATTTGTAAAAGTGTAGTTTTTGACATCTTCCTCGAGCTCTCACTCTAATGTTTTGTTCTGTGAGAGGTTCAGGCCACCTCTGCCACATGAATCATTATCTGTGAGCTGAAGTGTGCAGCCGTTTGTCACAAAACCTCTCTAAAACACTTCTCAGCAGTGATGAAACAGCGTCCCTTCAGATGCACGCGGCCGGTCACCGCAGCAGAGCGTCTTATGAACGCTCACAGACGCTGTTACTCTGAACGCCGCCACGCACAAACCCCAGAGATGTTTGGACAGATTTGTGCATTAGCAAAGCTTCTCTCTGGTGCTTTACCAAACATAATGAGAGGAAAGATCAAACTGGTCTGGGATCAGCAGTCAAGGGCAACTGTGCGCTGTGTGCACTGTCGCTATTCAGATCCCCTGCTAGCTGAAGAGTCTAGTCAGAGAACGATGAAAACCTCATGATAGAGACACAAGACCCGGTCCTGCTATGGCGAGGTCGTTCCTGCTGCAAGCTTTTGTTGGTCACACTTTTGTGGAAGTGGCGAGCTGTCATTTAGCTAGGCAGTATACAGCTTATTTTGCAGCCTTTTCTGCTTTGAAGTGATCGTATTAATGAGATGAGTGCATTTGAACACAACCACAATTTTTACAGTTTTAATAATAATTTAAAAAATCATGAAGTGATCATATTTATGAGATGAGTGCAGCTGAACACCACTACAATTTAAATTTAATTAATTTGATAATAATTTAAAATAATAAATCATATAAATAATAGGTTTACATGATTTTTTGCTATGACGATTAAACTCACCTAAAATAATAAGGTGGTTGGAGAAGGTGTATAGATTAATGATCGATAAGACCTATTGTAGTATTTATTATACATGATTGAGTGACCCAGACTAGAGAAGGGCACGTAGTCGTGAATTCTAGGTGTTTAGGTAAGATGCTTACATGCTCAAGGGGCATTTTGAGATCCTTCACCATAACATGTGATATTTGTGTGCGGATACGGGTGATGGCGGGAGAAAGAGCAATAGAAGAAGTATGCAGTAATATCAGATTGAGTCGGGTAGTAGTGAAGAGCGCTGCAGGGGCGGAGGCGAGAGAGGCTGGGTTACCAACGGCTGGGCACCGACAATGGTTTAAATTATGATAATTTCGAATTAAAATTTAAGAAGAAGTTCCTTTAATCATATCTTAAAACAATATAAATATTAATTTCTAATAATTAAACAAAAACAGTTTAAAAATGAAATCCTTTTAATTATAATCTTAAAACACTATCATCATAAATTTTTAATAATTAAAAAAAACATTTAATTTTTTGTAATTTGCAATAAATTAATACCTTTTTATATATTTTAAATGTATACTAATAATTAATATTAGATAGTTTACGGTTACATTTAACATTTATATTTTTATATTTTAGGCTATTGTCACAATTAGGTTCAGAGGAAGATGATGAAAAAGGTTCAAACAGTTGTCCACAATCAAAAGGTTCAATAAAACAAACTCGGGTAATCCAAATACGAGAATGTAGTGATGTTACGCTCAACACGGAAGCTCCGAAGCTTGTATCAACTGTATATACCTGTATAACTTTCTCTCTTCTGTGCTACAAAAAAAAAAGAAGGTAAAAAATGGTTTGGAACGACAAGTTGTTTCACCAACATTTTTGATCTTCTGTCTATGGTCTTGTCAGATTCTGTAGATGTTAGCACATGGTGCGTTCAACACTAAAGTACATGCTAGTTTGAATGCATCGTAAGCTGCTTTGGGTATGAAAAAAGTATGATGCTGTAAATATTGTCTAGTGTCTCAGACCTGGAAATTGGCAAAAAAAACAAAATACCAAACAAAAACAAAAACTGCACTATGAAATTGCATGAAGCCAAGCAATCAGACTGAGGTTTTTGTGAAATCTCTTGCTATTTTTGTGTGTGTGCGGTCTGTGTGATGTCTGAGCCTCAGACTGCTTTGAGTTTTTGCCAGTCGTTTCTATTTATAGGCCCCTGTGAAACATTGTCCCGTGTAACTAACACTGATGAATCCCTGACAATGTGTCACAATATTTGAGCCAATGAAAGAGCAGATTTGACTGTTCGACAGCTCCATCATAGCAGAGGGTCTTCATTCTGTCAGACAGGGCTGGGCGCTGAACTCTGATGTTACTTCATTTTGTCTGTTATTTTTTGACACACTCCCAAGTGTCAGTTCTTTTTCAGAAAAAGCCAGCAAACATGACCAAACGAAGTGTTATTTTCTGGATTTAATCATCTGTTTCCAGACGGCACAGCGATGTCACTGAGTGGACTGTGTTGGAAGAAATATTAAAGCTGACAACGAGTCCCTTTCTGTTACACACAAGTTCATGAAACTCATGCTAGGAAGCTCTATCTAGATCTATCTATCTGTCCATCTATCCATCCATCCACCATTCTGTTGTTCTATCTTTCATACTATTTATTTTTCTGTCCATCCATACATCCATTGTTATATCATTCTGTTGATCATTCTGTTTATCTATCTATCTATCTATCTATCTATCTATCTATCTATCTATCTATCTATCTATCTATCTATCCATCCATCCATCCATCCATCCATCCATCGTTCTATCATGATATCTATCATTCTAACAGTAGCATTGTTCGAATCCCTTCTATGTACCATCCTTCTGTCTATACATCTATCCCTCCATCCACCATTCTGTTGTTCTATCTTTCATACTATTTATTTTTCCTTCCATTCCATACCATCCCATTTTATATCATTCTGTTTATCTATCTATCTATCTGTCTATCTATCTATCTATCCATCCTCCATCCATCCATCCATCCACCATTCTGTTGTTCTATCTTTCATACTATTTATTTTTCTGTCCATCCATACATCATTGTTATATCATTCTGTTCATACCATCATCCATCCATCCATCCATCCTTCTGTAATCTATCTATCTATCTATCTAACTATCTGTCCGTCCGTCCGTCCGTCCATACATCCCATTGTCTATCATTCTGTTTATCATTCTGTTTATCTATCTATCTATCTATCTATCCATCCATCCATCCATCCATCCATCCATCCATCCATCCATCCATCGTTCTATCATGATATCTATCATTCTACAGTATCTATTGTTCTATCCATTCTTCCATCCATCATTCTATCTATCCATCCTTCTGTCTATACATCTATCCATCCATCCACCATTCTGTTGTTCTATCTTTAATACTATTTATTGTTCTGTCCATCCATCCATCCATTGTTATATCATTGTGTTTATCATTCATCCATCCATCTAGAATTTAACATTACTGGATTATCGTGACATTTAGATCAGGGTTTTTTTTCTACTGTTGTATGTGTTCGTGTCTGGGTGATATCATTAAAGCTTTCAACAGTATTCATTTGTTCTGCACAGGTATTTCTCATCATAAAATGCAAAACTGAAGCATCTGAAGCATTTTCCATTTAAGCCTTTTATCTGGCATTAAGTGATATTTCATAAAGGCAGCTTCTCTAACCTCTACACTACATAGAAAAATCAAAATCCTGATTACATGTTAGTCATCCAATTCTAGTCTGATTTCTACAGTGGTCATTCCCAGTGTGCGAACTGACAGCTGATCTCCTTGCTCTGACTGCGATGTAGCGGCTGCCTGCTGTCATCGCTTGATTGATGCTTCAGCCTCTGGAGCATTTCAGTATGGCTGTCAGTCTGTCACGCTGCATTGAGCTAAATCACACCGTACCACGGACTTGTGCTTCCATTACAGTGACAGTCTGTAAGGCCACGGGCCTGAGGGAATGTATATTTTTTCCCCTGTAATATGTACCCAGGGGTTGACCATCACAAATAATTACAACAACATGGCACAAAGATAGTAACAAAAAATAAAAACATAAAACGCCATTGGTGTTAATGTATCTCGTAAACAAACGCAACAACCCAAGTTTGAATATTAAAATGCACAATTAGATGATTTTATGGTATTTTATCATTGTAAAGCAAAATATGTTCTCTAACTTTAAATATTAGAATGGAGTTATGGTTTTGCCTTTAAAATGAAAGTCTATAGCCATATTCAGACTTGTTTTACATGAAGTAATTCCAGCATTTACAGATACTAATTGGAAATACTTGTGCTTTTAAACCTGTTAATTAACATTTTGTACTTTGATTAAAAATAACTTCAAAACAGAGACAGCAATAGATAGAAATATACAAACCCAATTCCAAAAAAGTTGGGACACTGTACAAATTGTGAGTAAAAAAGGAATGGAATAATTTACAAATCTCATAAACTTATATTTTATTCACAATAGAATATAGATAACATATCAAATGTTGAAAGTGAGACATTTTGAAATGTCATGCCAAATATTGGCTCATTTTGGATTTCATGAGAGCTACACATTCCAAAAAAGTTGGGACAGGTAGCAATAAGAGGCCGGAAAAGTTAAATGTACAGGTACATATAAGGAACAGCTGGAGGACCAATTTGCAACTTATTAGGTCAATTGGCAACATGATTGGGTATAAAAAGAGCCTCTCAGAGTAGCAGCGTCTCTCAGAAGTCAAGATGGGCAGAGGATCCCCAATTCCCCCCAATGCTGCTGCGGAAAATAGTGGAGCAATATCAGAAAGGATTTTCTCAGAGAAAAATTGCAAAGAGTTTTAAGTTATCATCATCTACAGTGCATAATATCATCCAAGGATTCAGAGAATCTGGAACAATCTCTGTGCGTAAGGGTCAAGGCCGGAAAACCATACTGGATGCCCGTGATCTTCGGGCCCTTAGACGGCACTGCATCACATACAGGAATGCTACTGTAATGGAAATCACAACATGGGCTCAGGAATACTTCCAGAAAACATTGGCGGTGAACACAATCCACCGTGCCATTCGCCGTTGCCGTCTAAAACTCTATAGGTCAAAAAATAAGCCATTTCTAAACATGATCCAGAAGCGCAGGTTTTTTCTCTGGGCCAAGGCTCATTTAAAGTGGACTGTGGCAAAGTGGAAAACTTTTCTGTGGTCAGACGAATCAAAATTTTAAGTTCTTTTTGGAAAATTGGGACGCCATGTCATCCTGACTAAAGAGGACAAGGACAACCCAATTTGTTATCAGCGCTCAGTTCAGAAGCCTGCATCTCTGATGGTATGGGGTTGCATGAGTGCGTGTGGCATGGGCAGCTTACACATCTGGAAAGGCACCATCAATGCTGAAATGTATATTCAAGTTCTAGAACAACATATGCTCCCATCCAGACGTCGTCTCTTTCAGGGAAGACCTTGCATTTCCAACATGACAATGCCAGACCACATACTGCATCATTTACAACATCATGGCTGCGTAGAAGAAGTATCCGGGTACTGAAATGGCCAGCCTGCAGTCCAGATCTTTCACCCATAGAAAACATTTGGCGCATCATAAAGAGGAAGATGCGACAAAGAAGACCTAAGACAGTTGAGCAACTAGAAGCCTGTATTAGACAAGAATGGGACAACATTCCTATTCCTAAACTTGAGCAACTTGTCTCCTCAGTCCCCAGGTGTTTGCAGACTGTTATAAAAAGAAGAGGGGATACCACACAGTGGTAAACATGGCCTTGTCCCAACTTTTTTGAGATGTGTTGATGCCATGAAATTTAAAATCAACTTATTTTTCCCTTAAAATGATACATTTTCGCAGTTTAAACATTTGATATGTCATCTATGGGGGGGGGGTTGTATTCTGAATAAAATATTGAAATTTGAAACTTCCACATCATTGCATTCTGTTTTTATTCACAATTCGTACAGTGTCCCAACTTTTTTGGAATCGGGTTTGTAGAACGATAAATAGATACAATGTAAAAACAACGGTTCTTCTGTGGTGCTAATTATTATTGTACTACTTATTTTCAAGTAGCATCAACATTTTGGTAAATATTAAAGTCAGGTACATTTTAGAACTTTATCGTTAATTATGAAACATTGGTTTAGTACAGATACGTTTTTGTTCTAATTTTGCATGTTTTTTTTTAGATATTTTGCTTTTGCAAAGATGTGAACATTAGAAGTTCCTGTAACATTCTGGAAAAATCTAGAATATTCTAGTGCTTTTTGGGACATTCCAGAACATTGTGGGACTAGTCATAAAAGACTAAAATCATCCAATGTACACTTTTGAAATTTTGGGTGACTCACTTTTGGTGACCGTTTATGCTTTCATGAGCACTGTTAATGATACACAAAAAGTAATGGGATCTTCATATTCAGCATGTAAAACTTCATAAAGAAACATTAAAAATAAAAGCAAAACTAAACAAAAAATTAGTTTCACAGTGTCATGTCCTAGCAGAAAATTACCAGTACCTTTTCCAAATTAATATCCATTAAACTCCTTTAACTCTACAATGCAATGTGTAATTCAAAAGACACGGTCGAGTACAATTTCAGGTAAAGCACATGAGAATAATCAATACAGAAAATTCCTTCAGATGAACATGGTACATTGGGCTGTAGACTTTTGAGACTTGAGGCTTTATAAAGCATTGTCTGTGCAGCACACCTCGTTAAAATTTCTCTCCTGTGGTGTGAGGGAGTCACCACTCGAACCCTGTCATCCAGGCCCTAAAAATAAGTGTCCTCTGATCCAAGATCCCAAGTGAATGAACACACCGGCAGTGTAAGCTATCTCACCTGTACAGATACAGGTCATCTTAAACACTCCACATGTGAGACTTGTATGCATCGCTTCCCAGTTTACTGGCGTCTTTACTACTATACTGTTTTACTAGAAGGACCATGTAAACTAATGGCATTTCCAGCAGCTCAAACAGTAGAGCACGGTGCTAGCAATATGGGTTTGATTCCTAGGGAAATGCATGAACTGTATATCTTAAATGCAAAACAGGTCGCTTTGGATAAAAGCATCTGCCAAATGCATAACTGTGAATTCAATTTCTGCGACGTGCAACAGTGCACAGTACGCATCTGTTTTTAGTATGCATGGATGACCTAAAATGTGCAACTAAAACTTGAAGTGTTGGAATCATCACAGCAGATTTTTCTTTTCACCAAGCCCCCTGGAGGTGTGTGGCGTCGCTGTCGTGCTGATGATTTATTTGTGTTTTTTGCTAACAGGAGACGGTAACCCTAAGGAGAGCAGTCCATTCATCAACAGCACCGACCCAGAGAAGAACCAGCAATATGACGGCAAGAACATGGCTCTGTTTGAGGTACACATGAGCGCATGCATGTTAAATGATAAACCTGCAACGGCGGCACATTTCAGCTCTCATTAGAGCTAGACAGTGAGGCACATGCACGCAAACTAAAGTGATTAAATGAATAAAAGAGTCTGACAGTAATTAATAAGGATAATTAGCGTTTGAAGGGCAGGAAGTCCCCAGGACATTGAACTCTGCAGGTGGATGATAACAGCATGTAAATCCAAAAGTGTAAAACACATGCTGTACTGCATCTAAAAATATTAAGAAATGCCTTTATGTGGTCTTATAATTAAGTCAGAGATGCCAAAACTTTTTAATACAAAGGGCCAAAAATCAAACTTGACTGAAGACTGTGGGCCAAAAGTAAATGTTAAAATGTATTTATTAAATTTTGTACACTTTCAATAATTAAAAACGTTTTTTAATTTGTAAATTATTTTTGAATTTAATTTAATTTCAATGCAAAAAAAATAAATAAATAAATAAACATATAAATTAGAAATGATTGATTGGGGGAGAGCATTGCAGGCATCTCTGATTTAAGTGAACTGCCAAAAATTGATTGAAATGTTGATCAGTTATAGGACCTAAATTATAAAGTTTTTATGCGTTTATATGCATTTTAAACTCAAATCTTAATGCTGGGAGAAAATGGTAATGTTAATCTGAAGGTAGCTGCAAGAAAAGTCTAAAAATGATATTTTGTTTTACGTTTATGTCTGTATTGTTTTTCCTAGTTGGCAATGAGAGGACTTTGGAAAATGGAGACTTTGACTTAAGACCGCAATAATCTCAAATGTGTCTCCTCTAGAGTTTCAGAAGATAGCTAAACAGTTGCAATTAAAACCACAACAAAATCAAATTAGCAAATAAAAGATCTCTATGTGGCCTCAAACATTTCTTCTGTTTTATCTGTATGCATTAAATGCATTTATGTAACTGCAAATTCAAAACATTTTCAATAGTCAATGAATGCTAGCGTACTAATTGTTCTTTCTCTGCAGTATGAACTACCACATTTGATAAAACATGTTATACTAAAATGCGATTTGCTGCTATCATTATGGCAGTTTTCTCTTCAAATTCAACATTTCTTATCACACTCTCACTAGATCAAATTATTTGAGCTGATATATGCAGCCATTTTATAGCTCTTTACTCCTATTGTGATTTAATTGTTTCTGTTTTTATTTAGTATTTTTTTTTCTGAATATATACGAATATTATGACATATTAAACTAAACATGAAAACGAAACACAACTGAGAGTCTCATGAGCTATTAAAGAGCAAATTCTGAGCAAAAATTGTCCTCTGAGCTAGTCGTTTGTAATCTGTACATGTAAACATGACATTTTAGATGTTCTTCACAAGCTACTTGAATTATTTAATGCTTACAATATTTGTTCTGTATATGTGTGTGTTTACTCTACAGGAGGAGATGGACACAATTCCCATGGTATCGTCTCTTCTCAGCAGTCTTGCCAACTACTCAAACCTGCCCCAGGGCAGCAAAGAACACGAGGAGGCGGAAAACAACGAGGGCTCGCGCAAGAAACCTGTCCAGGTAGACATACACACTTACGGCACGCTCTCAGAGCAGCAGATATCACACAATTTCGTCTAGCTCTCGATTGCTACAGGTATACATTAATTGGCTGCTGCCAGACAGAGCGTATAAACATAGCGAGATCTCGGATGTGACTCCAACCAGTGTGTAAATGACAGCTCTCAGCTCTGTCTTGCACTTTTGACCTGTGACCTGATCTCCATTGGTCCCTCCGGGGAGGTCCCAAGTGTCCTATGCGTGGTCTCTATGGGGTAGGAGGAGTGCGCCTCGAGAGGCTCGTAAACCTCCATCATTGTGCGTCTGGTGCCTTTCTCAGTGCGTGTTGTGCGTGAGGAGGGGGTGCCGGGGGGGGGGGGGGGGGGGTGTGTGTGCAAATTTGTGTCCAACTTTGTGTTTGATATTAAAGGACTGTTAAAAAAATATGCATAAAAAACTTCTGCATATAAGCAACTTCTGGGAGTCTTGGTGCACTAGTTGTGCAACACAACTTGTGTTGAGGTGTCATGGTTGATAATGGGTTGATAAAATGAGTGCTTTCAATGACTTTTATTTATTTTTTATTTTTTTACTTTTATTTCATAATTAGTCTTTCAGTGCTGAAATATATGAATTAAAGGCATATTTTTGTAGCGAAATTAATCCAAAAAAACGAAGCATAATTTTATATATTTATAATAGTCACCGATATATCTGCTTTATTTTGTATTTTTTAATCATGTCATGCGGATATTATGATGTTGTGAGTGACGTTTTTTTGCGTGTTGGAGTGCCTGATGCATAAGTATTTTATTATTTCTTTTTTCTCATACTATAAAAAAAGCTAAGAACTGTCAAACAAAACGTCAACATTATGTAAACGGATATAGTGTTTGCATTTCTAATATTAGTACATAGAAAGGAAAACGCCTTTCATAAATAGTTTCATAAATAGTATTTCAAAATACGTTTTTATATCATTTCAACAAGGTGTTTTGGCGAAAATCTATAATAGGATTAGAGACAAAAAAGAAGTTGCCATCCGACATAATCTGTTCTTTTTTCAGAATTTTTTCAAATTCAAATTTTGTTTTATTATGAATTTATTTTCAGATTATGTACGCAGTTATTATACATGAATTTTTACTTTGAATTAAATAGTGTGGTGTGTGTGTGGTGTGTTAATTTTATAAATGATAATTATTATTTATAAGATTAATTAAATTATTAAATTACTTAAATTAGTAATAAAACAAATGTATATATATATATATATATATATATATCATAATAATATATTATATATATATATATATATATATATTCGGCCATTGGCCAACCTTCTTTTAGATATCGGCAAATATTAAGTATTGTACTTACTATATTTTGAATTATATGTTAGTTGCAAATTGGGGTTTTCAATAGTGTTTAATTTTATGAAATGTTTTGGGTTTTCTTAGTGTAGTTTTTATAATATTTTAATATTTATCTTTTTTTTCGTTTTCATTTTAGCAATTTAAGCACTTCAACTTATTTTATTTCAGTTTTTTTTTTTTCAACTTTTATTTTATTTTAGGCAACATTTTTTTGTTTTTTAAAGTTTTTTTGTCTTATTTTTGTAGGATCCGCTTTATTCAATTGCCAAAATTATTTTTTGATAGTTTTCGAAGTTTTAGTTTACAACTCTGATTCAGTAATTCTTTTTTACAGAGAGTCTCTACTGAGCATGTGCAAGACATTTAACATGCGTTTAACTATCTCCTATTATAATTCCCCTCTGGTCTTCCCTGCTCAAACAGACAAAATGACCAAAACCTTAGTAAAGGTGAAACCCTGTCATACATCATCCCTCAGCTGTACGGGGAGAGCGAGTGGGAGAGAAATGAGAGTAAAATCGAGAGCCAAGATGGAATTGGATTTGTGCTCTCGACTCGATTGAGGAGAGAAATAATCTTCCTCTTGTTTCACACTGCGACTTCAACTTAATTAGCTCATCTTGCAAAGCATCTGCTCTCCAATCAGCCTCCATTTTGAGAGGGTCAATCCGCTCATTTCCAGCAGCAAATGTTCTCTCATCACCAATCACATCGCCAGGATTCAGCCGAGCTCAACACATGACTAGATCTCTGTCTCTCATTCTGAAGACGTCTTTACATTGCAAAAATGGCACAAAAGCCACATCTGAAGAGGCATCTACTACACTACCGTTCAAATGTTTGGGGTCAAATTTTTATTTTATTGAGCAAAGATGCATTAAGTTGTTCAAAAGTGACCATAAAGACATTTACAATGTTACAAAAGATTTATTTCAAATAAATACTGTTGTTGTTTTTTTACTTTCTATTCATCAAAGAATCCTGAAAAAAATGTGTCATGTTTTTTTTGAAAAATTTGAAGCACAACTGCCTTCAACAGTTAATGTTTCTTGAGCAGCAGCATATCAGAATGATTTCTGAAGATCATGTGACACTGAAGACTGGAGTGATGATGCTGAAAATTCAGCTTTGATCACAGACATAAATACAATTTTAACATATCTTCAAATAGAAAACTGTTGTATTAAATTGTAAAAATATTTCACAATATTACTGATTTTACTATATTTTGAATCCAATAAATACAGCCTTGGTGAGCAGAAGAGACTTCTTCCAAAAACATAAAGAAATATCTTACAGACCTCAAACTTTTGAACAGTAGTGTGTACTAGAGATGTGTACTTTGCTCATTTTGACTATTTGCGTACTGAATACGTAAATGAGACAAGAGTATCTGACTTGCGTTTTTTTTTCTTGGCAGACAGTAAAATAGGCCAAAAGAATCTTTGCATTAGCAATTCTTTTAAAGTAGTATATAAAAACAAAGATTATTGGATTCAAGGTTACTTGCCGTTTCTTTGTCATTTGTTGTGACATTTACTAGCAATTTTTAGTGAAAATTGTTTCAAAGTAAATCCTACACCATTTCTTTTAGTCTTTGTATAACTCTAGTAATGTTTTCAGTTCAGTTGTGGTGTAGAAATGTTGTGTTGCTGCAACTGCTTGTGTTGATATAGGCTGATTACATGCATGAAATAATTTATGCATTTAGCAGACGCTTTTATCCAAAGCGACTTACAGTGCATTCAGGCTATACATTTTTTACCAGAATGTGTGTTCCCTGGGAATCAAACCCACGACCTTTTCCACTGCTAACGCATTGCTCTACCACTGAGCTACAGGAACATATTTGAAATGTTATTGTTCTCCTGAAGGATGATGTAAGATGAGCTATGAAGTAGTTTTTGCCTCATAATGAGGGGTTATCAGATGTTCCGGGCGGTGACATGTGGTCGTTACAGTTGCCATATGCTCTCTTTGGACCACTAGCCAAGGCGCCTCGGCCATACATTAACACCACACACACACACACACACACACAGATAGAGTCACAGGAAAAATGCTAATTCATGTCAAGCTCTGAGAGACTGTGCAGACAGTTATTTGTGCAATTTCTGAATATGCTGGCGTACACACAGTAATCCGTGTTGGGCTGACAGTGAAAGTCGCTGCCCTTTTCCTTCCCCTGCCATTGCTGTGGTTTTTAATAATTCACCCCGTCTGAACTAAGTCACATTAACACCGTCTGCTCCTGTTTGGGCAGCCAAGCGAGAGGAGACTATTACAAGCTCCTTGCTTTTCTCCTCTGCTCTTCTGCCTCTCTGGTCTGCATCATTTTCATTTCCGTTTGTGTCCAACCTGATGGATGCAACTCTCTTATGTTCATAAATGGTATGAACATCTTATGCCCCCCCCCCCCTCCCCCCATCAGAGTCATGTTTTGAGAAAATGATATTTTGTTTAAAATCAAGCCTGTTTTTAGGCCCATTATGGGTTTTTTTGTATTGCAACATTATTTTAATGACAATTAAACACATTTTCCCCCATAGCAAAAGAATTTCATTACTGTAGTGAGAAACTGTCAACATGTTTATAGCAGCTCTCTGAATAATAACATCTGCTTTAATGGCACAGACATTTGAAGAAAACTCAATCACACCCTTGAGTACTGATGTTTGTTACTGCCAGAGGAATGCAAGAACACAGCAAGAAAGATTATTGCAGCAAGATACATTAACTTGATCGAAAGTGAACAGTAAGACAGTTTAAATGTTTTCAAAAGATTCTATTTCAATAAATGCGGCTCTGTGGTTCATTTTCTAGTCCATCAAGAATCCTGAGAAATAAAATGTATCACAATTTCCACAGAAATCTGAAGCAGCACAACTGTTTTCAACATTGATAATAATCAGAAATCAGCAAAGCAGCATATTAGAATGATTTCTGAAGGATCATGTGACACTGAAGACTGGAGGAATGATGCTGAAAATTCAGCTTTGATCACAGCAATAGATTACATGTTACAGTATATTATAATAGAGAACAGTTATTTTAAATGGTAATAATATTTCCCAATTGTACTGTTTTTTACTGTATCTTTGATCAAATAAATGCAGCCTTGGTGAGAAATAAGAGAAATTTAAAAACACCAGAACGTGGAGGGGGGGGGGGGGGGGGGGAACTGAGTGTATTTATAATTGTTTTAAATGCTTATTTTTGGCCTTACTGTGATCCAGTTAGTGTAAATTAATGCATGCAATGTCTTAAATATGGATGATTAAGAGTTAGAGAGATTAAAAGTTTGGAGATTAAAAACCTAAAACTCAAGAATAATTTGAAACCTATTTGTTTTAAAGTAAAATTGTTGAAAAAGAAAAAGAAAAAAAGTTTGAGGGACACATTTCAACAGCAAGTTTTAAATCTCATGCTATTTCAAACCTGTATGACTTTCATTCCATTAATATTTTGATACATCTCAGTGTCCAAAGTCAATCTATTTAATTTATTTTGTCATAAAACATAAAGAAACAGAACAGTGAATGAAATTCTAGGTCTAATTCTAGTTGGGATGTAATAATTCTGAACTATTTCCAAATAATATTTTAAAATATGCACACATGCACTTTTATTTGCATGCTTAATATGTTGAAAACAAACCTTTTCTAGTCTCATCACATTTAGTTAGGAATTACATGAATTGCGTAATGATACCATATTTTAATTTCAAAATGGCCATATTTGATAAAAAAAGTTGAGTAGTCTGGATATTACTGTTTAAATTTCTATCATAAAACAGTTGTCAAATATTAAATGTAAAACAGTAAACCCCGCCTACTTTGATTTGATTGGTCATCTCAGTCATTTTGACATTGACGAGCGCTGTCAGACCAGTGAGGCAGGCCAGCCTAAAAATATTACTTTTAAATCTTTTTGTCATCCCAACAATAAAGAACTTTTCAAAGATATTTTTTTGGGGGACAATTTAAGCACTAATTACTCGGGGGGGGGGGGGGGGGGAACCCCAAAATGGACACTCATCCCCCTCAATGTCTATTGTGGTTACATCCCTGCTTCAGAAAATCTACTTTTGGGTGTCACAGAAAAAAAGCAAGTGATGGCGGTTTGTAATGACATGAGAGTGAGTAAATGATGCCAGGACTTTCATTTTTGGGTGGACTGTCTCTTTAAATTCAGACACTTTTTAGGCTTTCAAAAGATCAGTTGTTGAAAACTGCTCTGTCATTCCTAAAGAGCAATCCATTATCTACCGGTTTCACATGTTGTCGCTGCAGCTGGGCAGGTGGTGCTGTCCGCGGTGCTTTTATAGCCGGAGCAGCTGTCAATATCCACAGTGGGAGCAAGACACCTGAGGCTCGCAGTCAGGGTCCTCCGACAGCCGTCCCAGGAGGCCGCTGGGCATCTGCACTCCACTGCTTTTACCTGAGAAATCATAAACACACACACGGGACGAATGAGGTTTGATGACGCACCTGCTCCAGCTCGAGTCTGATGGAGTCTGTTGGCTGCTAAGGAGTGACCGCTGCCAAACGCTGTTGATTCAGACGTTTCACACTCGCTCGACACGCCACCGCAGCCTCCATAATGAGAACTCTTTTCAGCCCACATGGTGTCAGCATGACACTTTTGACTAAATGACACACCCTGAGCCTGCCAGATACAGAAATAACTCATGCAAATAAAGTACCATTGTAATATATCATGGTGTTCTTTGAAGTAACTTGGAGTAACATGGAAATGCTGATTATGTAAATAGCATATATGAATATGGTAATCCTACCATGATACACAAAACTTGCTGCCATAATGCTAGGGTGTTGCCAGGGTGTTGCTATGCGGTTGCTAATGTATTCAGGGTGTTTGCTAGCACTGTTGATGCTGTTAACTGAAATTAAAACAGTTCAAAATAAGTTTTGTTAATTGAAATAAAGCTGAAATAAAATATAAATATTATATGAAAAACGAAAACTTAAAATAGGGTGTTGCTATGCAGGTATTCAGGGTGTTTGAAAGCAGCGTTGTTGTTGCTAACTAAAATTAGAACAATTCAAATATTTTGGTTAATTGAAATAAAGCTGAAATAAAATTTTATAAAATATAAATATTATATGAAAAACTAAAAATAGGGTGTTGCCAGGGTGTTGCTCTGCGGTTGCTAAGGTATTTAGGGTGTTTGCTAGCAGTGTTGTTGTTGTTAACTAAACCCAAAACAATTAAAAATCAGTTTTGTTCATTAAAATAAAGCTGAAATGAAAGAAAATATAAATATTAGATGAAAAACAGAAATTAGAAATGTTGCTTTGGCAAACTGGAAAACTGAAATAAAAATAAATGAAAGCTAGTACACAGAAATATATATTTAAAAAAAAATCCATATAAACAAATAAACTGACAAAACATAACAAACTTAACCTAAAATGAAATTGAAAACGGAATGTATACAAATAAAAACTGCTGCAACAGCATATAAATAATACTAAAATAACATTGTTCTGCTGTCATCACTAAGTGGTTGTTTATTAGAAAAAGTCAGAAAACCCTAAAAGATGTTGTGATTGGATGCCAGGGTATTGTTATGTGGTTGCTATGGCATTCTGATTGGTTGTTAGTGCGTTTCAGTTGCATAAACTGCTTTGACTAGTCTTAAGAAGTTAGTCATGTCATTTTTTTTCTACTAAACTGGTCATAACTTTTTTAAATCAGTTCCAAAAAGGTTGACTGCTGTAATTTGAATTGAAAAGTAAGACTGGTTACCTCTTGGCTAACTGCTAGACACAGTCTTAACATAGTGACTATGTTTATGCAACTGGCCCCTGGCGGGTTGCCCGATAGTTTCTTATAAGTCAAAAGAGTCTCAAAATTCATATCTCGGGTTCCTCCATTAGTATACTGTTCGTTTGTGGATGTTTTAGCAACCAAGACAAATACAGTAATATTTTGTTCTCTTTGGTGGATAAATGACTGTATTGTGCGGGTCTAAACCTGACACAGGATTGTGTTGGTAATCTTTAGGAGGTGAAGAGTGCTTCATTATATTCTCATCGTTCTCAGAGGTTTAAAGGCTTCTGTTCAGACTGCAGTGGGTACGGCAGGTTGTCTTCAGGTTCATGGCGCGTCCCTGTTGGAGTTCTGTTGGGTAAATGTGCTCCTGCAGTTCAACTACTGAACACAACCTCAAACTTTTAATGAGAAAAAACTTTCCTTTACCTTTACTATTAGGACTAGTGTTCATGTTGAGGCCTATTCCCAGCAGCGCATTTACTTGCACACGTGAAATTCATCTGACGAAATAAGGGATTTCTTTTTGTCCTACAGGTTAATAAGGTTGGCAAAGAAGAAAAGCCAACAGAAATCTTCTGAAATGCAATTGTTGACAAAAACATTCAAGTTAATAAAATATTTAATGAAAACAAACGTTGTTTCTGCGTAAAAGAATGCAAAAACATTTAGTAAAATATTATGTTACGTTGTGTTGTGTTATGTTATGTTATGTTATGTTAAACTGTTTGTTCAGTTCTGGTATGTTATGTTTGTTCCATTCTGTTATGTTGTTATGTTATGTTGTTATGTTATGTTATGTTATTAATTATTTTAAAAAAGCAAAAATGTCAAAAACAAACAACAAAATTACTAAAATTTTACATTCAAGTACAATAAAATATACAATACAAAAATATACAAATAGAATAATGCATATTATTCATAAAAAACTGTATAGCATAATGATACTAAAATAACACTGCAGGTGAATGGACTTTTGATCAAATAAATATTATGTTAAATATTATGTTAAATATTTCATATATAATATATTTTATTATTATTAATGTTGTTGTTTCTTATTATTTTCTGTATATGTTTTTATATTACTAAAGAATTCATTATTATATTATGTCATATGAATTTTCAGTACTGCTGTGATTGTTTTACCAGCTGCTTTGCTGATAATAATATACAGTAATTTCTTGAGATGTTTAAGAGCGTCTGGAACACTGTTCTGTGTCTGTAACTTGTTTCGTTAATTATATGTCTGATATTAAACCTCGACCCCAATCTCCAGCTCAGCTAGTGTTTCTGTGGCGACAGCATGTTTTTATTCCTAATTGCTGATTGGACTCGTCTCACTCACTCCTCGCCTCATGAGCTGCAAACTCTCAGAATCAGAGTTATGCAATGAAAGTGCACGAGAGAGGAAGTTTTGTTAGTCAGAAGTATCTTTTTGTTGTGTTTTGCTGTTATTCATGGATGCTGAGGCAGGGAATGGAGTGGAACAGGTTTTCAGAAAGCGCAGCTGTACTCTTATTTAAGAAGTGAAGCGTAGTCTTTGCTTGACACACATTTCGTGAATGAAACCAATATATGAGCAGCCTTGGCCATTCTGCACATCGTTTTGTTTCATTTCAGTTGTCATTTAGCAAAAGAAAGCACTCTAATGTAATATGAAATAATAAAGAGTCGTTTACAATGCAAAACTCGCCACCACGATGCTAGGATGCAATGGGTGATTTGCCAGAGCACTGATATGTGGTTGTTAAGGTATTCTGAATGGTTGCTAGGTGGCAGGTGTCTAAGATCCAAGTACCTAACCTGAAATCTATGATATTGTGCCCTTTCATATTCTGTTTTATATTCCGTTTTCAATCTCTTCCGTAAGCAATAGTAATAGTGATGCTAACCTTAACAAACACCAAATCCAATAGTACAGCAATATTTTACAATAATAATATTAACATTTAACATACTGTTACATGCTACATAATGAATGTTTTAATAAAGATGAATTTAAGAAAAATATTTACTAAATATTAGTGTACTGTAACATACTACATAATAATTGTTTTAATAAATATGAACATAATAAATATTTAATAAATATATACATATTGTTACATACTGCATAATGAATATTTTAATAAAATTTGAATGTAATAATAAATATTTACTAAATATTAACATACTGTTACTTAATAGCAACTACATAATGAATGTTTTAATAAATATGAACATAATAAATATTTCACAAATATTAATGTGGTGTTCAGGACGAATGCTGCTCGTGGGTTTGGAAGGGCTGGACCTCATGTGGAGGGATCGAGGGACTCCTTTAAGAAGAACACTACTGGTCAGCGTTATTAGCATTAACTAAAACTAAATCCATAAAAAATACATTTTCATGCTTAAACATTAACTGAAATATAATAAAACATCAAATCCAAGGCAACATTTGTCATTTAGTTTTAGTTGAAGTACTAAAATAACTCAAACTAAAAAGTAAAACTTAATAAAAACTTTGTAAACATCTTTTAAAAAACAAAAATTTAAAAAATGTCTATCTATCGATAGATAGATATATACAGTGGGTACGGAAACTATTCAGACCCCCTTAAAATTTTCACTCTTTGTTATATTGCAGCCATTTGCTAAAATCATTTAGGTTATTTTTTTTTCCTCATTAATGTACACCAGCACACCATATTGACAGAAAACCAGAATTTTTTTTTTGCAGATTTATTAAAAAAGAAAAACTGCACATGGTCCTAAGTATTCAGACCCTTTGCTGTGACAACTCAGGTGCTGTCCATTTCTTCTGATCATCATTGAGATGGTTCTAAACCTTCATTTGAGTCCAGCTGTGTTTGATTATACTGATTGGACTTGATTAGGAAAGCCACACATCTGTCTATATAAGACCTTACAGCTCACAGTGCATGTCAGAGCAAATGAGAATCATGAGGTCAAAGGAACTCCCTGAAGAGCTCAGAGACAGAATTGTGGCAAGGCAACAGATCTGGCCAAGGTTACAAAAAAATTTTCTGCTGCACTTAAGGTTCCTAAGAGCACAGTGTCCTCCATAATCCTTAAATGGAAGACGTTTGGGACGACCTGAACCCTTCCTAGAGCTGGCCGTCCGTCCAAACTGAGCTATCGGGGGAGAAGACCTTGGTGAGAGAGGTAAAGAAGAACCCAAAGATCACTGTGCTGAGCTCCAGAGATGCAGTCGGGAGATGGGAGAAAGTTGTAGAAAGTCAACCATGACTGCAGCCCTCCCCCAGTCGGGGCTTTATGGCAGAGTGGCCCGACGAAGCCTCTCCTCAGTGCAAGACACAAATGGAGTTTGCTAAAAAACACCTGAAGGCCTCCAAGATGGTGAGAAATAAGATTCTCTGGTCTGAGGAGAACTTTTGGCTTAGTTCTAATCGTTATGTGTGTAGAAAACCAGTCACTGCTCATCACCTGTCCAATACAGTCCCAACAGTGACGCATGGTGTGGCATCATCATGCTGTGGGGGTGTTTTTCAGCTGCAGGGACAGGACTGGTTGCAATCGAGGGAAAGATGATTGCGGCCAAGTACAGGGATATCCTGGTTGAAAACCTTCTCCAGAGTGCTCAGGGCCTCAGACGGGGCCGAAGGTTTACCTTCCAACAAGACAATTACCCTAAGCACACAGCTAAAATAACGAAGGAGTGTCTTCACAACATCTCTGTGACTGTTCTTGAATGGCCCACCCAGAGCCCTGACTTAAACCCAATTGAGCATCTTTGGAGAGACCTAAAATGGCTGTCCACCAACGTTTACCATCTAAACTGACAGAACTGGAGAGGATCTGCAAGGAGGAATGGCAGAGGTTCCCCAAATCCAGGTGTGAAAAACTTTTTTCCAAAAAGACTCATGGCTGTATTAGACAAAAGGGTGCTTCTACTAAATACTGAGCAAAGTTCTGAATACTTAGGACCATGTGATATTCAGTTTTTCTTTTTTAATAAATCTAAAAAAATGTCAACAATTCTGTGTTTTAATTCTGTCAATATGGGGTGCTGTGTGTAAATTAATGAGGAAAAAAAATTAACAAAAGATTTTAGCAAATGGCTGCAATATAAAACAAAGAGTTAAAATGTTAAGGGGGTCTGGAATACTTTCCTTACCCACTGGAGATAGATAGATAGATAGTAGATAGATAGATAGATAGACAGATAGCTAGATAGATAGATAATAGATAATGAGATAGATAGATAGTTAGATAGATAGATAGATATTTCTTTTCATTTGTTTTAAGATGAAGTACTAAAAATCACTAAAACAAATACACAAACTAAAAAACTAAACACTTAAAGGGTCATATGATGTTGCTAAAAAAGAACATAATTTTGTGAATTTGGTGTAATGAAATATGTTTATGAGGTTTAAGGTTAAAAAAACACATTATTTTTCCACATACTGAACATTATTGTTTCTCCTCAATGCCCCACCTTTCTGAAACGCATCGACTTTTACAAAGCTCATCGGTCTGAAAATCGAGGTGTGCTCTGACTGGCCAGCTATCCAGTGTTGTGATTGGCCGAATGGCTCAAGCGTGTGACGGAAATGTTCCGCCCCTCACATACTGTTGATGCCGTGTCCTGCCGGAGCGACGAGGACATAACATGAAAACCCAGTACAAACGAGGCATTTGTTGCATCCAGTGTGGACATAATTACTGATTATACTGTCTTTTTACGTGTTGCATCGCGCCACGTACACATAAAACCATGTCTGCATTTGTGATCGGAGAAATTACAAACAACAAGCTCTACTCTACACTGCCCAAAAAAACTCTTGTTTGAATCGTCAGTGGTAAATTCTTTATATATAAAAACTTACTTACAGTCTTTGAGTCAGAGCAGCCGGCATTGTAGTCTACTCTACCAGGATCAGGAACTAGTCCTCCATAAAATTCTAGTCGTGTCCTCTTTTGAAAGGCTAAACAAAGTAGTTTCGCTTTCACAACGAAATACACAGCGGCTTGAGTGAGCGGAGGCCGGCAGCCTAGAGTTAGCGGAGGCCGGTGGCTTGAGAACGGCGCGCCTCTGATTCTACGAAAGGCGGCATCCGGCGGGCCTTGCGGCAAACCCATGTGGGACCCCCGGTGCTGGACTCCGCTTCGTCACAGGTGAAAAGCCGATCAGTGATCCCAGCACGAAGTTGATGTATTTCCTCAGCGACCAGCACGGATCAGCTCCAGGCATGACGAAGCGGATATCGTCCTCTTTTGGAAGAACAAACAAAGCAGTTTCGCATTCACAACGAATCACACAGCGCATTCACAACATGGCTGCGGCGACAACAATACTACAGCAAGAATAAAAGTTACGCCTTCTTTCTTTGCGTGAACATTTGGGCGGCGTTATGCAAATCTTCCCACATAGTGAGGTAGACATGTGGGGGCGTGTTAGAACGAGTCGTTTTAGGTAGGTGTGGCTGACTCTGAACTTTGATAAAGAATATCTCTTTGGATTTGAGACTTTAGTCTTTACAACTTTACAGATCTTCTTTATGCACCAAGAGCTTGTAACACTCCAAAGAGAAAGGAAAACTTGAAATCGCATCATATGACCCCTTTGATAAAAACTTTGTAGACATAAAAAAAAAGAAAAACACAACTAAATTACTACAACTTTAAATTTAAAATGAAAACAGAAAATAAAATCTAAAAAAACTTTGTTGCTTGAAGATGCTAACTAATGCAAATTTATTTTAATGGAAAATAAAATTTATTTTTTTTATGTTTTCTCAAAGTTCAGTAGAAAGGAATAGTTTAGAGAGATAGTTTAGAAGTTGCCAACTTTGGAAAGTCCAAATCTTTGCCTGTGGTACTTCATACTAAATTGAGGTTTGCATTTAAAATTGTTTTTAAAGCCAAAAACATATTAATGCTTTTGATTCGCTTCGATTTGTAGTTTGTTCAAGTATCTGTGGATATTGATTTGATGGATATCGATTGGAGTTTGTCTGAGAACAGTAACCAAATAAATCATAACTAGATGACTGTAGAACACATCAATGTTTTCTGTTTGCCTCATCTATACAATATACTGTTTGTATTTGGTGTAGATGCACCTTCAAATATTTAGTAACACTTTACATAAAGTCATATAAAGTTTTGTAAAGATATTCATAATGCTTCATAATCAGTTTTATACCTGTAACCACTTTTAAGATCTATTATTATATCTTTAAAAGATATAATGCATCAGAACTCAATATATGCATTATGCATTATATTCTTTAAAGATATAACCTTATACAAGTATTGAAATGTATTATAAGGTTACTATTATGTATGAATTTTATTATTATTATATGTTTCGTAATTTTTTCATTTTTATTATTATTATTTGATTATTATTTATTAATTATTATATTAGATTATTTTATAATTAAAGATGATTTTTAAAAGTTAATTATTAAAATTATTTTAATTTTATTTGTTTTGTATATACATATTCATAAACTCGTAATTTTTAAATTTGTGCATGTATATTTTTATGTTGGGGTTCCTTAATTTGGGACCTGTTTTGACGTGATGCATAAACCCATTAGATTAGATTACATTATACTGAAATTAATCCTTGCTTCGAAATCAAATGATCCCACCAGAATTGCCAATTTGCATGGTTGATATTGAAGTTAATGCATGCGTTCTTCAGCCTTCTTATTTATTTCAGGTGAATTAAATTACAAGTCTTGTGTTCCCCAGTTTGCCATCTGCTGTCGCCTTGAGCATACGGATGACTTGGTCTGGTGTGTGTGTGTGTGTGTGGTGTGTGTGTGGTGGGTGTGTGTGTGTGTGTGTGTGTTGTGTGTGTGTGTGGGTGTGTTGTGTGTGTGTGTGTGTGTGTGGAGAGAGCGAGACAGAGAGCGAAGGTGAGTTGTGTGTGTGTGTGTTTTTCCCTTCTGAAGTGCTCTACTCATCTGTTATGAAGTTTAAAAATATGCCGTATGGGAAGCTCCTTTGCTCTCTGTGTTGCTCATTTGTCTTCTCCGTTAGCATGTCAGTTTCTCCCAAATATAAATAGTTACAAAATTACTGATACCTCTAATTTATAAAACATTAGTTCGGCCGTCAGATTCTGATTGGATAATTCCTATTCAAAGCCCGCTGTAAGACATCAAATCTCAACGCATGTGTGCTCCTTGATGTCCATATACCATGGTGCCATGGTGTGTGTGGTGTTGTGTGTGTGTGTGTGTGTGTTTCTAGGATATATAATTCGTTTATTGATTTGTTTGATCATTTTACAAATACAATAAGCTATATCAGTTTTTTTTGTATATATTTTAGATGCCATCAACCCCCAAATATGATCAATTTAAAAGGCTGCTACATATTTTCATGTGTAAAGACATAAATACGGTAAAAAAGTTAATATTATAATGTGTAAAATCTTGTCTGTAAAATTATTTGTTTATATTACATTATACATCGGGTTTTTTTCTACTCACAATAGTATTGTACTGTTATATGTGTTATTATTTATTTATTATTCTATGTATATTTATTATAATTTATTATTTAAAAAAAATGAGATTATTTTTTAGCAGATTTAATCATTTTATGGCATTTATTTATAAATAAAATTTATTTAATTATTTTTAATTACTCTTTGAATCAATTTTGTTTTTATTTATTTTTTTATCAAATTTGTTTATTTAATAATTTAGTTAATTTGTAATTCTTTATTTTTTATTTATTTTAATCAAGTTTATTCATTTATTGCTTATTTATGTAAATCACATTTTATGTATGTTAATTAAATTTATTTAAGTAGTTAATTAGTTTAACCTTATTTTTATTGTTTATTTTCTTTTACTAAATGTTTCCATGGACTTTTTCCAGATTTTCCACTTGATTTTACTGTGGCTACTATTAAGAATAGTGATTATTGTTGATTAATGCATGCACTTTTTATGCAGTTTTGCCTTCAGAATTATGAGTTTTATCAGCTGGACTATAAAACCGCTTCAGAAAATCCCACACTGAAGAAGGGATCTGAGTCATTTAGGGACCAAAAACCACTTAGCAACCACCCAGAAGAGAACACCTTAGCAACCACATATCAGCATCCTGGCACCTTACCACTCAATATTTCCTTCAGAAAAAGTAAAAGTCTATTTGCACACTGTTCTTATGGTATTTACAGTAAAGTGAGTTTGTGAATGCTGCTCAGTTATTCAGTGCATGTTTGAGTCACGAGGGATTCACTCAGATGCCCATTAAATCACATTTAATCAACTGTGTGAATTGAAAAGTGCTTTCACAAGCCCTTGAGATTGTGTGTGTGTGTGTGTGTGTGTGTGTGTGTGTGTGGTGTGTTTGTGTGTGTGTGTGTGTTTGTGTTTGGTCGTCCTGTGACCTTAATAGTGCTGTCATCTGCTGTGTATCTGTCCCAGCCTGCTGACCCGATTTTGCCCTCGTCTGCCTTATCTGGTCCTGGGATAATCAATTTTTATTTACGATGTCCTTTACCGGGGACGGGACGTATTTGAGTGTTTTTTTGTGGATGCCGGCGTTGATGGACCTGCAAACATGGACACACACTCACTCACCAAATTATCCAGCTGGCAGTCCTTTTCTCACTTTGGTGTTCGTAATTACTGGACCATCCACACACACACACACACACACACACTCACTTTCTCTCTGAATATCACATTGGCTCTTACTGATCTTTGAAAGCCCTTGAAATGAGTGCTACACACAGCAAACACAATGACAGTGAATGTTTATTGGTGGAGAGAAGGGTCATGTGTTCATACTGATTTACAGTCGTGTTGATCACGGGGTTTAAACTGCTCTGCTGCACCGTTTGTGACTCACTGCCATGTCATGATATATATTATAAAAGTAACTGGATATTTAATTTTTTCTGAAGTAAATGTGAGTGGTGTTTGCTCATGCAAAGCGTCATGAGCTAGCGTTCCTTATGGTTGATACGGTGTTCTGTGTGGCTGCTAGTGTTTCTGAGTCTGAATAGTTTATAAAATTTGTTCCGTTTGTGGTTGCTAGGGTGTTCTGAATAGTTGCTAGGGTGTTCATGGTGGTTCCTAGGGTGTTCTGGTTGGTTGCCAGGATGTTCTGAATGGTTGCTAAGGTATTGTAAGTGGTTATGATGTTCTGAATGGTTTAGTATGGGTGTTTCTTTGGGTTGCTAGGTGTGGTTCTGAGTAGGTTGTATGGTGTTCAGAGGTGTTGATAGGGTATTCCTGGTTGGTTTCTAGGGTGTTTCTGATGGTTGTAGGGTTTTTGTGGATGGTTTCTAGGTATTCTAAGTTGCTAGATTTCTGAGTGTTGCTAAGGTGTTTCCAACAGTTTGTTAGTGTGTTCCTGATCCTCAGGTAAAAATCTCTGTATATTCTGGTGTTTTTAGGTATGACTTCTGGTCCACGTTTTATTGTCCAGAGCCATCTGATTACTAAGTAAGTACACTCACAAATCCATTCAGTCTGGAGCACAGGAGATTTATATTGTTCCCAGACATCTTGAACAATGACTTTCCATTTCCCAATTTTTGTGATTACAGACAGGATTTTTTAAAATTTCATTTTTTTGATATAGCACGTAAAAGAGCTATTCCTAGCCTATTTAAAAAAAATCTGTAGAACGAGCATAACAAAAGATCTATTGTCAGACTAATACATCTAATATACTGTATATATCTATAAATGTATATTAATATAATATATATATAATATATATATATATAGATATATATATCTATATATATATATATTTAAATATATGAGTCTGGATTCTTACGTTTTAATGTTATGCTCAATATTATCCTGGTTTGGAGATCAAGTTTAATATTCCATGATATTTCCAGGTTTTTCATGGACTCACTATCTTTCTCTCTCTTTTCATCAGAACATCAACAGTTGCATTATTGCTTTTACAGTCGAGAGATCAGAGCATGTGTTATGTTTGCTGAACAATGAAATGAAAACAGGAACCTGATCAACAGAACAGATCTAATCAGATATTGACGTTGTACTAATAGACTGCTGTGTGTGTGCTGTGTTGTGTCCTCGACAGGCTCCGCGGATGGAACGCTGATGGCGTCTACCTTCCCTGCTGCAGAACATCCTGGGTGTGATTTCTGTTTCTCAGGATGAACTGGATGGTGTGCATCGGCGGCCGTCCATCGGGCTTTCATCCATCGGCTCATGTGCTCTCCAGCGGTCAGTCACACACCATGCAATAGAAATCTGAGATGAAAATGGACTTAACTTTGAAACATATAAATGGTCTTTAAATTAAGCTTCATTTTTGTTATGCAAAACATAATTAATATAGTAATTTTTCTTTTTATTCATATTTTTGTGAATAGCTTTTGTTTTTATGGTTTCATTTTAATTTTATTTTAATTTAGTAATTTTGTTTATTTAGCAGTTGTCGCTTTTTTATTCATTTTTTTAATATATATATTTCTAAATAGTGGTAATGTATTTTTATTCAGTTTTAGTTTTATTTCGTTAGAAATTTAGTATTTCACTTATTTATTTCATACTATAATTATTATAAAAACATTAGCTATTCCATGTGTTTAATTAGCTTTTATTTTATATTTTCAGTTTTCTTTTTAATTTTAGTTTAAGTTTTAGTAATTTTGTTGTGTTTTCTGTCATTTTTATTAGTTTTTGTTTTTAAAAATATTTCTTAAATAGTATTTTTCTCCCAGCTTGGTTAGTACCTTTCTTAGTTTTAGTTTTTATTTTAGTACTTCAACTTAAACTTATTTTGAAATTTTGGTTTGTTTTTTTAGTTTGTAATCTAATATTTATATTTTATTTTATTTCAGCTTCATGTCAATTAACAACATGTTTTTAGTAGTTTTAGTTAGCAATAACAATACTGCTTTTGATTCTGGGTTGCATTGTTCTTAACAGGTTTAGTGAGATACAAATTATTTTCAGCCTCTATAAATCCATTGCAAAATATACATTGAACAATTAAGATATCACTCTGCCACATGCACACAGCTGATGCAAGCATCTAATTACCATTGATTTTGATTTTGCATGCCATCTCATTCTCAAAAACCCGCTGATTAACGTGCATGTGTTTCATCTGTGTGCAGGCCTCCTGCTGTACATATGTACATGTCACCGAGCAAACATGCACTTCAGCATACTTGCTCATTAGTGTGATTTGTATGTTTGCATGTGCAACCTTACATTCTCCAGCGCCCATGTAAGTGCTATTATTATCATGAGCTCAGGCATCTCACTATTTTCTGTTTCGTCATCTCTCTTTCTCACATACACATGCTCTGGTTGAGTTTGGAATAGCATACTACAATACTACTCTCATAGTGTGAGATGCATTAAAATAGCCAATAAACTCACATCCACATTGAGGTTAAATCACATGCAGCTCTTAAAGGAATACTCCACCCAAAAACAAATATTTGCTAAAAAAATTACTCACCCTCAGGCCATCCAAGATGTAGATGAGTTTGTTTCTTCATGGGAACAGATTTGGAGAAATTTAACATTACATCACTTGCTCAGCAATGGATCATCTGCAGTGAATGGGTGCCGTCAGAATGAGAGTCCAAACAGCTGATAAAAACATCACAATAATCCACACCACTCCAGTCCATCAGATAACATCTGTAGATGCCAAAAGAGAAACAAATCCATCGTTAAGATGTTTTTTATTTCAAACTGTTGCTTCCTCTATCCATAATATTGCTTTGTCCAGTGAAAAAGTAATCAGGTCTGTATCAGGAGAGAATTATGCACATACCAAGCACTGTTTACAAGCCAAAACAGTTCTGAACAAATACTGTATGTGGGTGGAATTTGTTGTGAGAGGACAACAGGAGATGGACTTTTTTTCACTGGAGGAGTTATTATGGATTATGGACTCATGCTTTAGCCAAAAACAATGGTTTGAAATAAATGGATTTGTCTCTTACAAACACAGTTTTTGTCTTCACAAGTCATTAATTGATGGACTGGAGTGCAGCCAAACAGAGATCTCAACAACACGACGCGTCCATTTAAAAACCTTCCAGATGATTTCAGACAAAAACACTGCAGCTAAAAGCACCTCGTCTATATGTCGTCCTGTTGCAGGTGGTCGCTAAACATAGAAAAGCTGCTGGTATTTAGGTCAACATGCTGTGTTATCTGAATACACTGCGTGCGTTGACATGCATAGTGTTTTCTGATTATATCTAATAAGCTGACAGCAGTTAATACGCTGTATTTATGATCAGGGCTTATATAAAGTGTGCTCACTAAATGTGTGTAAATCTCTCTAGTTTTGATGTCAAGAGTGGAGAAGAATATAATCATTTCAAAATGTCATAAACAGTTTTGATAGGTTTGATAGTTTTAGCATTTTGTTTCGCATGCACACACACCGATGCGCATAACACCATGTAGAGTGTCACCCAGTTGTCATTGTAGGCCATCTTTCTTTCCCTGTGTCTCTCTAGTTGCTCTAGTGACATTTTTATTTCATTGCCTCAGGTATGTTTACATCACATGTTTGAAGGACATCAAATATGAAAGTAGCTAAAAAAAAAACAATATGATCAGATTTTTTAGGACTATTAAGTTTTTTTTTTCTTTTTGCACTGCGTTGCTATATTTTCATGACATTTAAAGGGATAGTTCACCCAAAAATTTTAATTCTGTCATCATTTAAACCTCATGTCATTCCAAACCTGTATGAGTTTCTTTCTTCTGTTGAATATATACAAAGATATTTTGAAGACAGTTGGTAACAAAAAAGTCGATGGCAGCCATTGACTTCCACAGTATGGAGAAAAAAAAATACTATAAAAGTGAATGGCTACCGTCAGATGTTTTACTTCTGTTTTTGTTTTAGTTTTTTTCATTATTCTTAGGGCTCACAAAAAATTTTTTGTAAGCAAAAATTAAATGCAGTACAACAAATACTAGCATAAAAATGGCTTAGTTTTCATGAAAATGTCACCATTCGAAGTATCAAATTGCGCTTTATGTTTTAGTCTTTGTCTTTATCTTTTTTATTAATATTTTAAATGAGCTTTTATTTTTATATTTTCAATTTTCACTTTCATTTTGTAATTGTGTTATGTGCTTTTGTCATTTTAATTAGTTTTTGTTTTTATATATTTTTATAAAAAAATAATTGTATTTATTACATTAGAACTTTTGCTCTTTTGATTTAAACGAGTTCAAAAAATTTGTTTATTTTCAGTCTATTTTTTTGTTTGTTTGTTTTGTTTTATTTCAGCTTTATTTCAATGAACAAAATATTTTAAATAATTTTAGTTAATGACACTTTTGATACTGCTCTTAACAGGTTTAGTGAGATTCATAACATACGTGATATAAAGTGCTGAAAATCATAAAATGCAACAGGCAGATAAATTGACAGCAACATTGATCTAAAAACCTGCAAACCTGAAGTTTCTTATTTAAAACTCAAGCACATTATGTGAAAAGCCACAGCCATCAGAGACACTCAGAGATAATGAAGGCTTTACAGAATCCTTCAAATCAAAGTTAAAACGGCCTCACAGACGTGCATGCAGATGTGCATGAAAACATGACTAGATGACGTTTGCGTGCATCTCAATGACTTCCAGTCCATCTGAGCAAACGCCTTTGAAAACTGCGTGTGTGATTTATCTGCCTGTCCACACCGTCAGCAGAATTGACAATGGTTCAGGGGGGCGTGAGCAACACCTCAACATCCGCCTGCGCTTTCTGAATGAGCGCATATATGCATCATAATTAGAAGTAGCGAGATGCTATCGATGTCATCTGAAACTACCATCTCATTGCCAGGCGCCTGTCGCTTGCTTTTCATCGAGTTTGTTCTCTCATGGCAACAGATGGAGAGGAGGAGAGAACGCTGATTCTTTCATCCATCACAGAGATGGAGACGCTCGCGTCTTTAAGACAGACTGAAGCTGTTAGAAATCCAGAAATGATTAATTAAAGGACAAACAACAGCATTGATCCACTTTCAAATAGTCGGCAGGCACAGAAATACTGACAGGCGGATGACAGACAGTGCTTTGGTTATTTATGGATCGTGACGGTCGTGAAATGATCGAATTATTCATGGGAATGTATTAATACATGAATATCAATTGACTGTTGTGTATTCAGTGATGTAGATGAAATCAAATTAACACTTAACACTGAAACAGTGGTTCCGTTCCAAAACCTAACGAGAATTGGCCAAATTCTAAGGCCGTCAAGACAAGGCAATCCCAGAATGCATTGCTCAGTTGCAATCAAACATGGCAGCCAATACGAGAGAAGTGTTGATTATGCAACCATATGAGGTTCCATTTCCACACTCAGATCTTTGTGCAAAAGGAAAATGCACTTTTCTGTCCATTTCTACATGTGTTTCCTGAGCTCAGCTGTATTAAGTTCAATTTCTGATGTGTCATTTGATTATGTAAATTCCTCCTCTGCAGGGGCCAAATATCGCCAGCACTCAGTTGCTGAGAAACAGTGAGGAGACACATACCTTGAATTAAGAGACTTACTAACAAATAAATTATTTGAGTTTATTTGTGTACAGTACCATGCAAAAGTTTGAGGACAGTAAGATTTTATTCAGCCAGGATGAATTTAATTGATCAAAAATGACAGTAAATACATTTATAATGTTACAAAAGTATTATTGATGGTGAAATCGAATTAGTTTAATTTTGTATTAATTTTTTTTTAAGTAAATATTATTTATTTTTTAAATGTTATGGGCCTCATTTATGAAACTTTATGAAAATCTTACTACAATGTAGACTGATTGTACAACATTCTTATGTAAATTATTGCATTTAACTGAATTGAGTGATTTACACCGAAGTTTGTTCTTGTTTCATCTCCTTATTAGATGTTCAGTAGCATAAATGAAAATAAAATACTGCAGAATAAAATGATAACTCTGTGTTATGAATCCCTCAGTAAATGTCAACTACGCAATATGTAAGCTGTCAGAAAATGGGCCATTTACTCATTCGCGATTGTTTTTTAAACCTTTCGGTTGGTTGTCAGAGTATCTGTCTCATATTATTGGCTCACTCCGCTGAAGGCAGATGGTGTGATTGGCTGGGGAAACTAGTTCAAGCAGCCGGTGCCCTTCATCGTCCAATCAGAGGCTTCAGCCAGCATGTGATTAGCATATGGAGTTCTGTGATGTGTTTCGGAATTGCCAGTGGACTTGTGTGGGTGGAAATGGACCAGATCTCACAGGAGTCTCAGTTATAGTCAAGATAAAACACTTAGCATCAGTTAGTGTCTTATCAAACCCATCTCAGAGAGAAAATGGCTGATTACACACTGATTCAAGTCTAATCAACTAACACACTTGAATGTATTTCGTTCATTGCTCATGGACTCCAATCTATCTATCTGGGCTCATTTATGTTTAATTTAAGCATCAACTTTGTCTCAGATGTTTCTCCTGAGATTACTGGGGTGTTTTTCTCAGGAGAAACATCTGAGAAGGAGGAGACGTCTTTATTTGCTCTCCATTTAAAGTTGTTATGTAGGAGAAATAATTCACGCAGTGGATCGGAAATGATTTTGCTTTGCACAGTTTTGTATTCATGTGTAAGCGTCTGTCACATCTCTCTGACAGTGACGTATGTGTTCACACATTTTCAAGGCAATCAGTCCCAAGACGTCTTGTGCGTTATAGTGATTTTAACAGAATTAAAGGGTGTTTATAGGCAAATAATGAGAAACACAAAAAACAGGTTCGTCTGAAAACAATTCTTCCACCAAGTAATATAGAGTAGAATCTTTCTCTCTCACGTTCTCTATTGATTGAAACACTCATTTGTTTCTGTCTGTATGTTCCATATCACTTTCTAAAGAAGCGTCAGTCTGACGGCATCAGCTCGTTCCCTTTCCTCCAAAATAGATGCATTTGCATTTCTGGAGAAAGCTCAGTGCAGGTTTAAAGATGGCTTTAATCTCCAGGACGTTTTACAATTGCTTTGGCTCAGTGAAGCGCTATAAGGAGACATCTCATCCTTTAAGGAGACAGAAGAGGTTTTGAGATCAGATTTATTCTGGTACTTTCAGTTCTACTAAATTGCTTTAATCAAGGTGATCTGACACAACTATAGATCCACACTAAACACCTTCCTGCTTTCACAGTCTACCACTTTGCTGTTTAAAAGATCTGTCTGTCTATCTATCTATCTATCTATCTATCTATCTATCTATCTATCTATCGTCCGTCCGTCCGTCCACCCATCCATCCATCCATCCCTCCATCCGAGTGAATCAGATGTTGATTCGCTGAATCAATCAGAGTAGTTAGTTGATTCAGTGAAGCATTCATCAGACTGACTTTTAATTTCTTTGAGTCTTTTTGAATGATTCATTTAAAAGAACCTGTTAATGGGAATCATTTCCTCTCGAATCAGAATGTCTGTCTGTCTATCATCCATCCATCCATCCGTCGATCTTATGCCAAAGTAATGAAACCTACAGTTCAGTAAGTAAATCAGATGTTGATTCACTGAATCAGAGTAGTTCACTCAGTGAAGGATTCATCAGACTGATTCAAACTGTTAACTTCTGTGAGTCTTTTTGAAAGATTCATAGGAGTCATTTGCGTATGAATCGGAATGTTTGTTTTTACTTTTCAGGACAAAACATTTTCTTTTCATTATTTTAAGCACAATCTCAGAAATCATGATGCACTGCATCATTTTCTAGTTTAAGAATCAAATTTTTGTTGGTAGTTTGGTGCTATTGTTTTACTGATGTATCATCCTGGCATTATTATTCTTTCTAATGAATTTAAAGGTCCCCCCCCCCCCCCCCCCAAAAACCACACCCCCCCCCCCCCCCCCCCCCCCCCCCCCCCCCCCCCCCCCCCCCCCCCCCCCCCCCCCCCCCCCCCCCCCCCCCCCCCCCCCCCCCCCCCCGTGCGTTATTCCTAATCAACCATTTCTCCTTCTTGTGTTTTCTTCTAGACAATGCTCACTGCCATCTCTATGAGTGCCATTGCCACAAACGGCGTAGTGCCAGGTAAGCAAGCCCCTGCTAGAGCTTAACATGTGCATGTGGGTCGTCTTGGCAACAGGAAGCGGTCACCGTAGCAACAATAACTAGCAATGAGCAGACAACAATATCCTCAAAGCTGTATTTATGTATTCATAATTGGCTGAGCATGTCCTGGCCTAATGACCGACTCGATCTCATCTCCTGATTGGAGCAGAGCCGAGGTGAGGTGAAATTGCCGGGTTCGGTTCCCCATCCGTTGTTCATCAGCAATAGGCTGCTATTATCTCTATAGTGCTAAAAGACACTTTATAAGCATGCTTAATATTTTCCAAGAAACAGGAAGTTGTAATTGTGGGTTGTATTGTGCTATTTTTCTGAGCTGTCAAAATCAGAATGCTTCGTTAATATCCCAGCAGATCATAACTTCCTCAAATTAAAGTTTCCTGAAAGGGTTTTCTGTTTGCATCAACAGCTGGAGGCGCCTATTACATGATCTCTCGCTCTCTGGGCCCTGAATTCGGTGGCGCTGTAGGCATCTGCTTCTACTTGGGCACCACCTTTGCTGGAGCCATGTACATCCTGGGCTGCATCGAGATCCTGCTGGTGAGATAAACAACCTGTGTGTTTTATGAGTGTGTCAATCAGTGGCTTGCAGGGTTTTGTTTTTTACAATCGCTAAGCATTGTTGGGGGTAATGCAAGTTATGTAATCAGATTACTTTTTTTCAAGTAACACATTAGCTCCTTATTAGAGGCCTGACCTAAATGCAATATGTCAAGATCATGTCCGGGTCATAATTCAGTAGAATTTCAATTATTTTCAAATTGATATGATATGATATGATATGATATGATATGATATGATATGATATGATATGAGATATGATGTGATATGATTATTCCACTTTATGAAAAAAGCATATCCTAAATCAAAATGTATGTTTGGGGCCTAAAAAATTCGAAATATCATTTTCTTTTTCTTTTTTTTTTCAGTTTCTTTCATTACATGAATGTTTTCTTTTCATAAGATTCACCCATTTTTGCCATTAAATAAATATGCAGGGTTGCTAATGGATATACAAACAATATTCAATATATTTACAATTTTAAGTCATATAAACCATATAGTAGATACAAAATTATATATTAATACAATTTTTATTTAGATTTTTTAAAATGTGAAAATATTTTTTTTAATTATTATTATTTGTTGTTATTATTATTATTTATTTATTTTGTATTATTGTTTTTAATCACCAGTGGTGTTCCCTCAGGATTCAGTGCTCTTCACAGACTGCGTGATCTGCATGAAGGAAGCAAATAAGTGTTGCTGAATTGATGAAACACACACACACACATCTGATCAGCTAGTCGCTATGGTGACCTGTTCGTTTTTATAATATCTGCCGGGTTACACAATACGGCTTTAATCTCAAAGCGCCAGCTCACTTTAAATAGACGTCTTAGTGTCCTTCTGAACTGTAGGCTGGATAAAACTCTCGCTCAAATCAGCATGCTGCGTACCCGCCGATCTCCGAGTCTGGGGAAGATTTTGCACAGACAATGGGAGCTAAGCCAATGTTCCCCCGGAAGAAAGAATTAACCCAGAAGTCAGACAGACTCGAGCCCCCGACCAGCAATATGAAAGAAAATACATGAGCAGCCGAAAACACGAGACGAGCGAGGCTCCGAGGACACGCTAGCGCAATTAAACGCAGAGTCTGCATAATTACTTAATTACTCACTCTAACAGGTGGAGAGGAAAGCAGAACAAGAGAATAATAACAAAGAAATGAAATAAACTTTTAAAAAAAATGCATCTAGACACATATGATTTCAGTGTTTTTGCATAACATCCTGACTACTAAAACGTCTTAATCTAGTTGATTTTTGAAGGCAGTTTAGAACGGGGTCCTTCGCTGCCAGTAATGTTGTGTTCATGCATTTCTTTGGTTGATTTAAAGAATAAAAGTCTTTTGATAAAATAGTTTCAGTTCAGCCTCATGTCATTCCAAATACGTATTTGTGGAGAACAGAAGGAGAAGTTTAGCTGAATGTCCAGGCTGCACAAAATAATACAGTTACCAGTGCGCCGAAAAGATCACAAAAGTAGTCCATACTTATGCTTTATATTAAAATGTCTTCTGAAACCATGCAATAGATTTGTGAGAGAAACAGATCAAAATGTAATCTTTTATTCAAGTTAAATTACCCTTTCATCTAGACCGGGGGTGCCCAAACTCGGTCCTGGAGGGCCGGTGTCCTGCAGAGTTTAGCTCCAACCCTAATTAAACACACCTGAACCAGCTAATCAAGCTCTTACTAGGCATACTAGAAACTTCCCAGCAGGTGTGTTGAGGCAAGTTGGAGCTAAACTTTGCAGGACATCGGCCCTCCAGGACCGAGCTTGGGCACCCCTGATCTAGACAACCAAATGATTTCTTTACGGTAGACGAAGTCATTTCGTTCCCATTTACCTGAACTTCCATGGTTTTTTTTGTCCTACCATGGAAGTCAATGGTAATCAAAAACATTCTTCAAAATGCATAATTTTCAAATTATGACAACTATCCCTTTAACTCGTATTTTATTAAATATTATTTAGAAAAAATATGAAGCAATATCAGCAATATCAAAAAATAATAAATAATTAAAATATATTGCTAAATAGGAATGTATTTCAATACTTTGGGTAAAAACAGATTTACTTGCGAAAACTTTACAAAAAACATTATAAAGTTGAAAAAAAATGATTAGCTATTCTAATCTTTTTTTAAACAAAGCAAAATCATGATCTTTCCAAGTACTGCATGAACTGTGCTGCACCAAGTTTAATATGCAGAAGCATGAATGAGATTTGACAGCTATGCTGGAGGGCAAGTTGTATGGACTACTTTTATGATGCTTCATTTATTCAGTTATTCATGGTGCTTCTGAACACAGTATGCTTTCATTGTATGGAAAAGTGCAGTGTGAACAGTCAAAATGGTCCTTTCATGGAGAGACACAAGAATGAGTAATGAGACATAATTATGCGTTAAAAAACTGCCAAGTTTTTTTAATTTGCCAAGGACCAAAACTCTTCACTCAGTAAGCACAACAGCAGTCTATGCAGTCATTGCTTTGGCACAAAAGGCATTCACTGACTGCTCTGATATCATTTTAAACTGCTTTGTAAGCTTAAGTTCTAAAAGAAAAGACAAAACTAAGTAAGACAGAAATTTGCTACATTTCTACAGCAATACAATACTGGAACATTGTAAATCTTTAAAAAAAAATAATTAAATACTTTCAAAACAATTGGATGTACCTGAACACCTACACAGGTGTCAGTGTTTCAATTTCATTATCATCTATACAACAGAGGAAACTAATTTTGCACTGTAATGTAAACATGGACCATGTAACAAATACTGCAGTGAATTTTGACATTTTTAATCATTTATACGAAAAAAAATAATGAGTAATGCTACCTGTTATTAGTGTTTTTTCATTGATTTATAAGGGACAGTGTGTTTGTTGGGTGACTGTAATATTATATTATATTATGTCTTTCTTTTTTGGGGTGAATTATGACTCAGACATGATCTTGACAGATTGCATAAGATTCCTAATAATTTCTCACTTTTATCATTCTTATAAAGGGAAAATCCTTAAACAGATTAATGAATGATGCAATATATTGTGCTTAGAGCAGTGAAACGGACCATAGGCACCCAAAAGTTTATGGCATTGAATATAATTTAGGTCAGGCCTCTAATAAGGACTAATGGCGGGCCATTTGCAGTATTAATTCCAAAGCCGGGGGAAAGAACATCCGAAATTCCCATCCCAGCCCATCCGGGTGCAAGCAAGAACACAACCCAAGAAACCAGAACCCGGACAAAGAGGGGGAAGAGGAAGGGGGGGAAAAGGGGGAAAAAAACACACGCTTGACTAGTTCAATTAGCGCTTAGAACTGAACTCACACTAGTCTGTTTTACCGCCTGTGTCATTGTGAATCTCACTCATCTCTCATTATTTTGTCCCTCTTTGTCTGTTTGCTCTTCTTTGGCTCTTTTTTGTAGTTTTAGACTTCTTTTTAGATTCATCTTGTTTGTTTGATGAGGTTTGTTTTTATATCTTTTTTATATCTTTTTCTGATATTCTGACCTTTAACCCTCTCCAATCTTGTTTCTTTATTATGTTTGAGTGTGCAGTTTCTGTTATAAACATTAGTCTAAGGGCCCTATCATACACCCGGCGCAAGTGTTTTTTACTAGTTTCAGCCCGACGCAGTTCTCATTTTCCCGTCCTGCGCTGCGTTGTTTAAATAGCAAATGCATTTGCGCCCATTTGTGCGTCCATGGGCGTGCTGGTCTGAAAAAGAGGTGTGTTCAGGCGCATTGTTGGCGTGTTGCTATTTTGAGGAACTGAAAATAGACTGCGCCATAGACCTCAAACTCAAACCTGGTCTAAAGTCTGGCATAATATTTTTTCTTTGTTATTTAAAGAGTGCGTTAGTAATATGCGCCTATAGACGGGTGCACAACGCGCGTACACTTTGCTTATTACACACACAGGGACGCACAGCAGCACACAAACATTTATGTGAATAGCGAACCCGCCATGGCGCGAGCGCAACTGGCTTTTAAAGGGGATGGGAGATGACACTCTGATTGGTTTATGGCACGTTACGCCAAAAACAAACCCATTACTCATTAAGAGAATAGGGACAACCCTTTTAGACCATGCGCCGGGCGCGCCGACCGTTTTCCCGTCGTTAAACTAGCAAAAGTGGATTCGGACACGCCCTGAGTGCACCTGCGCCGTGCGCTTTAGACCATGCGCTTAGATCGTTAAAATAGGGCCCTACGCCTTTAAGTCTTCACCAGCAAGTTTGTTAGAAAGATTGATGTGAAACATAGTTAATTTGGTTATTGTATGGATTGAAATAAAGGTAAACTGAATCAGTTTGGTAGGAAATCACAGGTATATAGTATATATTTCAAATTTAATCGATTTGTAATGGCAGAAGGCGTTTGGCATCAGTAATTTTAAGTTATTTTATCACAGAATATTGATTGGCAGACCTAATTATTTTTCTTTTTGGTTCCCTTTCATCCTTTCAATTAATTTGTCCTCCTTGCACCTTATTTTCCCCTCCTATCTCAGGTATACATCGTACCACAAGCGGCTGTTTTTAAGATGGAGGGTCTGGAGGGAGCCGAGGCCGAGGCCGCCATGCTGAACAACATGCGTGTATACGGCACGCTGGTGCTCAGCTTCATGGCCATTGTGGTGTTTGTAGGAGTGAAGTACGTGAACAAGCTGGCGCTGGTCTTCCTCGCCTGTGTCATCTGCTCGATCCTCGCCGTCTACGCTGGAGTGATCAAAACCGCCTTCGAGCCGCCGGTCTTCCCGTATGTGCCTCAGCAATATTACAGTCACACATACCAGGACCAGAAACATACTCTACGCTAACCAGGGTTCCCACGGGTCCTTGAAATCCTTGAAAGTTTGTGAATCTGAAAAAAGACATTTCAAGGCCCTGGAAAGTTTTGGAAAAGAAACATACATCGATACAGGTCCTTGAAAGTGCTTGAACTTATTTTGTGCCAAAAGTTTTCTGGAAAAAATTCCATATTATTCCCTCTGCACTCTTAAAAATAAAGGTGCTTCAAAAGGGTTCTTCACAGCGATGCCATAGAAGAACCATTTTTGGGTTCCACAAAGAACCATTCAGTCAAAGTTTCTTTAAATAACCATCTCTTTCTTACCTTTTTGTAATCTGAAGAACCTTATTTTGCCACAAAGAAGCTTTTGTGAAACAGAAAGGTTCTTCAGATGTTAAAGGTTTTTTATGGAACCATTGGTAACAAAATCGTTTAGTCGCTTATGCATCGTAAATCAACCTTTATTTTTAAGAGTGTGGTCCGCTAATGTGTTATTTCTCCAACACTTCATGGCCTATACATACTAGCTTGCTTGATTTACGTTAGTTACGCGCATTTACGCGTTACGTTAAGTGTTTCTCGTGTTAGGTACTTTGTGGTGTACATTGCCATGACGTTCAAGCACGCAACACTACTACGTGGTACCCTCAACGTTTCAAGACACACATGAAATTAATGTTGAATGTTGCTTTGCTTGTTAAGATAATGTAAACACATGAGGCAAGAAAAACTTAAAAGCATATTCATATATTTTAAAACTTCTGGCTACATGAGCCTAAGCTCTATTCAATAAACAGCATAGGATGTACCGAATATTCTTCAGTTTTATGCAAAACAGAAATACGTTGAATAGAATCTCTGTCATATGGCCAAAAATACGTAAATGCAACAAAAAAATACTTTTTTGCATAGTTGTTTGACACATGAAAACTGTAAGAATGTATCTTACAAGGAAACACAATGTAACCTTGCTCTCACTTGAAATGTGTCCCCACATTAAGTCCTTGAATTTGAAGGTATTGGACCTTGACCGTCCTTGACAGCTCAGTGAAATTTTAGTACCCCAAGGTGTGGATCCTGAAGCGTCATTTGTTTTTTGTCCTTTAGAAATGATTTAGTTTGAAATGATTTCCACAGAGTGTGTGTGCTGGGAAACCGGACTCTGGTTTGGAAAGGCTTCGATGTGTGTGCGAAGGTCATCGAGAGAGAAAACGCCACGGTCACCACCAAACTCTGGCGGCTCTTCTGCGACTCTGAGTTCCTGAACGCCACCTGCGACAGCTATTTCACCAACAACAACATCACGGAAATACAGGGAATCCCCGGAATGATGAGTGGTATCCTGCGCGGTAAATACACCCAAATGCATGCTATATACTGTATATACAGTGTATAATAGATCTATATATATATAATTAAGAAATAAATTAACACTTTATTCGCAAAATGCATGGCAAATAGAATAAAGGACATTTATAATGTTACAAATATTCTATTTAAAGTAAATGCTGTTCATCTTTGGATCACAAAAATAAATTACATTATTAAAATACTTTCAAATGAAAAAGTTAATCAATTATAATCTGGTTGCACATATTACAGTTTGTAAATAATGCAGCCATACGGCAAAACAATTTTATTTTTTTTTTAATGTGTTTTTTTAATATATTTCGTAATCTACAACAAATGGCCTAAAACTATGCTTAAAATATTTTCAAAAATTATGATATGTACATTAATTTTTCTACCATTGCGAAAACTATGTTTAGAATATAAATTTTATTTTTTTTTAAAGCCTTTAAAAATATGTATTTACCCTCCATAATATTCCATTCCAAGAAAACACATTCACATATGTCACATTTAAAGAAAATCTTTTTGTTGCCTATAACACGTGTGAACATATAAGCACCTTGAATAAACCTGAATGATTAAAAATGCAGGCTGCTGTGAGATCGGACATGTATTTTCTTGCCCCTGAAAAGAATTGAATAATATTTTGGTATGTGAACATTGAAGTAGATATATTTTCAATTCAAACATATATTTGATTGAGCATCATGGTTACAAATATCTTAGCTGTATTAAAAAAAAAAAATTCCATATTGGTTGATGAGCATAAGAAACATCTTTCACAAACATTAAAAATCTTACCGACCCCAAACAGAAGATATTCACTTTTATCGAGCTTTTGTATAATATAATTGTATAGTATAAAATATTGTTTTTTCAAATACAAACTTTTCCTCTGTGTCAACTAACCATTGCTATTAATATTGCTCATATTTAGTGTTAATGATCTGAACAAGCCTCTAAGCCTCTATTTCTCATATTCTCTCTCTTTGTTTCCCTGTTTCTCTCTCTTTCTCTTCCAGATAATCTCTTTGGGAATTATATGGATAAGGGAGCGTTTATTGAGAAACTGGGATTACCCTCCATGGATGAACCCGATTCCATACCGACCAACACCAACCGCTACGTGCTTGCCGACGTCACCAGCTTCTTTACCATGCTGGTGGGCATCTACTTCCCCTCCGTGACAGGTAAAGTCTTCTCTCGACAGCCCTGATCTCAGCCATCATTTCTGATTATGAAAATCTACGTTCTTGAAAATTAAGGTTCCAAAAGCAATGTCAAAGAAGAACCATTTTCCTCAAGAATCCTCTTTACAACCATTTTGTTAAATGGTTTTGTTTAATAATCAAAAGAACCCTTTTTCCACTGTAATAAACCTTTTGTGCAATGGAAAGGTTTCATGAATGTTAAAAATGGAACTATAAATGCCAAAAATGAACCTTTCTTTTTTAAGACTGTATAAAGAATTCCACATTTTAGAATACAAGTAAACTCATCAAAACTAGGAAATAACCCAAATGGAAGTATGGGAAATGATGTAGTGAGCAAACATTGTAGCCATTAAATGGTCTGTCTTGTTTTGAACAGGTATCATGGCTGGATCAAACCGATCCGGTGATTTGCGGGATGCCCAGAAGTCCATTCCCATCGGCACCATCCTGGCCATCACCACCACCTCCATCATCTGTATCTTCTCAGATAGAAACACACACAGCGCTCCACCTGCTGGACACAGTCTGATATAACACCCTACCAGCCATACAGTTTATGATACAGTGATCAAATATCAAATGACTCATTTTAGTGATTCAATCGAATCAGTTTTCAAAGAGTCTCTTGCAAAATGAAGTTAGTAGCTGGTAAGTTTTTGAACCAGTTCATTGGAACGAACTGCCCAAATGAACCAAATCATTCAAACGAATCAGTCTTCTCAATTCTAATAATAAGCCTAGGAATCATTCCATGGAAAAGCTAAAAGCCTTCAAAACACTCAAACCTACTGATAGACTACATTTTTATCAAAAAAAAAACAACGTCCTTTAACTGAAATATTCAGACATGTCTAGTGTGCTTCTGTTTGGTTCCTGCATCGAGGGAACGGTGCTGAGGGATAAGTATGTTATGTGCTTAAAATGTCTCTTGTAACTTATAAATATGTATAAATATGTCAAGTGATTTAGTGCATGAAAAAATACACTAGCATTTAAATGTTTAGGGTTGGTTCGATTATTAATGTCTCTTATTCTCAGCTGCGTTTATTTGATCAAAAAAACAGTAATATTGTGAAATATTATTACAGTTTATAGTTACTGTTTTTTATTTGAATATATTGTAAAATGTAATTTATTCCTGTGATGCAAAGCTGAATTCACTCCAGTCTTCAGTGTCGCATTATCCTTCAGAAATCATTCTAATATGCTGATTTGCTGCTCAAGAAACATTTCTGATTATGAGCAATGATGAAAACAGTTGTGCGGCGCAATATTTTTGTGGAAATCATCGTTTTTTTTTTCATTCTTCGGATTCTTTGATGAACAGAAAGTTGAAAAGAACAGCATTTATTTGAAATAGAAATAGTTTGTAACATTATAAATGTCTTTACTATCATTTTTGATCAATTTAATGCTTACTTGTTGACTAAAACCCCAAACTTGTGAGAGGTAGCATAATTCTTTGTGTATGTTTGTGTATTTCAGGTTTGGTGAGGCGGTCAGGGGGAATCTGGTGATCGGGACACTGGCGTGGCCGTCGCCCTGGGTCATCGTCTTCGGTTCCTTCTTCTCCACCTGCGGTGCGGGGCTTCAGAGCTTGACGGGCGCTCCGCGTCTCATGCAGGCCATCGCACGAGATGGCATCGTGCCGTTCCTCAGGGTGAGTGTGCACACATGTTGAGTGTTTAGTCTTTGACTTTCAGCATAAAGTCAGAATCACATTGCAGCTAACTCATGCCAAGAGCTGCCAGCGCTGACCTTGTTTTTTAATCTGTTTTTGTGTGTGTGTGTGTGTGTGTGTGGTGGTGGTGTGTGGTGTGTAACCTGGTATGTATCCACATTTGGGACTCAAATGTCCCGACAATGATAGTAATACTAGTACTTTTTTTACCTCTTGTGGGTAATGTTTTGAGGTCCCCATGAGGAAACGCTTATAAATCATACAGGATGAGTTTTTTTTTTTGAGAAAGTAAAAATGCACAAAGTTTCCTGTAAGGGGTAGGTTTAGGGTAGGGTTGGTGTAGGGCAATAGCACATACGGTTTGTACAGTATAAAAACAATTACACCTATGGAGAGTCCCCATAATCCATGGAAACACAACATGTGTGTGTGTGTGTGTGTTTGTGTGTGTTGTGTGTGTGTGTGTTTGTATGTGTGTGTGTGTGTTTGTGTGTTTGTGTGGTGTGAGTGTGTGCGCGTTTTTTGTGATACAAATGATGACATAAATGTGTATAATGACAAAGGTATAACTGGTATTACAAGGAGAAGGTGACTTTTTACCCCATGTCCCCACTTTTCAAAAGCTTATAAATCACACAGAATGTGGTTTTTTGAAAATCTAAAAATGCAGAAATTTTCCTGTAAGGGGTAGGTTTAGGGGTGTGGTTGGTGTAGGGCAATAGAATATACTGTCTGTACAGTATAAAAACCACTACGCCTAATGGAATGTCCCCACAATTCACAAAAACAAACATGTGTGTGTGTGTGTGCGTGTGTGTGTGTGTGTGGCCGTGTGTGGTGTGTGTGTGTGTGTGTGGTGTGTGTGTGTGTGTGTGTGTGTGTGTGTGTGTGTGTGTGTGTGGGTGTGTGATGGGCGCGTTTTTGTTACAAATGAGGACATAAATTTGTATAATGACAATGGTATGACATAGGTATTACAAGGAGAAAGTGACTTATGAGGACATTACCCAATGTCCCCATTTTTCAAAACGCTTATAAATCACACAAAATAGAGTGTATTGAAAATCTGAAATAGCAAAAAGTCTCCTGTGAGGGGTAGGTTTAAGGGTAGAGTTGGTATAGGGCAATAGAATATACGTTCTGTACAGTATAAAAACCATTACACACCCACTTTTCACAAAAACAAACCTGTGGGTGTGTGTGTGTGTGTGTGTGTGTGTTGCAGGTGTTTGGTCATGGAAAAGCAAACGGGGAGCCCACCTGGGCGTTGCTCCTGACCGCATGTATCTGTGAGAGTGGGATTCTCATCGCTTCTCTGGATAACGTCGCTCCGATTCTCTCCATGTAAGAGGCCATGCAGATATACAGCAGCCTTAGAAAGTGTTTGCACATTTAAGTCACACATAAAAATGACTGAATGTCATTGCATTAGGTAATACAAATTCACATCAATCCATCAGTGTTGTTATTATTAACTAAAATTAAAACTAAAACCTTTTTAATACAAATAAAGCGGAAATAAAATATATATATAAATATTACATGAAAACCTAAACTTAAAAGACTTAAATGGAAATGTTGCCTTGTCAGATATCTGGAATAAAGTATGTTGAAGAATATGTTGGAGTAAAATAAGTTAAAGAACTAAAATTGCTCAATAAAGACTGAATTAAAATAGAAATAAAAGGTAAATAGAAATGTTTAAAAAACAAACACATAAACAATAACTGAAATGTAAAACTAATTATAACTTGTTAACTATTAATATAATTAATGTCAATAAAATTATATATTTGTTTTATATTACGAACTCGACCAAAATAAAAAATAATTAAGGTAAATAAATATTAAACACACCCATATCTACAAATCAAAACAAACTGTAAAACTAAATTAACATCAAAACTATCAATAATATGAACTATTAATATAATTATGTTGTATATAATATATTAACATTTTAGAATTAGATATGTTACAAACCATCAATAATACGTTAAAAGAATAATAAACAACTAAATAGAAAATGGAAAATATGAAGTAAAAGCTACAATTTTTTTTTTTTTTCCCCAAGATATTATAAATACTATAATAGTTAGGAAAGAATTTAAAATATTTATTTCCTTAACCAAACTGATTTTTTAACTATTTTGAATAGCTTTAGTTTTAGTTAACATTAATACTTCATAAAAAAAATCTTTTAGTACGGAGCCCTTTTATTTTTACTTGAAAAGTGTGTTTTGACATTTTTTGAAATAAATGTTATTTAGTTCAATATTTTTAACAATCACTTTTTAAGACAATCACATTCAGACATTTTAAGTGTGGTTTAAGGGTCCAAACATTTGAGACATAATCCCGGGTATCCGTTTCTGTTTATTGACATTATCGTGTTTGTTTCTCTCGTGTGGCGACAGGTTTTTCCTCATGTGCTACATGTTTGTGAATCTGGCCTGTGCTGTTCAGACTCTGCTCAGAACGCCCAACTGGAGGCCGCGGTTCAAGTTCTACCACTGGTGAGCTTCAGAGCATCGTGTCTTGCCCTTTGCTGTGGCTTTATTCGTATTTGTACACTAATGTTTGCCTTCCTGTTTTCCACCAGGACTCTATCCTTCCTTGGCATGAGCCTCTGCCTCTCGCTCATGTTCATCTGTTCTTGGTACTACGCCATCGTTGCCATGGGAATCGCCGGCTGTATCTACAAGTATATCGAGTTCCGAGGGTAAGTGGATTGTGACCCGGAGTTGGGGCGCAAAACCAAGACGATGGATTAGAATTGAGTTTTAGGCGTTTGACCTGTCAGGATCCCTCGTAATCAGATGGGCCAAGAACAGCTGAAATCTGCTCCAGGGTTTGATTACCAGTACTTTAGTGCCTTTCCTGTGGAAACACTTCCAGAGTCAAGCTGAACAGTGACCCAGGTCTGTGGCCGGAAATTAAAGAGGAGGAGAAAAGTGGCGGCAGGATTATGGAGTCTGAGGCTGTGTGCGGATTTGAATACTTACTGCATACTGCGCAGTATATACTGTATACTTAAAACCAGAAGCAATTTAAATAGCAGTATGCATATGTCATAGTCATCATTTTAAACAAATTTTAGTCAAAAAAAAAGGTCAAAATGCAAAGTCAAATTGTGTGCATTGCATTGTGGGATACAGTACCCAGCACAAGATGCTTTGTTGTATAATGTGCATGTTGCCAGATGTACTAGGTCATCAAGGAATTGCATGCGGTCCGAAATATAGCACAATATACATACAATACTACAGGCAAAAGCACGAGCAGCAACAGAAAACAAAAAATGTAAGCGTCAAATCAGACTAGCCGTTATTTATGATACTGACCATTTATTTCATACTTGCGTGATTTCCGTTTCAACATTAAATAAAAAGACTTTACGGATAAACCTACATGTTCGGCCAGTTTTCATTATCAGTAGCTCCAACTTACAGGGATCATGTGGAGTTTTATATGGCAGTATGCTTTAAAGTCGGAAAAGAATAGCAGGATATTTGTTAATTTCCTCAATAAATCTGTATCTACAGCTAGAGCAAACATCTATGCTTCATGTACAAGGACTTCAGCCAATATACTTGTGCATCTGATTTCATCTTACGTGTGAGTTATTTGGTTTTATTTGAAAAACTGGAGCATGCTGACTTGGCATAGACTCTGATGTGAATTTGCAGGTTCAACAGCTCTCATAAGTAATAAATAACGTGATATGCAGCCAATGGTAACTTTATTATAAGAAAACACACAAATACTTTTATCCCTGTTTGCTTCTACAAGGCATCTGTTACACACTTGGTATGGAGAGTGGACACCCACCGGCAGAAACATAGATCGGTGCTTATGACTGTGGATACTGTATATATGCAGTAATTTGTTAGAATGGTATTCTGAACATAAATAGAGTGTGTGAAAAAGACGTGTGTCTGTCTGTGCTGACAGGGCGGAAAAGGAATGGGGGGATGGAATAAGAGGTCTGTCTCTCAGCGCAGCCCGGTTCGCCCTTATGAGGCTGGAAGAGGGACCACCACACACCAAGAACTGGAGGTGAGTGCAAATACGTACAGATTACATATATATACGTAATTGTACATTTGTTTACAGTGTGTGTGTGTGTGTGTGTGTGTGTGTGTGTGTGTGTGTGTTGTTGTGTGTGCAGTTGAAAAATATGTTGAGTAAAATAAGTTGAAGAACTAAAATGAGTAAAACAAAGACTGAAATAAAAATTTATTAAAGCTAAATATAAATAAAAAATTACTATTTTTACAAAAATTTTTTTACTTAAAAGGTTAAAAACTACAAAGTAAAATCAAAACGTAATATAACTATAATTAAAGGGTTAGTTCACCCATAAATGAAAATTCTGTCATTAATTACACATTCTCATGTCGTTCTAAAGCCGTGTGACCTCTGTTCATCTTCAGAACACAATTTAAGATATGTTGGATGAATCTGAGAGATGTCCGAAACTACATAGGACAGCAACGCAATAACACTGTTCAGGCCCAGAAAAGTATGAAAGACATCTTCAGAATAGTTCATCTGCCATCAGTGGCTCAACCGTAACGTTATGAAGCGACGAAAATACTTTCTGTACGCAAAGAAAACAAAGAATGACTTTATTAAACAATTCTTCTCTTCCTAATCAGCGTCCGCCGCCATTCACAAGAGTACCATGACGCCTGTGGATATCAACATATTTATATAAGTATATTATAGTAAAACATTTTGCTCATACCTATATTAGCTGTACATTATATATATATATATATATGTTTCATAAAATAATGAAGATTTTAATTAGTAGATATTTATATATACTGATTTAGTATTATATTTATACATATTTATGCTGAAGGTACAGTATTTATATTATTAACCTTATTGTGCACGTGTAATCTTCTTTAAGTTTTGACCACTACTCTCTCCTGCATTTGGCTCTCCTCAGACCTCAGATATTAGTCCTGGTCAGCATGGATTCTGAGCTGAATGTGGAGCAGCCGCGTTTGCTGTCTCTGACCAATCAGCTGAAGGCTGGGAAGGGTCTGACCATCGTGGGCACAGCGCTGGAGGGAACCTACCTGGAAAACCATCCTCAAGGACAGCAGGCCGAACAGGTGACATTCACACAAACACAGACACAACAAGGCTAGTGAGATATCCACTACTTAGACAGCTTACGTTGGAACTTAATTGTGATATTTACTTGGGTAAACTTTGTTTTGTGTCTCAAAGTCTCTGAGGAAGCTCATGGAGGCGGAGAAGGTGAAGGGTTTCTGTCAGGTGGTCATCTCTTCTAACATGAGGGACGCCACGTCACATTTGGTCCAGGCCGGAGGTTTAGGAGGTCTTCTGCACAACACCGTACTGGCCTGCTGGCCGCGCAACTGGAAACAGGCCGAGGATCATCAGAGCTGGAGAAACTTCATTGGTGAGAGACATTTCTTCCAATTCACTCTTATTTAAAGGTTCTGTATTGGCACTGATGATTGATGATGATTAATAACCATTGAACCTTTACTTTCCTCATAAGGTTTTCAAATAAGCTTGAAAGACTTGATTAGTTGGGTCATTCTATTTATTTACCAATCACCAATCTTGAAAAATAACTTTGAGAATTGTGAAATATAAATAAAATATAATTGTGAGATATAAATTGTCACAATTGGATTTTTTTTATTCTGGGGCAGAAAAACAATGCAAAATAATAAACTCTGAGAATTCTGAGGGGGAAAAAATGTGAGGTGTAAAAATGAGGTGTTACAATTGTGTTGACATCTTACAATTCTGACTTTTTTTCTCAGTTTATTCTTCACAATTCTGAGTTTATATCCTGCAATTTTGGGAGAAAAACAAGTCAGAATTGCAAGATCTAAACTATTTTATTCAGTTATTCTTACAATTATGTCAATACGCATATTTAAAGCTATCCATTATTTAAGTACAATCCGAAATAGATTCACATTTACATAAATTAATTCAAATTTTTATTTTAAGCTATTGTTTTAATTATATTATTCAATATTCATGTAATTAAGTCACTATACATGTATTCCTAAAGATATTTTATTTATTTTCTCTTGGTCTATTGTAACAATTAAATCTATAAGTTTTGACCAGCATTTACATAACTTTCCTATTTACTCTTGGATCAGCGATGGAAAAATACTCTTCATAGTTCTTTGTAGCATTAGATATCAAATCCAAAGAAATTAATTACAATTAATAATATTAATAAACATTTTTTTGAAGATATTTTACTAAGATAAGTAAATCTTTTATGAAAAAAATATATGTATTTGGAACTTAAAGGATACAAGCTGAAAACCTAGATTATGCATAAGAAATGAATGATAAGTCTGAAATCAGTGCAAAAACAGCTTCACATTATGAATCACCAACAAAAAAAAGTCTAAAATCAGTAAAAATAATACATTCGTGAGCGTAAGTAATAAATATAACCGTGCCTTCATTACAGAGCTGGTAAGAGAAACCACCGCTGCCAGTAAAGCCCTGCTGGTGCCCAAGAACATCTCTGCCTTCCCGTCAAACGGAGAGCGCTTCACAGAGGGTCACATTGATGTGTGGTGGATCGTACATGATGGAGGCATGCTCATGCTGCTACCGTTCCTCCTCCGCCAGCACAAGGTATGTGCTTTAACTCTTCATTTCTATCAGAATGACGCATAGTTAAGTGACTGCAGCTCACATGTTGATATCTGTGGATGATGTTCTGTAGGTTTGGAGGAAGTGCAAGATGCGCATCTTCACTGTGGCCCAGATGGACGATAACAGCATCCAGATGAAGAAGGATCTGACAACCTTCCTGTATCACCTGCGCATAGACGCTGCAGTGGAGGTGGTGGAGATGGTAATGCACACACTCTCGCCGTTGCACTTGTACTACGTGACTACAAAAGCAGTCTTAAGTCGCTGGGGGTTATTTGTAGCAATAGCCAACAATACATTGTATGGGTCAAAATTATAGATTTTTCTTTTATGCCAAAAATCATTAGGATATTAAGTAAAGATCATGTTCCATGAAGATATTTTGTAAATTTCCTACCGTAAATATATCAAAACAACATTTTTGATTAGTAATATGCATTGCTAAGAACTTCATTTGGACAACTTTAAAGGCGATTTTCTCAATATTGTGATTTTTTTTGCACCCTCAGATTCCAGATTTCAATTAGTTGTATCTCGGCCAAATATTGTAGTTTGTTTATCAGGGGCGTAGATTACGTAGATTACGCGGGGGACGTGTCCCCCCCACACTTTTAATATCACATAAATTCGTCCCCAGCACTTTTTCGGGCAAGTGTGTTCACATAGAGGTTTTCAAGAGCTGTTGTGTGAATAAATATAGATTTAAATTCAAAGAGACATGATAGTCTGTGCATGATCTGAAGTTTTATTCGGACCCAGAATAAGGCGAGATGAACATCACAGAGCGCTAAACACTCTGTGCAGTGTATGTTTCATTCATACTCGAAGCCGGAGGGGCTCTCGCGCAGAAAGTCGTATGAGGAAGTTCCTAATATGGATAAAAGCGTCCCCCAGTCAAAAGTTTGGGATCAGTAAGATTGTTCATGTTTTTTAAAAAAGTCTCTTCTGCTCACCAAGCATGCACTTATTTGATCCAAAGAACAGCAAGAGCAGTAATGTTGTGAAATATTTTTACAATTTAAAAAAACTGTTTTCTATTTGAATATATATTTTAAAATGTAATTTATTGTGATTTCAAAGCTTCATTTTTAGCATCATTACTCCAGTCACAAGATCCTTCAGAAATCATTCAAATATTCGGATTTGCTGCTCAAAAAACATTTATTATTATGTTGAAAACAAAGGAGTATAATTTTTTCCGGTTTCTTTGATGAAGTCCAGAAGAACAGCATTTATCTGAAATAGAAATATTTTGTATCATTATAAATGTCTTTACTATCACTTTTGCTCCCTAATTTAAAGCATCCTTGCTAAATAAAGTATTCATTTCTATAATTTCTTTCCAATAAAAAAATAAAATACTGACTCTAAGCTTTTGAATGGTATAGTGTATAATGTTACAAAAAGCTTTTTATTTAAGATAAATGCTAATCTTTGGATCTTTCCATTCATCAAAGAATCCTGAAAAAATGTACTCAACGGTTTTAAATGTTGCATTATAATACTAATTAAAAAAGGTTTCTTGAGCAGCAAATCAGCATATTAGAATGATTCTGAAGATCATGTGACACTGAAGAATGGAGTATGATGCTGAAAAAATACAGCTGGCAGATCACAGAAATCATTTAAAATATATTCAAATAGAAAGCAGGTGTATTTTAGTTATTTTAAATAGTACAAATATTTCACAACATTACTGATTTTGCTGTACTTTGAATCAAATAAATTCAGGCTTGATGAGCATAAGAAAACTCTTTAAAAAACATAAAAAATCTTACTGTCCAAAAACTTTTGACCGGTAGTGTATTTAGAAAACTGAAATGAAATTTTACTATATTAACAGTGGGTACGGAAAGGAAAGTATTCAGACCCATACATTTGCATATTTGTTAGAGTGCCGCCCTTTGCCTAAATCGTTTTTAAGTTATTGGTTTTCCTCATTAATTTACACACAGCACCCAATATTGACAGAATAACACAGAATTTTTGACATTTTTGCAAATTTATTAAAAAGAAAAACTGAAATATCACATAATCCTAAGTATTCAGACCCTTTGCTGTGACACATATATTTAACTCAGGTGCTGTCCATTTCTTCTGATCATCCTTGAGATGGTTCTACACTTCATTTGAGTCCAGCTGTGTTTGATTATACGGATTGGACTTGATTAGGAAAGCCACACACCTGTCTATATAAGACCTACAGCTCACAGTGCATGTCAGAGCAAAATGAGAATCATGAGGTCAAAGGAAATGCCTGAAGAGCTCAGAGACAGAATTTGGGCAAGGCACAGATATGGCCAAGGTTACAAAAAAAATTTCTTCTGCACTTAAGGTTCCTAAGAGCACTTTGGCCTCCATAATCCTTAAATGGAAGAAGTTTGGGACGACCAGAACCCTTCCTAGAGGGGCTCTATCCAGCCAAAATGAGCTATCGGGGGAGAAGAGCCTTGATGAGAGAAGTAAAGAAGAACCCAAAGATCACTGTGGCTGAGCTCAAGAGATGCAGTCGGAGATGGGAGAAAGTTGTAGAAAGTAAACCATCACTGCAGCCCTCCACCAGTAGGGGCTTTATGGCAGAGTGGCCCGACGGAAAGCCTCTCCTCAGTGCAAGACACATAAAAAAACACCTGAAGGACTCCAAGAATGGTGAGAAATAAGATTCTCTGGTCTGACGAGACCAAGATAGAATTTTGGCCTTAATTCTAAGCGGTATGTGTGGAGAAAACTAGGCACTGCTTATCACCTGTCCAATACAGTCCCAACATGGAAGCATGGTGGTGGCAGCATCATGCTGTGGGGGGTTTTCAGCTGCAGGGACAGGACGACTGGTTGCAATAGAGGGAAAGATGAATGCGGTCAAGTACAGGGATATCCTGGACGGAAACCTTCTCCAGAGTGATCAGGACCTCAGACTGGGCCGAAGGTTTTCCTTCCAACAAGACAATGACCCTAAGGACACAGCTAAAATAACAAAGGAGTGGTTTCACAACAGCTCTGTGACTGTTCTTGAATGGCCAGCCAGAGCCCTGACTTAAACCCAAATTGAGCATCTCTGGAGAGACCTAAAAAAATGGCTGTCCACCAACGTTTACAATCCAACCTGACAGAACTGGAGAGGATCTGCAAAGGAGGAATGGCAGAGGATCCCCAATCCAGGTGTGAAAAACTTGTTGCAAAAGACTCATGGCTGTATTAGATCAAAAGGGTGCTTTACTAAATACTGAGCAAAGGGTCTGAATACTTAGGAACATGTGATATTTCAGTTTTTCTTTTTTAAAAATCTGCAAAAATGTCAACATTCTGTGTTTTTCTGTCAATATGGCGTGCTGTGTGTTTACACTGTACAGTGGGGGAGTAAGGAAAGTATCAGACCCCTTAAATTTTTTTCACCTCTTGTTAATTGCAGAGCTTTTGCTAAATCCATTTAAGTAAATTTTTCAGATTAATGTACCCACAGCACACCATATTGACAGAAAAACACAGAATTGTTGACATTTTTGCAGCTTTATTAAAAAAAAAAAACTGAATATCACATGGTCCTAAGTATTCAGACCCTTGCTCAGTATTTAGTAGAAGCAACCTTTTGATCTAAAACAGCCATGAGTCTTTTTGGGAAAGATGCAACAAGTCTCCCCCGATAGCTCAGTTTGGCCGGACGGCCAGCTCTAGGAAGTTTTCTGGTCGTCCCAAACGTCTTCCATTAAGGATTATGGAGGCCACTGTGCTACTAGGAACCTTAAGTGCAGCAGAAATTATTTTTGTAACCTTGGCCAGATCTGTGACTTGCCACAATTCTGTCTCTGAGCTCGTCAGGCAGTTCCTTTGACCTCATGATTCACATTTGCTCTGACATGCCCTGTGAGCTGTAAGGTCTTATATAGACAGGTGTGTGGCTTTCCTAATCAAGTCCAATCAGTATAATCAAACACAGCTGGACTCAAATGAAGGTGTTGTAGAAACATCTCAAGGATGATCAGAAGAAATGAAAAGCACCTGAGTTAAATATATGAGTGTAACAGCAAAGGGTCTGAATACTTAGGACATGTGATATTTCAGTTTTTCTTTTTTAATAAATGTGCAAAAATGTCAACAATTCTGTGTTAATATGGGGTGCTGTGTGTACATTAACGAGGGGGAAAAAAATTAACTTAAATGATTTTAGCAAATGGCTGCAATATAACAAAGAGTGAAAAATTTAAGGGGGTCTGAATACTTTCCGTACCCACTGTATATATATATATATATATAATATATATATATATATATAATAAGACAAATTATTAAAAATTGTCATAATTTACAGCTACTTTTATTGTTTTACTTTTTATTCTTCTTTTTTAATTTTTAAAAACTAATTTTAATCTTGAATTTTCAGAAAAAGTAGCTGCAGATGATGACAAATATTTATATTTGGGTCAACGATTCCTTACTGAACTGTAGACTATATTTTCTTTGTTTTCTGGCTGTTTCTGTACAGTTCTGTGAGTGCCTCTGTGAGAACTGTTGAAAACCATTGTCTCACTGTATCTTCAGCATGACAGCGATATCTCAGCGTACACGTATGAGAAGACCCTGATGATGGAGCAGAGATCTCAGATCCTGAAGCAGATCAACCTCACCAAGACTGAGCGTGAGCGTGAGGTACAACATTCACCGTCAGCCTCTACTCATGCTTAAACATGTTGCTTTACAAACTTCTGCATCAAAGTTAATGTCAAAAGCCATCATTCCATGTTAAAATCTTAGAAAGTTTAAACAAGTATTTGATGTTTTGGCTGGATACTTTTCATACTAAAGTGTAAAAATACTTTAACTTCCATATGTATCTGTACTTTATGGAAAATATCTCTTTAATGTAATAATATTACATCACAGTATAAAAATGCAAATGAACTGCAAGGCTGGATGTTGAATCTCATTATGCATGACATCACTGCATGTGGGCGGGGCCTTAGCTCTCATTATTATTACACTCTAAAAAATGCTGGGTTAAATGCAACCCAGTGTTGGGTAAAATAGCGACAAACCCAGCAATTGGGATGTTTTGACCCAGCGGTTGGGTTACTACCCAGAAGGTTGGGTTAACCATTTAACCAAAACGCTGGGTCAAAACAGCCCAATTGCTGGGTTTGTCCCTATTTGACCCAGCACTGGGTTGCATTTAACCCAGCATTTTTTAGAGTGTACCATCGTTCCTCTCCCTTCAGATCCAGAGCATCACTGACAGCTCTCGCGGGTCGATCCGTCGTAAGAACCCAGCCGCCGTCACGACCCAGCTGAGTGTAACTGAGGAACCAGCGGCCAGCAGCAAAGAGGAGAAACCAGAAGAAGAGGTACAGCATGACGGACCGAGCCAGCTTTCATCTTAATGGCAATAAACATCCAATCGCTGTGTTGATGCGTCTGACTCAGCTTGACCCTCTGTCGGATATATCAGTGTTATGTGATGCTTTCAGAGTAAATGGACACGCGAATCCAGCTCTCTCTCTATCATCGCCTCAAAAGTCATTTATTTTAAATAGTTTTAGTTATAATAATGTTATTTAATTATTAGTTTTTATCTTAATGATTGTTTTTTTTTTATGTATATGAAAAAATTATAATAAAAATAAATTGTGATGGTAAATAAACAAATGATTTATTTAACATTTATTACTTATTTTAATGAGAATAAATTTATTTGACTGTTGGTAAATTGGGAAATTATTAATTGCAGTGTATTTAGTTTTTAACTTGTCTGTTCATTTAATTCTAAATGTCACAACAATGAAATAAAATTAAAAATACAGTAATTGCAATAATAAGTCCTTTTACTATTTTAGGACCAATTCTCAATATTAATCGTTGCTTATTAGATGCATATTACGAGCATAGGCTGTTCTATTAGTACTTTAAAGCACAGATGAATACTTATCCTGCATGATCTATGGTAGATCCTTAATTCTCCCCATACATAAATTAACGACTACCTTACTAACTATAATAAGCAGCAAATCAGGAGTTATTGAGGGAGGGAAATTAAAGTGAATCTTGTGTTCTAAAGTGTAACCATTATTTTAATTTAATAATGAGTTCTTATTAATGTATTCATTAGCAAGCATTGTCAGCTTAATTGTGATCGTATAAATATAATGACTATATTAAAATGAAAGTTAAAAGTATGAATAAATTTTATAGTAATTTTATTTATACTGATTTATTTAATATTATGCATATAAGCATTCATTGTGATTGTACTCATAAATCATAATTTATTAGCATTATTGGATTATTTAATTGTTATTGTATTAGTTTATTTCAAATTAGATTTATTTATTTGTATTTCATAATTTATGATTTATTTTTTTATTTATAATTTAAAATATTTGTTTTATTAAGCTCTATCTCTATCTGAGCATTAACGTTTTCTTTTCCTTCTCTTCTGACATTCTCCATATGTGCGTATGTGCCGGTCCTGCCCTCTCAGTCTGTCCCTGTGTCCCCGTCCCAACAGGAACAGCTTATTCGTGACCAGAGTACCAACCCGCCGACCCCGGCCACACCGCAGTCCCCCAGCGCAGAGGCCGAGACCCCCGGCACGGCTGTTCAGATGACATGGACCGAAGCGAAGTGTGATGGAGAGCAGGCCAAACCTATAGGAGCCACGACACCAGAGGCCATCAAAGACCTCTTCAACATGAAACCGTGAGTGCAGCATGATTTTAAAATATGTGACCCTGGAGCACAAAAGCAGTGTTAAGTCGCTGGGGTATATTTGTAGCAATAGCCAACAATACATTGTATGGGGCAAAATTATAGATTTTTCTTTTATGCCAAAAATCATTATGATATTAAGTAAAGATCATGTTCCATGAAGATATTTTGTAAATTTCCTAGCGTAAATATATCAAAACTTAATTTTTGATTAGTAATATGCATTGCTAAGAACTTCATTTGGACAACTTTAAAGGCGATTTCTCAATATTTAGATTTTTTTTGCACCCTCAGATTCCAGATTTTCAAATGATGTATAAATCTCAATTTCGAAAAATTTACCATTATGACTGGTTTTGTGGTCCAGGGTCACATATATTTGCAAAGGTTTGAATTCAGGTTCAGTTTTGCATTGCACACTTTTACACTCGTCTTTCATTTCTTTTTTGTCATGCCACAGAGAGTGGGAAAATCTGTGAGTATCTCTGTCAGTGATGCACATGTTCACACTCACTGATGTTGATGAATGTTTATGAGCTTATGGTTGATGGTTTTGTTTTCAGAAACCAGTCCAACTTGAGGCGCATGCACACTGCACTCAGACTCAATGAAGTCATCATAAAGAAATCCCAGGAGGCCAGACTAGTCCTGCTCAACATGCCCGGACCGCCCAAAAACAGAACCGGCGACGAGAACTGTATCCTGATCATTTTTTGTGCTACATTGTCTCATTGTTTCCCTTTAGAAAAGTATGGTTATTATTCATTTTTATTCCAGTTTGGTGTAGTCCAAAAAAATAATGGGTCAAGAAAGATTTTAAAATGTCATTTGTTTTTAAATGGTCACATCGGGTACATTGCATTATGGGAAACTATGCAAATACACTACTGTTCAAAAGTTTTTTAGTTTTTTTTCTTTTTAATGAAAGAAATTTTGTGCTTTTAACCAGAAATGATACATTAAATTGATCAAATGTGATTTTAAATATATTCATAATGTTACAAAAGTTTCTAATTTCTAATAAATGCTATTCTTTTGAACTTTCTGTTCATCAAAGAATCCTGAAAATAAAAAAGTATTACAGTTTCCACAAAAATATTAAGCAGCACAACGTTTTCAACACTAATAATAGTTCTTATATGCAGCAAATCAGCATATTAGAATGATTTCTGAAGATCATGTGACACTGAAGACTGGAGTAATGATGCTGAAAATTCAAGTTTGACTCAGAGATTAAATTACAATTTAAAATATTTTCAAATAGAAACCAGCTTTTTGAAATTGTAATATTTCACAATATTACGGTTTTTACTGCAATTTTGACCAAATAAATCCAGCCTTGGTGAACATGACACACTTGTTTCAAAAATCTTAATAACACCAAATTTTTAAAAACATTTGCATACTGTTCACCATATATCAAGCGTAGTGTTAGTTCTGGCAGGTCACGTTAGTCAAGCTCGCATCAGCTGACTCTCAGCTGATCCACATCAACCTATAGGAATACGACACCTATCTAAGCATTCATATATAAGGTCCCTCAGTATTATCAGCAGTTTTCGCATTGCTCAATAGCTAATTACCCTCCTCCATCCCCAACTCCTCTTCTGTCAGTCGGGATTCAGCCTTCTGATTCTCCTTTGAATCAGACTAATTCTAAAATGTGTACATAACATTATTGAACTTTAACGATATCTGCAATACATTTATGTTGGTTCTGTTCTGTTTACCCTGCGGGGGTTATCGCTGCTCTCCCTGCTCTCATCCATGCTAGGCTGCATGGATGCGCAGGGAGTTCTTGCCCAGAACAGAACCATACCGCCAATCCAAACTGTATGCTAATTGTCAATCATCTTTGACGATAGTGGTCCTGACAGAAAAAGTACATACTGCAAGAGCTCTCAGTTCCTTGACTCTATCAATCAGACATGGAATTCATGGAGGTTTTAACCGAAGGTCTCAACCGGGTCCTCCTCGTGCGTGGTGGAGGTCGCGAGGTCATCACCATCTACTCTTAAGAAACTAGTCGACTTCATCCCATCCCATTTGCCCTCCTTCCCCAGTGTGGCCCAAGCAATATCCCAGAATTCCCTTCCATCAACCAGCTTAATTCGTCCAACAGAAAATCCCGTTCTACTGGTCTGCCAAGCTCTCACTGGCCAAACATCGCTCTTGGCGTTACTCTCGTTCATGATGGACGTGATCCACACTTCACTGTTCAGTGAAGTGCACTGTTGATGTCAGTGGGTATTTGTTCAATGCCCCGTCTGCTGTAGCTTTCCTACATCATCTGTCAATCACCGCTCTCACCCAATCGAAGAAGTGGGTGGGTTGGGATTGATTCGTTTTGATTTATTTGTTTTGAGGAAGAGGATCCAGAGAAGAATGTGCAACGTCAAGGATACGCCAGTGAACTACTTCTGCTCTGGTAAAGACTGACAACCTTGGGAAAAGATTTTCATGGTTTGAGCTCGATCCCTTCGGTCTGCGGATTGGTCAAATGTGAATTAATAATGAGTTAATACTATAATGTGAATTGTGAAATGTGAAGTTTAAAGTCGGCATGAAATGAAACTTAGATCTATTTACTTTCGTATACGATCGGTGCATGTTATTCCAAAGAAAAAAATTGTTTTTATAAAGTTAAAATATAGAAATTGCTTCTGAAAAAACCTCTGAAACAACTCCAATCCATCTTATTTTTCATCCCCCAATCAAATCTATCTTCCATTTTTTTGTTATCTTCTTAGATGCATGCATTATGGAAGTAAAATGGTTTGCGATCGGCATTTCACGTTGACTTTAAGCGGGTTCGTCTGCACAAGATCTTTTGTGTTTTTGTTTTGCCTCATCAACCTCCCCCATGTTTTTATTCGTTCCTAGCTATCCCCCTGCCAAATACAGTCACAATATGTGCCAAAAAACAAGGCTGGCAGGGTGTGCGACTTGCTGTTTGACAGCAAAGCAGTGAGTGAGAGTCTATCAGTGCAACCGACACTGTAATTAGCGAAAGAACGAGCTAGAAAAAAAGTACTCAGCCACTCTGAAGTAGTGTAAATAGTGTACAAGGCATTATTAAATATCAGTGTAGTATTTTTATTGTGAAATAACCGAAGATTCTGGTGAAGAAACGCTGTTGTCTTACAGGGTCAGGGTGTTTTGGGTGGCTACAGGCTTCACTATGGCGGCTTGAAGTGTGCTACGGTACCGAACCTCCCCTCCCCAACAAGCACTCAACCTGCACTGACAGCCACTGTGTAACAAATGATTTAATGAGTCTGTGGATTCATTAAATGAACGTGTGTGTGTGTGTGTTTGCATGAGTGAATGAGCGAGTTGCAAGTTGCATCCTTGAGCAAATGGAAGTTGCAACCCCCCCCCCCCCATTCTGCTATAAAGAAAACCTCTATGTTTGTTGCATTTACAGACAAATCTGTATAAATTAGCTATATCATCGACAAAATCTATATTATATCACACCGGAAATGTCACAGAGCTATATATAGAGTATTATAGTATCTGATTGTATTGCCAAACTTCAATTTCACTCGTGCCATGTGAATGAAAATGTGAATTGTCAATAGAAACCAATATTGATAACAATGTCACTTTAAACAAATGCTGCACTCACCTCAGAGTTTCTGACTTTGAAACTTGATTTCTTTAACTGTGACATCATATCAAAGTTGGAAACGACTTTATATTGAAACATCCGAAATGGCAGCGGCTTCAGCCGTTTAAGCTACAGTTGCACGCTTTCTTTGAGATGTGTTTTTGTGTTACTGTGCTGTTGCAAGAAGTGAATTTGTGTGATTTATAGTCCATAAACAGCTCAGAATAGACTCTCGGTTGTCATTTGGTAATTACAGCAATTCTGATGTGACGTGAACGCAGCATTAGATTGAGTTGTTATAAAGCATTATAGATTGAATAGCATCCAGAAATCTGAACTCTATGCAGTGCGACTAATCCATTAGCCAAATCACAAAATGAGACTTGTGATGCAAAATTAACCCGACATTGTTTGCAAAATTATGTTTTGACCATAGAAAAGTAGATCAGAAAGTGTATTTTTGAGAGTATTATGCATGTGAAATTGGGAAATCATATATTCATTGCATTATTTATTTTTGTAGCGATATAGGCTATTTTATACAGTCTTTTTTTTAGCAGAAATACCAATAACTGCATATATACATATATATATAAACACAAATATAAACAGCAGATATACATATATATGTATATATAACTTCAATCTCACTGGTAAGAACGTATATACAGTAGTTTATGAAGATATTACAGATTATTTTATGTTTAAACATGGGAAAACCTCTCATAAGATATGAATGCTGCTGCTAGTGTATGAATAGATATGGATTGTGCGTGTACATAAAGCGAAAAGATTAAATATTTAAAGGTATATTAACAAGGGGAGGGGTTGACGCTGAGATTGCATACCACTTCTAGCGTTTGTATTGAAAACAACTTCAGCCTTATATTATCAGCTTTAACATGTTTTATTTAGTTTATTTTCCGTTGAAAAGTGGTAATTTAAAGTGACGACAATGTTCACTGAATCTGAACAAAACGCAAAACGTGTGTCGAAACGCGACGCATTTTTTAACATAATACTGCCTGCGTAGACTGAGCCTGTGATGACATTTCGACAATTAGTTCACTTAGCAATGTTTTTAACAAACACTTACGATACGCTTCATTTGCATGGTGTGTGTTGGAAAAATGTGATTTTCGTAAATGTGAAAAGAGCAGTTTCTGGAATAATGTCAAGGCAGCTTTTTCAGATTGTTGTCGCGACTCAATGGCAAAATGTTTAACTTAGCATTCTTACGTGTACACTTAGATTAGCGGGATACTGTGCGTTGTTTTTGGCTTTGTACATAATATCGCTCTGAAGACACTGTAGCTACAGGGTTGTCGTTCCCTGTTGTGTTTGTTAGGATGCTTTGAGTACACACTGAAAAAAACGAACTTTTTTGTTTTCAGCGGTAACGTGCAATATTGATTTCCACGGGAAATGGTACGTATGGCATATTTTAAGTTGTTAGTTCGCCCACAATTCTGCTTCTCGTGGAGTTCATCGGCACGCTTCGTATGCTAGAGTGTGCGTCACATCTGTTCTATGGTGGCTGAGATAGAAATGCACTTTATACGCGTTAACGTTATTTACGTCCATGGTGACAGTGACGATTGAGTTGCCAGAATCATGAGCATGCCAGATCCATTTCAACGCTGATGCCTCTAGCGGCGAGAGTGTGTACTGCATCGGCCGTAGGGCCTCGTTATCGCAGACCGGACAGAGTTTTGTTCGCTGCGGTAGCATACTACCTGAAGATTGATTTTATTATGCTATAAAACTAAAAAAAAGTGTTTGCTGTTTATTTGGCATGAATTTCTAGCATTTCTTGTCATTAATGATGAAAAGAGTATACATAGATGTTAAAAAAAGAAGATATATTTCTAATACGAATCACTGAGTTGATGTGGTAACACCTCCTTGACATTTCCATTCCTCCAACTTTTCAATCCCTACGTCATTTCCAAACCTACAAGCACTGTTTTGATGTGATCACCGTATAAAAAGACTATAAACAAGCGCTTCCACTGCTGGGCTTGGCTCTATTCAAACTGACAGTGGACTCATCACGTTCACAGTCTTTTTTCCTTTCTTCAACATCTCACGATGAATACCTGGCTTGTGTGTAGCAAAAAAGAAATCATGTGGCGTTCAACACATCTTGGGAAGAAAAGGGCTCTGAATAACAGTCTGAACTCGGTTCTGAATTTTGACCCACGCCATTGGATGTTCTTCAAAAAAAAATTTTTTTTTAAAAATGGAAATCTTGCTTCATTTTATTAATCCTACACTCTATGAAAAAGTTCTTGATGTTTCCTGCAGATTCTTCAGATCAAATCCATTTGGTTTCTAGGTTCTTTAAAGCACCAGAAAATAGTTTAAAAAGGCATTAGACTGTCAGACCTTTATTTTTGAGAGTTTATTTCCATGACGTTTACCTCTGAAATCACCTGAAGGCTTGTATTTGTTTTGCTTGACATTCCAGTAACTTTGGTGAAAACTGTACAGCTCTTCATGCATGTGAATGATGAACATGTGAAGCTCTGTGAAAGTCCAAATGTTGAAATCTGAATCAAATCCATCTGAACCAGTTGAAATAGAGCCAGGACCTGGGTCCGTTGTCCTGTTCAACGCATGCACATTATCCTGAACAAGCTGATATATATATATATATACTGTACATACAGTATTATGTCCTCACCAGTTTATTTCAGTACTTTTAATTGTAAATGTGTTCTTGTTGTACACAACGGTTTCTTTGGATCAACTAGTATCTTAGTGTGAATGAATATTGATTGGGTTAAAGGAGTCTATTTTTACTATAGGTAGTTAGTTTAGCCAAGACAAAACCCATTTTGCTTTTACTACAGTTATCAGTGTATTAATTTATTTAAAGAGGAACTGATTACCAAAGTTATTTATGTTAACCTGGGTATGTGTTTAGTCTACTGCAAACTGTCATTCTGAATGAATTAAAAAGAAACTTGAGGGTTTGTTTTGTTTAGCAGTAAAATCATCATTTACACAGGTTTGTACTCATGCCTTAAATACACAAATTGGCAGCTATATGTTAACCAAAAAAAGTGCAATTGCTTATGTTATGCAATTTATTTATTTAATCTTTATTAATGTTACACTCTAAAGAATGCTGGGTTAAATACAACCCAGTTCTGGGTAAAATAGGGGCAAACCCAGCAATTGGGATGTTTTGACCCAGCGGTTGGGTTACTACCCAGAAGGTTGGGTTTAACATTTAACCCAACCGCTGGGTCATAACAACCTAATTGCTGGGTGTGTCCCTATTTGACCCAGCACTGGGTTGTACTTAACCCAGCATTTTTTAGAGTGTATCTCATTAAAAAATCTAGTTTTTAATTCTATGGCCGGTTTCAAGCACTCTAATTAAGCTAAAAGGACAAAAAATATTTCAGTGGGTATTCACTAAAATATACAGCTCAAAAATGTTTTAACTTGTGTCGCTGTAGCTCACATGTAATTTGACTGTCTGAAAATGCATTTTTAAAAACACCCTTTCCCTACTAATTCGATTGGAAAAGCAGATTTCATGGCTTATTGCTTTTTTACAGCACAACTGCAAGTTAGATATTGCTGAAGTAAACAATCCAAGACAACTATAAGAAAAATGCACAAACAAAATCCTACTTTGTCTCGGCCTTGCTTCTCTGAAAGGCTCACAATGTGAGTTATTGAATCACTCGCTTTGGGCAATTCACTGATTTCACGGTTTGCAGACGATAGCGCAATTAATTCTAGATCAGAACATTAGTTTAGCATGGAAAATGGCTGAATCCCTCGGGCTTGTTTTTGATTCATTTGAAATGAAAACATTTTGTATGAACATTTGAAAGGGAATGTAGTGGAGAAATAGCAATTTTCTTTTTCTTTTTGGCTGTTGCGTGATTTTATGGTCATATTAGTGTGTTCCTGTGTGTTTTTCAGCTGTATGTGTGAGAGTGTGTGTACAGTGACGTACACGCAGCAGATGTGGGTCCTGTAAATATAGCAGAACTAGTTAGTGTTGAGGTGTTTATTTTTTGTGTCAGTGTAAGTTGAATATTTTAAAAAGATTAATAATGAGTATAATCTATTGTGTTTCATGGTACATAAAGAAAATAATGTAGTTTTATCTTACATTTCAAATGCTTTATCTCTATGGCTTCTGCAAAACTCCCATTCCATTTTATAGATTTGTCAGCACAAAATGCAATAAACAAATACCATTTTATTACGGATTATATGACCGAGTCCTTATTCCGAGCAGGTTTTCGAAGGCTCAGAATCTCAATCCTGGTCCTGCGATTCTTCAGCACTCCATTTATACTACACACCTGATTAATATCATGAGCTCATTAGTAGAGACTCCAAGACTTGAACTGGTTGTGATTGAGTGACTTTTCTGAGGAGGTTTTACTGTGAAAACTGTCAGCTAAAGCACTGGAATTGCTGAGAAATATCAAAACAAGCATCTAGATTAACCAGTAAACCTCACTGTTGACTAGTTCATTTTGAACCCAGTTCCCTCACATGTTGGGCAATCTGAAACATTTCTCAAAGTCAGTTCTTTTGAAGAATTTCTTTGTTTATTGGTGCGAAGTCAACCAATTTAAGTTGTCACATTGTGACAGAAGGCCTCTAAAGAGCATTTGTGACTGGATTTTGGAGCGGAGACGGTAAGAGTTGTGATCTTCCTCTGTAAATGAAATACTGTTTATACTTCTTTAAATAGATTCGCATTCTAGTAATGGTGTATTAATTAAAGATGCCAAGTTTTGCTTACCTTTAAACAAAAAGGTTGAATTTGGCATTTCATGTAAACCAGGCATAATTTCCAGCAACAAAAAAAATTGCCTGCACTAAAAATGAAAAAGGTGCACAATTTCAGTCAATCAAAGCTAATCAGAATTTATTTGGTTTAATATAAGGTCACGTGGAGCAGTGAACTGAGTTTCCAGCATAGCGTCTTCTGTTTTATATGATATATTTAAGAAAATATAGCATGTCATCTCGGGTATTGCATGCACACGGTATGGCATGTTATTTCTGCAGCATGAATACTAAGCAAAAACTCAGATTGACATGGAAGAGCATGCTTCATCCCATCAATTAAGACGGGAATACACTACTTAAAATCTGAAGAGATTTTAAAACACTAGGCATCATATACTTACCAATTTGAAAATTGTTTTAAAGAAAAACTGGGCATCGTATACTAAACGACTTAAGTTGTTCTGAACACTCAACAACATGCTTAAAAATAAACGAACTAAATAGTGTTTTTGCAGCAATGCAATAGAAAACCATCTTTGGTTCCCTTAAAGCACCTTTCAGTACCAGTTCTTAACCATTTTTTTCCTTAGTGTGAAGAACATTTTAATAATCTAAAGAATTTTTACCCACTGTAAACAACTTTTTGTGGAATGGAAAGGTTCCATGGACGTTAAATGTTCTTCATAGAACCATCAATGCCAATAAAGAACCTTTATTTTTAGGAGTGCAGAGAAAAGAGTTTGCACGAAAACTTTCCAGTGATGAGGTTTGCTTCTGAATTTACAGACGACTGGGTGCAGGAGTGGGTGAAAAGTTCATCATGGAACCATCAATGGCAATAAAGCAACTTTATTTTAAGAATGCAGTAGACGCATGACAAATTAAATGTCTTAAAATCAGTTCAAAATATCAAACGGGTCTAAAATTCAGTCTGAAGATTTAAAAAAAAAAAAACAGTCTGTGCCCATCATACACTACATGGATTTCTGTGAAATATGTCAACTCTGACTGCCAAAAATCTAGACTGGCGGGACTCCACAACTTTTGCATCCAGATGCAAATCGGGGTAAAAAAAATATTTGTGTATCTTGTATTTCAGCCTTTATAGGTAGGACACAACTACTCTGGAGAAACAAATTCAAGAGAGACAAAAATTTCTGTATCTAAAAATGAATTTATTAAGTCAGAAGTTGGCTGGTTATATACAATGCACCAATTCCATATAAAACAACAGAAATTATCTTATCTAATGATGCAGAATTACACAATCAATCATGCTCTGTTTTCATCTAACACACTAGAGTAAAAAAAATCTAATAAACCGTAAAACCATGACTTCACATAAAACTCACAAATTTATCACAAATTACACAGGAGCAAAAAATAATTTATGATAATTCAGAGCAATGCTGACTTCTCAATTCGTATCAGATTTATTCATTTCAATAATGGCGGGAATAATGGGACATGGGCGATGGATCCATGCTTTGGCCCATTCCCTGTGCTGACCGGGTCCCTTGACCCACAGATCCCATATTCACCAAGTGGTTAATGGGTCCGCTCTGGATGAGCGTATCCAAGGCTTTCTGCACACTCGGGTTGTCAAAGTTGATCCCGGTGCCTGTGGTGACCGCTGGTCTCGGGGGGCCAGTTGGCCCGGCCATACGAGCTCCAGGAGGCCTCAAGGCAGGCCGAGGGTTCATCATGCTGCTCTGCGGCTGGACAGCAGCGATTTTGGGCATGCCGCCAGCAGGGGAAGGGGCGGCGTGAGAAGACTGGAGCCCGGCGGTCTGAGGGCCGAGGCTGGAGCCGTAACCCTGTATTTGGGCTGCCGGAGCAGGACTGGACACTGAAGATGTGCCGCTGTTGAAGATGCTGAGGATCTTAGCCTGGAGTTCCTGCTGTTGGTTGGTGGCGGCAGGGGCGGACGCAGGGGTCAGGTGGGTGGAATGAAGGGACAGGCTGGTGTACACGGGCTGAGCTGGAGCAGATAGAGCCTGTGTGGGCTGAGAGGGCTCGTGGGTCGCTGATGGAGGGTGTGCGACTAGAGACCAGAAACAGTGAAGGGTAAGGCTTGATGGGTAAAGCGTAACACGACTTGAGTTTAAAACACCTAATGGGAGTTACCTGTGTCAGTACTGCCTCTGACAAGACGATCACGTTTGTCTCTCAGATAGTCCATTAGCCTGGCCAACTCATCTGGAGTCATAAACCTGAGAGATGCAAAGACGTACTATTATATTTAACACTTAACACCAGTAAAATGTCCTGAGTTTCAATGCCAATTTCAATAATGCAGCAAAAAAAAAAGCTCCTGCACACATTAAAAAAATTCCATATTTGAATGAACAGAAATTAAAACAAATGGCATGTGATCTTTAAGTGAACACTGTTTAAAATATTTTCCAGGTATTAAGTAAACACAGAAACATATTACACTTTTTATTTTACCATTTAACCATTCTTATGGTATTTTTGATCAAATAAATGCACTTTTCTCAAATTAAAAATTAAAAAAAAACATTAAAAGATCTTACCGACCCCGAACTTTTGAACGCTAGTATTTGTTGACCTACCTTCCCTCGGACAGCAGCGTGATGTGGGTCAGAACGGAGGTGGGATGACCCTCTCTGTCAGGTTCCCTCATCAACACCTCATCAGCCATCTTGGCCGCCTTCCTTGCTAACTCGTCCCTTTCTTTAGCACGGTGTTCAACTTTAAAGGAGTCAAAGTTGTGGGCCACCAGCACCATGGCATCCTGCATGGGCATGTTCCTGTGCTCTGCAACAAGAGTATGCTGTGGTCATCTAAAATGTTGATTATGGCTTATATAGTGCTGTGAGAACGTCTAAAATAGTGTACTGCAATCTTCTATCAACATTGGGCTGAATTGGAGTAGTTGTGGTGTTGAATTGCATTGGATTTTTCTGGCTATCAAGTAAATTGGCTTCAAACTCTTCGTGGAAGGACACACACCTTGTGGGGTCCCAAAGAGGATGTTGACTGTACAGGAACGGTGTACTTGGTGCTGCTGGGTGATGATGATGGCAAAAGGCGTACGAGCCCGACTCACATCCTCCAGAGCTTGAGTCAATGACACTTCTGTATTCAGGAAGATGAGATCCACCACCATACCCAGATCCCGAACCTTCCTGCCCACCGTCTCGGCATATTCCCTGCACGCAAACACAGAGCAGAGAATGTAACTGGTTCTCCAACATCTGATGTTTTAATCAGTGTTCAAGATCATAGTCACAGGACTCACTTTTGTAGCTTGTTGACGACTATGACGGAACAGTCCACTGGTCTCTCAGCATCATAGCGCTTCTGCAGCTCTTCATAATATTGCCGGTAAAGTTCGTTCCTCCGGCGCTCTTCAGGACGCACTCGCTCCTCTGTAAATTCAGAACCAAACACTTAAAGTTTTCACGTATACTCCTCCTCCGCTCCCTCTGTGACAAAAACTGTGTGCATGTGAATTAAACTCTGGTTTGCTTTAAACTAACCCAACTGAATTACCAATGCTGCTGACAATGACTGTTAGAACACTAGCGCTACCTCAAATAGCATGTATTATGTGTTTTCTCATATCACCAAAATAAAGAAAAAAAATGTATATTGAAATATTTTAAGAATTTCAAGATTTTGCATTCATACAAATTCCCATTACCTTAAAGCAAAAACAACAAAAATTGTAATAGTAATATTTGTTCTACTGCCTTTCACTATTGCTTATTTAAATAGAAAAAAAAATATAGATTTTTCTGTAAAAAACAAAAACCTTTGTACAGGAGCATTACAATAAGAACTTTGGAAGAAAAACTTGCCAAAATCAGTGTTATTTTAGTATTTAGTATAAATAATATAAATATTTAATTTATTTCGTTTTCATTTGTATTCAGTATGGTTTCATTTTCTTTTTTGTTTTTAAAAGATCTATACATTTAAATTGGATTAGTTTCTTTAGTTTAGTTTTTTATACTCGAGTTAAACTAAACTGAAAATATTACAACTAGCTGAAATAAAATAATTTCAAGGGTTCTTTTTTTATTTTATTTCAGTTGACATTTATTTTATTTCAAATAATTTTTTAATTATTATTATTGATTTAGTTAACTATAATTACCCTGTCCAAGGCAAAAAAAAAAACTTAAAAAAATAGAATTAATTTTCTTTATTAAATAAATCGGCTTTATTTCATGGTCGTAAACGATCAAACCAACCCTCAGACTCTCTCCTGCCGTTCCAGGGTTCTCTGAAGCGCTCTGGGTACGGCTCCTCTTTCTTCCGATAATAGTCGTACTCTCCGCGGTAATAACGATCATACCCATCCTCTCTGTGGAAGCACAGTAATGTTGTTTAGATGATGTTGCAACACAGGAAAACGAGAAATATAAATGCAAACATGCAAAACAGCTCAAATGCATTGTGAGTGCACCTGTAGGAAGGATCTTTCTCCCTGCTCTCTGAGCCCCTGTGTCGCTCATCGGGCGGCCCTCTAGCATCATGCTCTCGAGGTGGACCGGGACGCACCTCACGGCTATCGCCCCTCATCTCTCGACTGTCACGGTGGTCTCGAGAATCTCGCCCATGCACCGGGGACCGAGAACGTGGACGGGGCTCTCGACTGTCCCCGTAAGAGCTGGCTGGCCTGAACAGACAAAATGCACTCAGTCAACACATGCCAACTAAACACTTAACCCTAAACACTAACAGCTCAATTAGACACCTCACTGAGACAGAATCTTACCATTAAGTACTTAAAAGACATTATGTTAGTGAAATGGTCAAAACAAAACACTTTAAGCAAATGTAACAAGTTATTTTTACCAGAAAATCTCATTCAATTATGCGCTTTCAGAGTTCGTTTCAGTCATGTTGCCGCAGAGCACAGACATGAGAGGGTGGTGCCGAAAATTAATCCAACCGGTCGCAAAATTCACATCATTTCTCTTATAAAGCATACCTTCGCAAACTGCGGATATATATGGGAAAGATGTCATACATTGCTTTTTGAGGTAACCATGAAAACCAGGGTCCATCTTTTAGTTTCCAAAAGTCAAATGTAAGTAAAATGAACGGTATGTTTCAGGATTTTTTGTTTGTTGGCTTAAGTACGAGTTTTTAATATTAAAACTGCTTTACGAACCGCACTGTTCCACGACCGCAAAATAATTAAGTTTCAAATTATTTTCTTTTAAAACTGAGGTGGTGACGATGAATGGACTGGAAAGAAAAACACCAACCTCCAAATATAAATAAAACATCCAACAATTGAATGAACTGCATAAATTAGTTTTAATTGTTTCCATCCCACTTGAGTACATGAAATAATTCGGTTTTTGGGAATGTTTTAATGCTAAGTGAGTGTTAATTGGAGTGTCGACGAAGGCTCCAGCAGGAAGCAGCTATTGTCGGAGGCCGATTTCGAAAACCGTGCATAGTAAGTGAACAGAATGAGTAACACACCGTTTACACAAAGACACACCATGGGAAATGTACTCAAATTACCCTTTCAACTTTATTTCAGTTAATTCTGACAACTAAAAGTGAGGAAAAAGGGAAAGCAAATAATTAGAACAAACTAAAAACCGAAGAGCCACGAGAAATATAGATCGAACCGTTTTTGCGCACTCGACAATGATATTTGATGCATTTTAGTACTTTCGATGAATTCCATTGTGGAGCGAAAAACGTTTACCAAAATTCTTGACAGAGGTCGTCTTCATTAGCAAAAATCCCAGCGATACTTTACCTGCGGGGAGGGCTTGACCTGGATTTATTCTGTCGTCTCTCCGCTGCCATATTTACATCTGCAAATAAACCAATCCAAACGTTCAATATGACAAAAGACGGGAATATTTCAGAGCCAAACGAGTTTTGTTTTTTTTCTTTCTCTTTTACTGAGAGGACCAACATTTCACATTCTGCATTGTATGAATCTAAACAAGTTGTGTCTAAATTGCATTTAGAAAGGTTCAAAATGTCAATAGCATTTAAAAATGAAAAAACAATGTCGGTGAAAAAGCAGCAAAGGATCTTGTGAACCTGTGCATCATGTTTACATCAGTATTTGATATTCCCCAGCTGTAAATGCTTATTAAACACCTCTCGAATTATCTTATCTTACCTTATAGACCACTAACAATAAATGGCGCTTTGCACAAATAGGGTATAATACTCCATGGAGCTTAGGGCTGCACGATTATGACAAAAATAACATAATTGTTCATTGTTCCCTTGAAATTGTGAAATGACAATTATCACAATTTACATTGAATGACGTTTATAACATTGTTTGAAGCAACTGCATGCCGTATTTTTATATGAAAATAAACAAGCTGAAAACACTCTAACGGAAAAACTTTTATTGCTTTTCTATAGCATTAAGCCTCAAATGTCAACTATACATTGGATTGGTTCTTTAAATTATAAAAAAAAAATGCATGATATTATAATGTTATACCAAAATTAAAACAATGGAAAAACTTAAGATAACCTGTAGAAAGAAAAGAAAACCCACAAGCACTCAGAATAACATTAGTGGACTTTGAACGATTACGTAATTGTGGCATCTGTAATCGTAATCGCGATTAGAAATTTGATTAATTGTGCAGCTCTAATGGATCTCTTTCAAAAATAAGTACAAATTAAATTAAAGCATTACCCAATAAAACAAATGGCATCAAAATTGATCTTATTGTGTGATTTTAATTACAGTCAGGAAGACTATAATTTCAGTCAAGATGAACAAGACCAGTGAGACGGGAAAACAAAAAATGTGCATATTAATTCATTTCAAAAAGTCAAAGGATACCAATATGCAACCTATTTGTGAAACGTTCTAATTAGATACATAGCTTTTATTAATAACATGTACGAAATCTCATGACACAAAACGCTGAGAGTGGAGAAAAAACTAATGTGCAATTTGCATGAGGATCATCTTTTAGTTAATGTTTGGCTTTATTAGATTCACCACATTGTGGTTATTACAGTAAAATTGCAGTCATACAAATAACTGGTCCTATGATTTACTCTAAAACGTGATGTAACAACTCCCCAAATCACTCCAGTGTTTAATACTAAATCAGACCTTACCTAGTTTATAACCTTTATAAATTCGACCGTTATGTCCGGCTTTAGCGGCCACAGCATCCTCCACTCGCTCAAACTGCACAAATCCATACCCACGAAACAGGGACAAAGCTGGAAAAAGGAACAATCATTTTCGTTTTACGCAAAAAGGCGCTTCTTTGTGGATTTTTGGCCTAAGCTTCCCTTGCTTTCAGCAAATCGCAACCATAGTCTTCAAACCAAAGTCTAAAGAACTGTGGATCAAATTATTTAAAACCAATTTTAGCGAACACTATAAAATAAATTTTTCCGAAACGTCTAAAGTCTTTGACGCTACTAACCCTGTATTTTCCCATATGGCCTGAACAGATCCTCCATGTCCTTCTTCGCCATGTGTGCCGTGGGCAAATTTCCAACAAAAATCCTTCGCTCCAGGTCACGAGGGTCATTGCTGTTGGTGTTGTACAAGGGTGGTGTACTACTCCGGCTTCTTCTGTGCGACATGCCTCTATGAGCTTTAGGTTCAACGGCCCGTTTTCAAGGAACGCTTGCAGTTGATTTTAGTTACAAGACTATTTGATTAGCTATATTTCCCCCAAGGTCTTGAAATTGATGATGCATCGACATGTAAGAAAAGAGAGATTCCAAAGGTAAAATGACTGGACAAAGTAACAAAACACCGCAGAAGTCTTTAAAAGTCAACATGAAAACTTAAATACATATCATCATGTATAGGGATGCGCCACCGATTCGATACTCCGTATCAGTATCGGCTCCGATACTGCCGTTTTCTGCCCGATCGGGTGTCAGTCAGACGAGACCGATCCAAATACGATATTCTGCGTATAATATTGTGTTATTGTTAAGCACCCCAAAAGGCACAAAAATATTATTAAGCACCATAAAGTTTCTGTGCACTATAGTCCAAGTCTTCTGAAGCCATTCCATAGTTTAATGTGAGGTACAGATGAATATTTACAGATGTCTGTCATCCTCCATTCAGTATTAAAACTGCGTGTCGCCTTTGGTTATGACAGTCAAGACAATGAAACTCTCTCCAAGATGATTTAATGTTCCCTATTATTATACTTGATCTGTAGATAAAGAGCAATGGTTTTGCATAAAAGGACTTTATCTTGCTGGAGTTTAGTGCTGTTTCTAAATCCTGTTACTTTCTACCGGCTGTCTGTTAGATCACAACACTGGAGTAGAGAGCACTATGAATTGTTCTTCACGCGCACAGTAACTGAAATTTAAATCTGCTGTGATATATAATACACTACGCATCAATATCTCTTCTCTTTGTGCAATATTTTACCAGATTTAGTCCTACACTTATTCACTTTTATTTGTTCCCCACTAAATAATGTTTTTTCACTAAATGTTTAGATTTTATAAAATTGTGCACTCATGGTTTTTCTAGAGTCACTTTTGCTGCTGAAATATCCACTAACCTTGTTTATAATAGTAGTTTTGTTATAGATTGATTATATTTTAGAATGTTATTTTTCTGTATGATGAAGTTGTCTATATTTAGTAGATTGTGTTTAACACAAAAGAGTGATGATCAGGTCAACACACAGAGGTATAGAAATTCTTCACTGATTTAAAAAAACTGTGCTGGTATCGGATCAATATCGGTATCGGCATATACTCAGAATTTTTGGTATCGGATCGGCTCTGAAAAAATGGTTTTGGTGCATCCCTACTAATATATAGCACTCAGGTCTGAATGTAGATCGATTGGATAATTATTATCTAATTGAATAACCTATAATCCTAAAATACTGTGCCAATGAAGTTTCATGTTGACTTTAAAGACAAACTTGAGAAACTTCACAACAAGTAGAATTTCTAAGTACAGTTTAATTCACATGCTGTGTTTTGCTGCCTGATCGAGTGACATATGAACACTTTACAGTCATTCACACCAAATAAAATGTCGAAAATAAAAGTAACTTTTTGGATTTTGCAGCTCCACTTGAAGTCTGCAACATTCTCTTGCAAAGACGCTCCCTCAAATTGCTTTTTTAAATGAAATATATTTCTCAAGTACTTGTTGAAGGAATGTGGGTGAAGGTGAAAGGAAAACCTGTTGGAAGACCTGACCACAAACGGGTTTCCACGGAGCACGCAGCGGAAAATACGAGAGCTCGTTGTTGAAGATAACATTAAATCTTGAATAGACCTGAAAGAGTAGTTAAGAGTAGTTCTTGGGGATGAACATAAAATGCTCCCCAAAAATTTCTTGCAAGTTGTCCAAAGTTTAAAAACTCGCTAACTTCGGTATCCACAACATAAAGGCGATGCTTGAAGAAAATGATGGACCAAAGTCAGTCAGTCAACATAGTGGACACTGGACAGCATGGTTCAAGGGGGTCGTCAAATATTTTCTCTACAATAAAGCACTGAATTGACCAAACCTTATTTTCCACTACAACGCACATCTGAAAGGAATCGTCATGCAGTTTCTCAGGCCGCTTGTTATTGTGCATCTTTTCGTCATAGCAGCAGGACGGTAAGAGCTCACAGATGCTGTAGTCTTTGTGGGCCACTTCGGCATTCTGGTGACATTTTGGTAAGTTGCAATGCTTTATCATCATACCCTGAGTTTCCAAAGCTGCTCAACACCTTACCAGGCGATTGCTGCTGGTCATTCCACCTAAATGATTTTTCACAAGACTCTACCTCAAGAATATCAACTGTCTGAAAGAGCCAACAATGGAGAGTGAAAACGTGAATTTTGGATTATAATTTTTAATCAGATTACAAGATATTATATACTATGTACTGTACTCATAAAAATTAGATAGAGACAGGAAGTGTGCAACATAATAGGAAAGCTTTGACAGCATTTCTTATAACAAATTTCAAAGGGTGAGTTCAACTGTTTTAAAGCTTAATAATAACTAGGGCTGGGCAAAAAAAAAAAAATAGATTTTTCGATTAATCGTTTTTTTAAAATGATGTCGATTCGATATCGATTCTCAAAAGCCGCGAATCTATCTTTTCCGGGATTTATTTCAGCACATTTAAAACAAGATCTGATTAACGTGAATCTAATCATTAGTCTTCTCCAATAGATGTCACCCTTATTTACCTTGCGCGATGTTACAACAGAAAGCCATACGCGTGATTCGCAATGCTCAGGTGAAGTGCTATAGTAATACTATAAATCTGCGGAAGCATCTGATGCACGCTAGGCACCCTGATTTCCGCAATGAATGAATGGCGGGCGCACTGTTTTGTTTACTACACTCATACTGAAGCGTGCGAGACGCTCGCGGTGTTTTCAGCGTCTGCCGTCTCACTATATGAGGACAAGAACACATGAACTTCATCTCCAGAGCTACTCTGAGAGTCACTTCATGAGCCTGTACCGTTTCATTTGAGAAAACTACCGTCATATCACATACACAGCAGGTGCAAGTTCTTCACGGCAACCCTTCAAAATAAAGTTTAGTTTAACGTTAAACTGTCAGAATATATTACTATTTATCAGTCTTAAGAATCAATGCTACTACTGCTAATAAATATTAATAAATTTTTATTTTTAAAGGAATAATCACATCTGTTTTCTTTTTAATTTTAACAGTAAACCTCTGTTGTGCAGCACTTTGTTTGCCAAAAAATTAAAGGGTTTAATTTTCATTATGAATTAATGTTTTATGCCTTCATCTGATTACCAGAAAAATTAAGAACATTTTATAGGGCCCTACTATTGTTTAAAAAGGACCCTATACAAAAAAAAATGAATAGGTTAAAAATACTGGCATGTGGTTCTTAATTTCTTTTTATTAACTCACCATTTGTAAAAAATTTTTTAGAAATATCAATAGCATTTGTATTAAAACTATATTCACTGAATGTAATAAAATCGAGAGCTTGTGAATCGAAACATCCGAATCGATACCCAGCCCTAATTAAAATCAATTAAAATAAAATGATCAAATCAGGTCTTTATACAAGTTAAATGCATTTTAGTGTTAGCTGTTAAAAAGTTTGGGATCGGTAAGATTTGTAAAATATTTTTGAAAGTGACCTCTGATCACCAAGGCTGCGTTTAATTGATCAGAATACAGTAAAATGGTGTAATGATGCTGAAAATTCACAGGAGTTAATTATATATTAAAGTATATCAAAATAGAAAACCATTATTTTAAATTGCAATAATATTATTTCACAATATTATTTTTTTTCTGTATTTTTAGTCAAATAAATGCAGCCTCGAACAGAAGAGACTTTAAAACACATTAAAAATCTTACTAAACTTTTGACCAGCGGTGTACATTTCTTATGTTTTAGGTTTCTGACACTCCATTACAAATTGTAATACATTAATACTTGAATATTACACGTTCAAGAAGTAAAGCCTGAAAGACACACCAGTTCCTACTGTCTCGCATTGTTCAAAGACTCAAAACAATTAACTGCTACGATCAAATGTCGTGTGGTTCAGTATTTTAATACTCTGTTACACTGTCTATCAGCCTCCACTGTCATATTTACAGTGCTGTTTATTATTCAAAAGGTAGAGACAATGAAAACAGGCAACAAGTGAAAATGGACAAGCATAATATCCTCGTGTTGCCACGTCCGTCGTTTTCCCGCGGAAATGGGCTACTTGTTTTTCACGTCCGCGGGTTGAAGCGACCTCAATAACGTGATATTTAGCCTCGGACTGGCGATTTACCCCAGGGGGCCCCTAACCACAAACTGTATTTAGCCCACTCTAACGCACTTTTACCAAGGGGACCTCCTCGAAACACGACTGGGCGGGTTTTGTTGTGAAAACCTGGCAACCCTGGCGCCGCACCAACGCTTCAGCCATTTTGAGACCGTGTCGTCACGCGAAATTAAACCGTGTAAAAGAACGCGCACCTGTTACTGCAAACGAAACGAAAGAGACCCCGTATTCCTGTGAATAAAAATCCATATCGTCCATATTCCGTGGGTTTGAAAGCTGTACGGAACACCGCGCACACTTCTGCTAATGTGGGATTCGAGCAGACGCCATGTTGCTCCGTAAATTCGCTCGCGCGAGGGTTTTGTTTTTTATTTTATTTTTTTCACTCGAGTGCGTTTGTGTTCCAGTTGAACGATTCAAACATTGCGTGCTTACTACCAAAACTACACCTACGGCTTTCAATGAACGAAAAGAACAATCGATGCTTCGACTCACACGGCGGCTAACAAGCTAGCTTACACTTAAAACAACGAATGCCGTTGGAGCGCTACAATTTTCGATTCATGAGAAGAGTTTTGTCAGATCGTGGAAGCGAAGCCTTACCGTTACCATGAGAACCGAGAAACTATCCGGTGATTTTCTTCGTGGCGTCCCGTTTGTGCGAACAATTGCAATGAAAGACCCGCTGCTAAACTGCCGCAACCTTGCGATGATCCTGTGCGGAACTGCGAGTTGCTTAGAGACAAGTTTTCAAAATAAAAGTACCAGTTCTAAAGTTCCTTTGTAAACAGCGATTGCTGTAACCAAGAAGTGGTAAAAAAAAAGTAATAGATTTTTGTTTAGACCGACTTGCAAATGCAAAATAAAAATAATACATTTAGAAGTACATGGTATCTTAAAAATTAAAGTATAAATTGTATTAAAACCTATTTTTAATTTTTATTTATCGTTGTTTTACGTTCACAAAATTAGCACAAAAAGTGTTTTATAATGTATTTCCAATACTGGCCTCAATGTGGATATGAAATAAAAATTATTGTTTATTTATAGGTTGTTTTCTTCGTTTTTAGAATATTTGACGGCTTAAATGCCGTATGCTTTTATTTTGACACAGCGGACGCAAAACATCAGGTGACTTGTTGGAGTCACATGAATTTTGGGAATACTTAAACAATTTACTAGCCGGTTAACATTTTGGCTCCCTCGCCTGAAAAGGTAAGACTAATAAAATGACACTGTGAACAATTTTAATCTTTCTTTTGCTGAATAATATCATGCATCAGATTTCCACAGTCTTTGTCGGATAAACCCTTAATTTCCTGGTTAGTGTTCTGAGTTACATGAGCAGTTATATGGTTGTTCCTTTGGCTTTTGGTGCCCTCTTTGCTTCAGATTGTTATAACGGATGAGTTTTCTGTTCTGTTAGAAGGTTGTGTTAGTAACTGTGGTGATGTCCTGTGTTTCAGATGCATCTGGTGCTGCTGTGTTTGCTGCTGGGGGTGCTGGAGGTTTCTGGGGCTCCAGATGCAGATGAGATCAAATATCTTCCTGGACTTTCGAAACAGCCCAGCTTCAAGCATTATTCTGGATACTTCAGTGTGGCAGATAACAAACACCTTCACTACTGGTAAGCTCGACTTTCACTTGAATTTAATTGACCCTAAGAATGGTTTTGAAAATCCCCAAATGTAAATGTCCACCATTATTGTGCTCTGTTCCTCTTGATCAGGTTTGTGGAGTCTCAGAAAGATCCGGCCGGTAGTCCGGTTGTTCTGTGGCTTAACGGAGGACCAGGATGCAGCTCCTTGGATGGTTTGCTCACAGAGCACGGACCTTTCCTGGTGAGATTTCAGTACACTTCTTTATTTAATCATACCGATGGTTCACAATTAACTTAAGTTAAATGTTTAAAAACATAAATGCTTTAAATAATGTGCATTATCCCTTCTCTCTGGTTATTCACAGATCCAAGATGACGGTGTAACTCTGGAATATAATCCTTATTCTTGGAACAAGGTATGGATTCTGTCTTTTTTTGTTAAAATTACTTAAGCATTACCAAATGAGTTATTTCTGTGGTGTGAAATGAGTCACAGGGCCAGTTTTCCCCCTATAACAGCAGTTTCGGTAACTGGACTATGACACTTCCTTAAGCCAGTCACATGCCCTAATGCTCTTTTATTCTTGGCTATAGCAAACCAGCTTTATTGTACTAACTGTATTTCCAGATTGCAAATGTCTTATACCTGGAGTCACCAGCAGGTGTCGGCTTTTCCTATTCTGATGACAAGAAGTACACTACCAATGACACAGAGGTATGATTTAAATCAAATTATATATATTTGTGTGTTACGCCCCGTCTAGGGTAAGGGCACAAGAAAGAGTACGACACGGAAGAGTTGTTTCAGAAGAAAACTAATGAGCAGTATTTTAATGAGCACAATGGTTTTCCAGTACAACTGGGGAATTTTAGCTTCGGGAGCCGACAAGGCCAAAATAACAAACAAAAACCAGCTAATTCATATACCTCTAACTATCCTCGTTCAGAAAAGAAAAGAAAATACAATTACTTCCCTACCTCCCTATCCAAAAACAATCAATAAAAGGTTCCAACAAAAATGGCGTTGGTCTCCCTACTTCCCCGGAACGTTATGTACAATTATTTACAAAGGTGAGCAAAAAGGTTCAAACAGGAGCAATCGAGAATCAAGGTCAAAGAACATGCGGTGGTCAGTATTACGAATGAGTGGGCTAAGCAAACTAACAAACAACAATCAATCTCTCACAAGCGAACACTCGATTGAACACACACAGAAACTCTCAGTCTTACTAACACATGTAACTAACTAGCAGAGCAAACACAGTGAGTGAGCCCAAGGCTGATGCCGGAGGCTTTTAAGGCCTATAGTCAGCTGCCCACCATTAGCTTTAGAACCAATCGTCGGCTTCCTGAACAGAGCACTCAACACCTCCCAAAAAAAAGAAAACACAGAACTAAAACTAAAGGGACAAAACCTATATATATATTAGATAATATAGAGTATAAAATAATATAAATCTATTATATATTATAATATATATAGACGGCAACACAGGCCTTTTTCAATATTTTTTTTCATTGGACTTTGCTTTAACTTGTTTGCTTTAAAACATTATACGAGGTACGAATATGGTCATAAATGCACAATGCATGTATGTACAGACAGGGTGTTTATTGCGTAGCACACAAAGTAATTTAATTGAACTGTTTATGATCAAAAACCAAAATGGTAACCATATAATCGCTGACTTTCCAGGTGGCCACAAACAACTACTTGGCCTTGAAAGAATTTTTCAGGTTGTTTCCTGAGTTCAGCAAGAATGAGTTTTTCTTGACTGGCGAGAGCTACGGAGGCATTTACATTCCAACGCTGGCTGAGATCTTCATGGAGGACAGCAGCATTAATTTACAGGTAGGAAGGAGGGACTTTATTTTGACTGTATTACCCATAAACAACACAGACACTGAGCCAGCAGAGGGAATGACCGACGTGTGTGTATTTGTGTCTTTAAGGGTATTGCTGTAGGAAATGGCTTGTCCAGTTATGAACTAAATGACAATTCACTGGTCTATTTTGCATACTATCATGGACTTCTTGGGACTAGGTGTGATATTTTTTTTTTTTACCTCATGACTGTTTTCGTGTTACTCTGTTTAACATGCACTCTTTTATGCATGGGCAAACAGTATAACGTAATGTAAATGGTTATAATTAATCCCTGTAAAAAGATTATTTTTTGCATTTTCTTTGTGTATTTTGCTTTTATGGTTTGTTAGTGATCAATTTTTAATTATATATATATATATATAAAAAAAATGTATATATATATATCTATATATATATATCTATATATATATATATATATATATATATATATATATATATATTATATATATATATATCTATATTATATCTTATATATAGATATATTATTAGAATATATATAGCTTGTGGAATTACCTTACAAATTTGCTGCAAGATGGTGTGTAACTTCTACGATAACCAAGATGTGAACTGCTCGACTTCTGTAAGTTAAACAGTGCTCCACTAATGGCTTAAGATGTCATGTCACATATTCTTTACTTATCTTTTCTTATCTTTCTGTCACTCTTTAGCTCACTACAGTTCAAATTATAGTCTACCAGTCTGGACTCAACATGTATAACCTGTATGCACCCTGTGCCGGAGGTGTTCAGCAGAGAGTCAGGTGAGCTTGGATCAGTTATGTGGAGTAACTGTTCAATGTCATTTCATATGAAGACGTTTCAGTGTCATTTTGTTCTGTGTTCTGAAACCAGCATTGAAAACGGCCAGTTTGTGATCCGAGACCTGGGCCACCACTTCGTCAACCATCCATGGTCCAAAGCACAGAACGAGGTAGAGAAACCAATTTATGTGCTGCTTTCGGACTACAAACTTCACTCGGAACGAAAACTAAAATTGTCACTCGCTCATTACTGCCCTCATATTGTTTCAAACCTATATGAGTTTGTTGTGCAACACAAAATTATGTTTTTAGCTATTCCGATGCTCATTTCCATACAATGAAAGTAATATTTTAGATGTTAATACACTGAATATATTCCCATTCACGACAGCTCTCTTATTTTATTTGCATATTGAAATGATGACTTGTTAAACCCACACCACTGGTTCTTGCGTGTCTCGTAAACACAAAACTCCAGTTTGAATATGCAAAAGTGTGTATGTGAATTTAAGAACATTTTATGGTTTTGAAACGACATGAGTCATAGTGCCTAAATTACATTTTTGGGGTGGAATGGGTCTGGTTAAAGGAACTTCACCAAACTGAAATGGCATTTAACTGACACGCGTCTTTCCAAACCTGTGTGAGTTTCTTTCGTCTGCTGAACACAAAGAAGATATTTTGAAGAATGTTGGTAACCAAACAGTTTCAGTCCATTGACCTCCATAGATCTTTTTTCCCATACTGTGGAAGTCAAAGGGGACCATCAGTTGTGTGTTTACCAACATTCTTCAAAATATCACCTTTTGTGTTTACTAATTCAAATAATGAGAAAGGACCAAATCGCCTATCACAGCTATGCAGATGATATTCAGATTTACCTAGCCTTATCTCCAAAGGACTACAGCCCCATTGACTCCCTCTGCCAATGCATTGATGAAATTAACAGTTGGATGTGCGAGAATTTTCTTCAGTTAAACAAAGAAAAAACCGAAGTCATTGCATTTGGAAACAAAGATGAAGGTCTCAAGGTGATTGCATACCTTGACTCTAGGGTTCTAACAACTAAAAATCAAGTCAGGATTCTTGGTGTGATTCTGGAGACAGACCTTAGTTTCAGTAGACATATCAAAGCAGTAACTAAATCAGCATACTATCATCAAAAACATTGCAAAGTAAGGTTTTGTTTCCAGTCCAGACTTGGAGAAACTTGTTCATGCCTTTATTACCAGCAGGGTGGACTATTTTAATGGTCTCCTCACCGGCCTTCCCAAGAAGACCATTAGACAGCTGCAGCTCATCCAGAACACTGCTGCCAGAATTCTGACTAGAACCAGAAAATCTGAGCATATTACACCAGTCCTCAGGTCCTTACACTGGCTTCCAGTTATATTTAGGATTGATTTTAAAGTACTTTTTACTCATAAATCACTCAATGGCCTAGGACCTAAAAACATAGCAGATATGCTCACTGAATATAAACCTTACAGACCACTCCGATCATTAGGATCGAGTCAGTTAGAAATAGTAAGGGTTCACACAAAACAAGGGGAATTTGCTTTTAGTTATTATGCCACCCGCACTTGGAACCAGCTTCCAGAAGAGATCAAATGTGCTAAAACATTAGTCACATTTACATGCAGACTCAAAACTCATCTGTTTAGCTGTGCATTTATTGAATGAGCACTGTGCGATGTCCGAACTGATTGCACTATATTATATGTATAATCGTTTTCTTAAATTCATTTTAAACCTCTTAAATCATTTTTTTTTTTTTTTATAATTTTCAAAGTTTTTAAATTCTTTGTTTTATTGTTGTGATTATTTTTTTTTTTTTATTTTATGTAAAGCACTTTGAATTTCCATTGTGTATGAAATGTGCCATATATATAAATAAACTTGCCTTGCCTGCCTTGCCTTGCACACGAAAGCAACTCGTACAGGTTTGGAACAACTTGAGGCTGAGGAAATGATGACCGAATTTTCATTTTTGAGTGAACTAACCCTTTAAAACTAAAAGAACACAGCTTTTGTCTGGTCTGTGTTAGTAGGTCTTCTATGATTCATTTGTGCTTTGAGGGTTAATCCACATGAATTTTCTCGTTGAATCAGAAATTGCGAGGTGTGGTCTCCCTGTTCAAATCTTCAAGGCTCGATCCTCCGTGCACCAACTCTACTCCATCCACCCTGTACCTCAACAACAAGCTGGTGAAGTCTGCTCTCCACATCTCACCCAATGCTTTGGACTGGATCATCTGCAGGTGCGTTGAGTGGATTTTAATAAAGCAAATGAGTTTTGGACCTTCATTTGAAATTGTCCGGTTGTTTGTTGCAGCGCTGAAGTCAATCTGAACTACAAACGCCTGTTCATGGACGTGAAGAAACAGTACCTGAAGCTTCTTGGAGCACTAGTGAGTGATGGCAATTTAAACCGTTATGAATCCAATATTTACCAGCTTTTGTTGAGTTCAATCACATCTTTTCAACAGAAATACCGAGTGCTGGTATATAATGGAGATGTTGACATGGCCTGCAACTTCTTGGGAGACGAGTGGTTTGTGGAGTCACTCCAGCAAGAGGTGAGTTGTTTCCCACAGATATTGTGTGTCCTATTTTCTTTTAGTCTTAGTCTTGGTCTGGGGACTCTGGTCTGGTCAGGAAAATAATAGGTTTTTTATTTGATTTGATTTTTGTCCCCCCAAGTTAAACAATCTGGTCACCCTGACCCCTAGTCAGTAAGATTGAAACTTATTTTATTTTATTTGATGGAATAAATATCAAGATTATTGTTAAACTTTTAAGTTTATATGATTTCATTGAATAATTGAAACATTACAATTCATTATTATTATATTCATACGTTTATTATATATTTAACTTATTTAGTGTATATATTTTATTTCATAGTTTTATCAATAAAATATTTATCAATGTAACTATTATGATTATTTATTTTATAACATAAATTATTATTATTAATATTCTTAAGTCATTTTCAAATTAATAATAATAATAATGTATTATTATTATTATTTGTGTAGATTTATTATGTTTTACTATTTAATTTATTTATTTCATATCATCTCACTTTTTTTTTTTTTTCTGGTGTTTTTTTTTTTTTTTTGAGAAACCCTTGATTTTTGTGCAATTCTGTTCCGACAGTCCATGCTGTTTGCGGTCTGAGACTACTTTTTTTTCCTGTAGCAGAAGAAACCCTCTCTCTTCACCTTCTCCAACAGGTGCAGGTGCAGCGCAGACCTTGGATTTATTTCAATGGTGAAACTCAGCAGATCGGCGGCTTTGTAAAGGAGTTCACCCACATAGCTTTCCTCACAGTGAAGGTGAGACCCTGCTAAAACCAATCACATAGTGCACTTTCTCTGGTGACTGTGATGAAAAGCTAAATTACATGGACCGCAGCTTACTATAGAGATTTAGAATTGAGATTTACACACACTTCCATTGTAAACTCGTTTTACTGTAGTATATGCATCTGTGACCTCCGTCTAATATGTGAGCTTTTTTTTTTCTCAAAGTAAACTTTTTATTTTTGTAATTTATATTTATCTATGTCCTCCACAGGGTTCGGGTCACATGGTTCCCACTGACAAACCCATAGCGGCCTTCACAATGTTCAGTCGCTTCATCACCAAACAACCTTACTAGAACACACTCAGGGATTTTTTATCTTTTTAAATCTGAATTTGCACTGTCACACTGGTCAAATGTTTCCGATTTTTGGACCACTGACTGTTTTCTGTCACTTAGCCACTCAAAACTGATTGTGTATTTCTGTAGTTTAGTTGCCAGCCTGTGAACTAGATTAAGTCATGCATCCTGTACATAATGATGTTTCATCGTATGTGTTTGAGGGATTCACAGTCGTCTATTCCTCCATCCATCTTTGATTATGGTTGATTTGGTAGCGAGAGATGTTTACGAGTTGAAATCCAATCAGCTGTGAGTGGATGCTGACTGTTTATTGCACAATTTTAGCTTATGTCTTCTCTATTAAACATGAAACTGTAGCTTTTATTAATCATCACAGATATTTTGTCATCCCTTCAGGTATTGATGACTCACTGTGCTAATTGTAGACTTTTGTTGAGATGTCATTGAGTTGCTCGTTTGATTGTGGTTTTAAGTGATGTGTATATGATCTCTGGTACTTTTTGTGCTCATAAGGGAATACTTTTTGTGCCTTTTATTCCCCCCCAGTTTTTTTAATTAAAGAAATATTCTACAATTTTAAGTTTTTCTTTGTGATCTTATTTTAGAAAATGGTGCATTTAAACCCACTCAATCATTTCAATGATGCACTGTAAAAAAAATCCGTAAAATTTACAGTAAAAAAAACAGCAGCTGTGGTTGCCATCATTTTACCGTAAAAAATACGGTAGCAACAATTTAGGTTTTACGGTTTTAAATTAAATTTAAAGTTAAATTTAATTTCATTAAATGATATAATGTTAATATACCAACCTACTGAAGTACTGAAATCTGTTTTATAGCTTTGTAACCACTGAGACCACCAAATCAGGAGGTGAGAGAGTCCACATGAACCAAAACCCATCCACACTGTAAACTACCACTATAGAAGGTGCACAGTTTCATTCACACAGACACTAAACACCATCATGGTAACACACATGAAACTGAATTTAACAACATTAGGTGTAACACACAACCCTAATATACAAAACTGATAAGAAAAAACTAAGAAGAAACAGTTATTTCAACAAAAAAAAACATCAAATTTGAAATGTAACGCAGGGAATTCTGGGAAATGTCAATTTACAGATATTTACTGTAAATTATACGGTCTTTTTCACATCCAAAAACGGTATACTACCGTAAAATCACATGTAATGTCCACTACAGTTTTTTCCACCCGCTAGAAGGAGTAATTCCGTTAAACATTTGACAGGTTTTTAATGTAGCATTTTTACAGTCTTTTACCGTTAAATTCACAGTCATTTTTCACAGTGTGAACTAAACTTTTAAGATAAAAAAAACAGTAACACTTCCTGATTTTTAACAAGTAATTTTAATAAAGCGGTACAGTGATTTCATTCACATATGAGGATGGCAAACCAATCACATATTAAACGATCAATATACGATAAAACTTGTACAAAAAATTATAAAATTTCAACTAAAAGTACAAATACATTTTGTTTTATACATCTAAGAGTTGTACATGTGTTTTTGGGGTTCAGTCACTTGTGTAAAGTCAACATGAACCTGCATTTGCAACCCATTTTGTTTCTGAAATGTGAATAAAGTAGTTTGGTTCTTCATATTAATGCACTGATTAATTGGGTGGGTGTTTGATAGTAGAACCAAGTCATGTCTGAATGTAACTCTGTATTGGTTTGTGATCTCAAGAGCATCTCTACGTATCCTAACGCTGCTTTTTGTAAATATATACTTATTTGCTTATACTGGTGTAATCGTTATGCAACAGCTATTTACACTAAGTGTAACAAGTTAGACCGTATTTACACTGAGAGCAAATAGTGATAGATGCTGTTTGCACAAAGTGTAAATAGAAGTAACATGCTATTTGTGCTAAAGGTGAAATACCTAAGCAATAGTGAAAACAGCCTTTGCCAACAAGTTTGGTCATTTGCACTCATTATAAATAGACACTGCCAAAATTCAGCATTAAATTATTGCATTTACGTTTGGGGAGATATTAGGGAAAAAATAGCATGTCAG